>OZ018331.1:133255130-133400130 GCA_963969495.1 Ceratothoa steindachneri | reverse complement strand
AGAGTGTTGCCTGATGGAATAGGCTTCAGGTTTAGAAATGGGAATACCAGTCCTATGATACAAACCTACGTGCTTAGCGATCCTGCATTTAAGTTGTAAGCCAGTTTGGCCTCCATAACGACTGTGGCAGGTCGAACATGTATAATTGTAAACTATACAAGATCGCAAGCCTAAAGGAATTGGATCTTTATGGGGAAAACAGGAATTCAACGATACAGGATTGGAATTTATACAAATGAATTGGCATTGAGGGGAAATGATTGTTGAGGTTAGAGAGAAGGAGTTTGTTAAACTCGGATGTCAAATGCTCGAGATAGGGTAGTCTAAGGAAAACCTTCTGCTTAGAAACAGTAGTAAGAAAGGCTCGAGGATAATATATTTTTGAGGGAAATTTGGACACTAACTGGTTGAAAATGCAATCGGGGTAATAATTAAATTTGAAGAAATCCCTTAAATAAATCAGTTTTTCATGTAAAGATAACCAGTTAGAGCATATATGGTAGACTCTAAAAGTTCGGCTTTTAATGCTGAATAATTTAAACTGACTGGAAGAGCTACTAAATACATGTGTACCCAATCTAGTGGTGGTAGGTTTTCTGTAAATGGATGTATTATAAGACGAACCTGCTCGGACAACGTTGACATCCAAAAACGAGATTTTGTTGTCCTTTCCTGTTGCCATAGAAAATCTTATGTTAGGATGTTGTTGGTTAATATAATTTAGAAATAGGGGTGCATGATCACTGTGCTTAAAAATTAGAAAACAGTCATCTATAAATCTTTTGCAGACAATAGGCCTGAATTCTAGAGGACAATTGTCCAGCCACGGAGTTTCATGGTGACACAAAAAGCTATTGGCAAAGGAAGGACCCAGTGGGGAACCCATAGCCATGCCTTCGTGTTGTAAATAGAGCTGTTTTTAAAAAAAGAAAATTGGTAGGATAACGGCAGAGAAAGTCTGCTGTCTGATGAACGCTCACGTGACGAGACGATAAGGACGGCCCTGAGGTGCGTGCTGGACTCATCGAACTACAGCCAAACCCGAGTATTTGTATGCTCGATTCTGAGGCGGAAGGGGGAGTTTGGAGAAAGGAGTCACAAGCTCCAGACATCTTAATCCGGATGCGGAGTCGATTCGTCACTTAATGACAAGGTGCAAGAAACAGCGGCTCTTTCTCGCCTCGTCAGGGGGGGGGGGATAGGTTTGGGACGAGTTCGCAAGATCAGGGAATATCTCCCCAATGCGCTCAGGAGTCGAAAATTTGTGAATGTTCGAACAGGAAGTGACGTTGTCCATGGCGGGATACAATCGCAATAAATTAGGGGAAGAGGGGGGTCAGAGGTTGTTGTTTTACAATTCTATCAGTTAGGGTGTTCGAAAGTAATTTGTTCTGTCTGTTAGGGCTTCTGAAGGTAACTTATTCTGATGGTTTGAGCGGTTAAAGGCAATTTTTTCTGTCAGTTAAGGCATTTGAAGGTAATTTTTTATGTGGCTAGAGGTTTTTAAGATAATTTATTCTGTTGGTTATGGCTATTTATGGTAATTTAGTCTGTTAGTTTGGCTTTTGTAGGTAATTTTTATGTTGTTTAGTGCCTTTGAAGGTAATTTATTCTGTTGGCTATGGCTTTTTAAGATAATTTATTCTGTTGGTTATACCTTTTTAAGGTCATTTATTTTGGTAGTTATGGCTTTTAAATGTAATTTATTCTCTTGGTTAGGGCTTTGAAGCTGATTTATTCTCTTGGTTTGAGCTTATTAAGGATATTTATTATGGCTTTTGAATGTAATTTATTCTGTTGTTTATGGCTTTTTATGGTAATTTATTCTTTGGTTTTTGCCTTTGAAGGTAAGTTATTCTGCTGGTTAGAGCTTTTGAATGAAATATATATATGTTGTTATTTAGACACAAATTAAAGTGTGGTTTAGTAAATTTTCCATATCGCCCGTTTTAAAAAGAACTACTACAATAGTGTCGAAGGCTCGATATCCTGGTGGATATGGCGATGGACTTCTAGCGTCGAGGTGTGGGTTCAATCCCAAGTGAGAGCGCACGCAGAGGTCTGGTCTCCTATTGGTGGACGCGCTGGTTTAAATTTTACATAGATCATTACACACATAGCCACTCACAACACCGTTGTCTTTCCTCTTCCATATTCACAGAATGACAACTTTTTCCCTTCTTGGAAACCCTCGATGGGTACTTATATCCATAAACCTCTGACATGGAACGGGTCCCCCTTCCCTGGAGTCACTTGTTCGCTGATTTTCAAAACATAATATACCTCCCAGACACTTTCTTCGCCCCCTTCTCCAAATGATAGATTGTCATGGTGATTTTTATGTTGGTTTCATTATACGGTCAGTAGGTCCGTCCTGGCAAAGAGATGGATGGAGTTTCCTTCCATGACATTATAATCTAATTTTCCCTTATTTAAAAAAAACAAAAAACAAAAATAGAGCAGCTAGTTGGTCAGCAAATCTTCTTCCTAATCTTTTATTAGGTTGAAGGTAATCCCATCCTTCGAAGATCATTTACCATTTATCATGCTTTTAGGTGCATGCAATATTTCTTCCCTCCTCAATCCTTACAGTACTACGTCCTCATATATTAAGAAGGTGATATAGGTCGCGTGGTGTCCAATGTTATCATATAGTTTCTGATAGGATTCTTCAACTCTGTGACTTTACTTCGCTGTTTACACTTCGGCTTTGTCATTTGTTGTCTGCCAATTATTTTGTATTGTTTCATCAGTTTTAGTGATTCTTCATCTTTTGATTCGCTGTTTATTCTTTAGTGTTGTTATTTGCTGTCTGTTAATTTTAGGTGTTATTTCGTCTGCTTTGGTGATTGTTGCTTTCAATAATCTTTCAGTAAAATTATATTATATGTTCTAGGTTATACCTTGAGTTGTTCTAAGCTTAAGAAGGTCTGTATATACAAGCATTTCTCGAATTGATCCATCTCGTCTTATTTTTTGCTTTATAAACAAAAATATTTTCGTAGTGTCATTTATTTTGGCGCCAGAGGAAATTGTCTCGTTGTTATTTGTTGAGGTTACAAATTTTAAAATGGTTTGTTATATTATTTTTGCAGGTTTCTAATGAAATTTCTGTCACTTATCTAGAAGGTTGAATAAAAAAAATTTCTAATGTAATTTGGAGGGCAATTTATTTTAAATTGCTATCAAGTTTTATGGATTTGTTCTCTTTCTCGTGAGTTTTTCTCTTTTGTTTTAGATATATTTTGATTCTCTGCTTGAGTAATATGAGGTCGTTTGCCTAGTTGAAGGTATGGTAACCGATATATCCTTAATGTAGTTAGTAAATATTCAATCAATTGACTCTACCCGTTTGTCAACAGCGCCTATATTTCGTTCAGTGAATCAATTGATTTTATTACAGAATTGTTGCAAAAAGTTATTCATTCGACATGTGTGTGTAACAAGGAAAGCTCGATAAAATTACAAGCTGTCAATCACTTGAGCCAAAGAAAAAGAGGAAGAAGGATGGAATTAGTGCCACAAACAGCAATCAACGTAACTGGTAACGTAAGTGGTAAGGAACAGAAACCCCGTCGAGGACTCCACTTCGGTCAAGAGGAACAGGAAGAATCTCCAATCAGCCTAGGTTTCAATAAGGACCTAAAAATACGCCTTTCTCAAGAAAACTTCTAAGAAATATATGCGCTCCTGGGGCTGATTGGAGATTCCTCCTGTTCTTCTTGAGAGAAGTGGCCCCGCGAAGCAGTTGCTCTTTATTCATAATTTTCACCTCAAACTTACTTCCAACTAGCAATACATAACTTGGTCACCGACAAGGCCTGGGTTGCAGTTGGTACTAAGGTATAGTGAACCTCTGCAGAAGACCAGGAATGTTTTTTTATCAGAAAAAAGGAGAATTCAATTGCCATGACTCTTCAAGTCGTTATAAAAGGGTGTTCCATTAAGAAGGATCGAAGTTAGCAGTAAATGAAACAGTGTTATTGGTGAAAATTTATTGATTTCACTATTGGATCATGTTATTTGAGTCATGGCCATTATGTGTGAAAAATAATATCGCCTAAATGTGCGCCAAGGCTTCGGCGGCACACCTCCACTCGATGGTCAAAATTTTGATGACGTCTCTGCATAGTTGCTTCTCGATCTCACCAATATTCCTTATTATCTCATCCTTCAGCTGTTGAATTGTTGTTGGCTTGTTGGCATAGACCTTACTTTTGAGATGTCCTCAAAGGAAGAAATCTTAAGGCGTCAAGTCACACTATCGTGGTGGCCAATTGACCTCGCTGTTTCGAGAGATGATGCGACCTGGAAACTTCTCAATTAATAAAGCCATTGTTGCATTGGCTATGTGGTATGTGGCGCCATCCTGTTGAAACCACAAATCTTCGACATGCATAGAATTTAATTCAGGCCATAAAAAAATTGGTTATCATGGCAAGGTATCGCTTGCCGGTCACCGTAACAGAATTCGCGGCATCATTTTCGAAGAAATACGGCCCAATGATTCCGCTAGCAAAAAATGAACACCAAACAGTGACATTTTGTGGATGCAGTGGCTTCTCAACAATCTTCCTGGGATTTTCCTCAGCCCAAATGCGACAATTCTTCTTATTAAAGAATCCACCAAGATGAAAATGGGCTTCATCACTAAAGATGATTTTTTGTGGAAAATCATCATCGGTTTGTCTTTGCTCGGGCACCCAATTAACGAATGTACGGCGCTTCAAATGGTCAGCAATCTTCAGTTCTTGTGTCAATTGAATTTTGTAAGCGTGTAGAGACAAATCTTTGGTTAAAATTTGTTGTAACGTGTTGTGGAGCGATTTAATTCCTGCGCGCAATGACGAATAGAGGTGTCTGAATCTTCGGCCACATTCTCGCGCACTGCAGCAATGTTTTCATCTGAACGGCGTAAACGAGCTTGCAATAGCGTTTTCATATCTGCTACCGATCCCGTTTGTTTGAATTTACCAACAATTTTACCAATTGCACTCTCAGTTGGTCGATTATGTTGACCAAAAAAATCGCGAAGGGCCCGAAATGCGTTTCTGTTTGAACGTCCATTTTCGTAATAGGATTGATAACTTTAACACATTGTTCGATTGTTAATCTTTCCATGGTTGAAATTGCCAAAGACTGAAGTTGGTAAATCTGAAAGAAAAATAAAAAAAAATCATTAGACGTTTAAACCTAACACGCATTCATAATCGGGCCAAGTTATGATAACAGCCTTTATATATATATATATATATATATATATATATATATATATATATATATATATATATATATATATATATATATATATATATATATATATATATATATATATATATATATATATATATATATATATATATATATATATATATATATATATATATATATATATATATATATATATATATATATATATATATATATATATATATATATATATATATATATATATATATATATAATAAGTTTGTATTTGGATTTTTATAAACAACTTGATGAAAAATAACTTATTTTTGAATTTGAGATTTTATGATGAAGGGCTGGAGCTTGGTGAATCGTATCCAAGCGAGGTCGACGGATCACAACGATGAAGAGGAAGTGTGTGCTGGACTGTATGTGTTCTTAAAAATGTGTAGAGAAGATGGGCGCGACCAAATCGGGTTTTGGGAAAAAGGAGTTTTGTTTGAAATAAACGTTTGGTCGCGCCCATCTTCTCTACACATTTTTAAGAACACATACAGTCAAGCACACACTTCGTCTTCATCGTTGTGATCCGTCGACCTCGGTGGATATGATTCACCAAGCTCCAGCCCTTCATCATAAAATTTCAAATTCAAAAATAAAGTTATTTTTTATCAAGTTGTTTATAAAAATACAAATACAAACTTATTTGGTGAATACCCTCAAGAACAAACTCGAATCGTGTAGCAGAGATGGAATGTTGTTCCAACCCGGAACTGGTGACCCCGCCACAATCAATCAAAGCATCAACCGACTCATCCCGCTACACGTATCAACCAACCAACCCCTCTCGCTACAAGTGGTGATAACCCGGAGTGCCCTTAAAAATCATCATCATTGACCGGAATGACTTAAAAAATCATCATCATCGACTGGAGTGACTCTCATCTTCTTATAATGCCATCAAATTTCTGGAGTCATCCTCGAATTCTCTCAACAATGAAGTACAACCATGGACCCCATCCAACCTTTCATCAAGGAGCCACATTCATCTCATCAAAGGACCAAATCGCCTTAATGGGACGTTCAACGTCCACGCAACAACTCTCACACTCTCACTCACATCACTCTTCATTAAGTGACGCAAATTCGACAATTTCAACTTACAGCCGCACATATGTTCGCATAATCCCCCTCTAGCGACTTGCTAGATCGTTGAATTATCTGTGTGCTTTATTTTACATTAATTCATTATAATTTATTCATTTCTACTCACATAATTTATTTATTGCACTCACATAATGATATGGCAACGTGCGATGAATTTATTCATCTCATAGAGTGCTATGGCATTGCACCACCAAATTATTATTAGCATTCGAATAATGCAAAAGACAGATGCTTCTCATCTAAGGAACAGACTATCTTAGTCAATTTGCAAATGCACAAGATATGCAACGCGTATAGTTTTCACTTCATTTCACTCAAGATTTTTAAGTTTGCTCGACTATTTCGTTCATCAAATTATTTGTTTAAGTGAGTCAGCTAACAATTTTTCGAATTCAATATATTCATGTTTACTCTCATTGTAATATTAAGAGAAAATGTGTGCACTCAATCCCCATTTTTGTTCTTTCTATGTACTTTCACAACTGTAATGACAGACACGCGTTCATGTGATCTACAGCTGAACAAAAATGACATTTTGAACACATTATTTCAAAGTTTATCACCTGAGATTTCAGAGTGTATCATTTGTATGGGCTTTATCGTATAAATGCCGACTTAATTCTCATCACGCACTTTGTAAAACTTAACCTAATTAGTCTGTATAAATATTTAATCATTATTTTACTTTAATAATATTTGATATATCGAATTAACATTTAGTTCACACGAACTAATGTCATTTATACTCGCGTATTATTTTAACCAACGAATTAGAATTATCCAGTAAATACTGACTTAATTAGTATTACGCACTCTGTACAATTTAATAGAAATATTCTGTATATATATTTTTAATCATCATTTTACTTAAATGATATTTGATTTATTAAATTGGCATTTAGTCTACAAGAACTAATAACATTTTAAATTCATGTATGATTTTTCACTAACGTATTATTGTACATCTTACCCCTTACTTTTATTTATTCTCTTTACCATACCAATAAATCTTCATTATTGAATTTTAGCTGAGTGATTAATTCTGATTGAATTATTTCATTGGTTTGATTAGAATATTCTTAATTATTGCTATTTTTATCTTATTTTATAATTTCTATATTTTATATGTACCACCACAAATGTAACTACATTTGCTAATTCAGAAGGTCTGAGTGTTCTTTATGGAGATCCATGTAAGAAAGAAGTTGCGCATAATCATGTACTTCTACACTTAGGAGTGGCCTAGCGAATATTTGAGCTTTCTTGGTTCATTCATCTCCTCTTCAACCATTATTTATTGGCCCTGACTTGTAGAACCAATAATTCTGCTTTCCGATTCTGTTATCTTTTCCTGGAATCTATGTCAGATTCCTTTGAAGCACGATCTCTCCTCTCTATATCTCTCTTGAACAAACGTTTACCTCAAACAAAACTCCTTTCCCACAAACCCCATTTGGTCGGGCCCACCTTATCTACACATATAAAAGAAAACAGAACACATCATTAACACAGTAGAGCACATACTTCGTCTTCATCCTTGTGATCCGTTGACCTCCGTGGATAGGATTCACCAGGTTCCAGCAATTCATAATAAAATCTTTAGTTCAAGAATAATTTAGTTTTCATCAAGTTGTTTATAGAAAATCCAAATATGAGCTTATTTGATGGACACCCTCAGAAACGAACTCGAACCATGTAGCAGAGATGGAATGTTGTTCCAACCCTGAACTGGTGACCCCACCACAATCAACCAAAGCATCAACCAACTCATTTCGTTGCAAGTATCAACCAACCAACCCCTCTCGCTACACATACACACACACACACACACACACACATATATATATATATATATATATATATATATATATATATATATATATATATATATATATATATATATACCACCTATCCTCTCCAACCTTATAAGATGAAAAAAATTATTGTTTATCCCAAAAAAGAGATTGAAGTACCCTCAAACTTAATTCCACCGCAGAAAGACTTTTATCTTTGGAGAGAGAGTTGACTACTATAATAAATAATTCACACAGCCAACAAGATAGACGTGTTATATTTTACTAGAACACCTTTGAACACTATTTGAAATAGTATGATAAGGTTGTGAACACATCTAACGTTAAAGTCAATAAGAGTAGCAAGGATAAAATAAACCTTTATACAGATAAAGTACTGGAAACTCTGGAGCCAAGTGCTCGTGAAAGAGGTAGATTAATTTATCAGACATTAAAAGATACACAATGATTCAGTTGGGATAATGATGGAGTGATTACTATCTATGGTAAACAACTTCCACAATCTAACATTATTGACCTAATAAAGATTTAGCCAGAACGTGGAAAAGATCACCATCATTAACATAAAAAACTCTAAATCTATCATAAAAAACTCGCAACGTGGAAAGAGTTAAAAGATATTACTCACACATCAAATTTCTCTACATCAAACTCAGTTGATCGTGCAAACACACGTCGTACTTCACTTTATCACCAACAGAAAAAAACGAAGGACCTGATTGAATTATTAATCAATTTAACCGATGAAAGATGGCAACTAGACGGACAAATTAATGGATTGTAAAAGGTTAAGTGACAACTCTACACACGGCAATTCATAAATATTCAAATCGTGTCATGAAACCCTATCCTATCGCAGTTTGTACCAGTGGCGGTCCAGATCTCCTGGAATACTCACACGTAAGAATATATTTCTCGATTCCATGTAAAGCAAATTATACAACAATAATATAAAATTAATATATTCAGCCTTTTAAAGATTACAAGAACAAAATCCGGTTATGTTAGAGTGATCTTTGAAAACACCTACGGAAGAACTCGATATAACGATAAACTATTCCTTAGTGTGGATCAGCTTTGGCTTGTGTTCGGGGCAATACCCAGGTTAAAACAGGAAAATTTTCCCTATGTAGATCGAATGGGGAAGGACTGCGGTGTAAAACAGCTAAAGTGTGTAGTGAGGGCAAATACAAACAGTCTATTTCCAAGTATACATTTTGAAATTTACTGGAAAAGTGATGAAGAGTTCATTCTTACACGATTTAAAAACGCACTGTACAATGAGTATGAAGTGGGTACTTTTCTAAAACGTGAAGATGAGTTTCATCAAAGTTTTCGTCGGATGAAATGTTTATAGAATTCGGGTGATGCTTGTTATCTTGCATTCAACGATGGACTCGATGAATGTCGGAAATTTCAACCTACCGGTAATCCCAGAAGATGAGTATATAAAAAAATGTGTCGTTCGATAAGTTCCATTGTTTTCTCAACAAGAGAGGGATCACTATCAAACTTTTGAAAGAACTTATCTTCAGGGATCTTAATGACTCCGTCACCATTACGTGCAAAGAAAATTTAATAGAATATCTATCGATCAATCAGTCTCTCCATGGAAGTCCAGAGGATGGAGTGTCACCAGCCTGCGTCATCAAGGCTTGCAAGAAGAAAGTTTAAGTTCACCTTAAATAAAAATATTTTTTTATTAGATTATAATTCCTTAATAAATGTTTTTTTTTCAAATTCTAGCTCATATAAAAAAAAACCCTTCTGATATTAATTTTCATAAATATAAAGTTGGATTAAAAATACATAAGAGTATACACACATACGCACACACATACACTGGAGCTTTCGAAGGAATTAGAGTTTACACACACACACACACACTGTAGCAAATCGCTACGATACATGTCTCCCCTACCCCTACAAAATATTTTCCAAGTCTGGGCGTGATACGGTGTGGATGATGTTTTAATTTGTCTATGAAATAACTCATCACATTCTCTCGATCTTGTGAGAAGGAGAATTCATTCATCCTTGCCTCTTCAATCTTGGTTTTCATCATATCAGTGAGCTGAGTGGAATACCATGAGAGAAAGCGAAATAACAGGGTTTTTGTGTAAAATATAGCGATGTTAACTACTTTCTCACCATCATTCACCATGTCAGAATGTAATATGCAGAAAAATTATCCGCTCAAGTATTGTAACAATCGGATAAACCTCTTACAGTGAAAACCTGATCCATAGCCTCGTTTTTTTCATTTTTCACCGATGATTAAATCTTTTAAATCCATAAACTGGAGATGTCCAAGAACTTCTTTTCCGTTATTGTAGTTGAAAGGTGGTTGGACTGACCCACTATACAGAAATTCAATCCGACCAATTGGGTATTCATGAATAAGTCGACAAAGATGATCAGAGAAATCAACGGTAGATGAATAGTCTGGGTTAAATTTATAATCCGATCCACACACATCTTCGTGGTCTGGGCGTGATACAGTGTGGATAGAGGATCATCTTAGAACGTGTGACATACAGAAATGTTTAGCAACAAATGATTTAAAAGATGGCAACTAGACGGACATATTAAAAGATTGAAAACAAAGTTAAGTGGCAACTCCACTGTTATGCGGACAGAATAATACATGATAAATCAGCTCGATGCAGTCTTTATCTCACCCTACCGATTTTCTCCCAGAAATTCAGTGACCAATGCTAGGGGTGGGGGAGAGGGGTTGGGTGAGACATGTATCGTAGCGATTTGCTCCAGTGTGAGTGTGTGTGTGTGTGTGTGTGTGTGTGTGTAGACTCTAATTCCTTCGAAAGCTCCAGTGTATGTATGTGTATGTGTGTGTAGACACAAATTCATTCGAAAAAGGGTCACTGACCAAAGTATTGGGGTGGGGAGATTCAGATTCCACCACACACCGGTAAGGGTGATGTGGGGTGAGTGCCGGGCAAGGGAGAGACTTGGTATCCACTACGCATTACTAGAATTGTAAAATTTCGCATACGAACTTGTGTTATAGGGTATTTGGCGTTTGATGTAAGCAACCTATTTTCCATCTCCAGATGAGTTGATGCTTAAAGGCGGACTTTTCTCAGGTAATGGAAACTCTCTAATAATTCTATTTTATCTTCTAAACTGGTATTGCTTCTAATTAGTGTAAATGAATGTGGTGCTCTCGATCACTTTATCTTTAGTAAACCATTCATCAACAGCTTATTTTGCGAGAAGAAATTGGCGTCTAGTTTCCATATACATCAATTAATTTTTTTTTCGATCTGCTATATTTCTTTTCTATACGTTCTTTACTAGAGTAATATCCTGCAGTGGAAAGAAATGTAGATTTTTCTTCTTCAGTATAATTCAATAAGGTCTCTAAATCTCAACGATAGGGGTAATTATTTTCAATGGAATTTACAGATGTTTCATTTAAATAAATATCAACATTGCTGAACAAAGTGTGAAGAATATTATTTTACGGAAAAATATTCTCCGCATCTTTAAGTTCGCTTCCGTTTGCCTTCACAATTATTGCTTTAATATAAAGATAAACCTCACTCGGGTCTATATAATATTGCCGCTACCAGATATATAATATCCAACCGGGGTAATGTCTAAAGAGATATTTCTAAGTGGAGACTAAGACTGATAATTGCTCTCAACGATGGAAGTTTGGGTCGGTGGAACTGTAAACAAATTGAGTTCTGTCTTCGAACAGATATACGAGTAACTTGCTGGATGAACAGAATTCATTTTTACACATGGATGATTTACAGCCAATGAGAACTTTATAAAACAGCTATGAAATGTGTGCTTGTTTATATTATGAGGAAAAAAAACATCCCCATCCTCCTCATCATCTATATTCAACTTTTTCTCTTCTTCAACTTCTTCATCGATTTTCGTTTATTTATTACACCTATTATTTTGGATTTCCTCTCATTATCACTATCAGATTTTAACTTTCTTCTAATATATCGTCTAGCATCTTTAGTAATTGAATTTTTCTTCCTTCCCAGCTGATCTTTCAAATCTTGCTTTAATATCTTGAACGGTATCGAAACCAGCGGAAATGGCCTTCTTTCCTAGATAGCGAGCACTACTCTTTAGATAGGGCGCTGCATTTCGGAATAGGGAGAATAAAAGGGATCCAAGACCATGTCTTCTTTGAGCTCTTAACCCTTTAAACATGTGTGGACCATTCAACATTTTTAATTATTGTTAATTTCTTGTCCTAATGTGTAGTTTTATCATCAAACGACCAAGAAAGAATGGAAATTTGTCCCCCTCAACCGTTCTTATATAGATATAAATTGATCTCAAGTCCCTAGAGCTTAGATTATCAAAGGTTATACTGAATTAACCATTATTGAAAGGAAGGTGAATAATTCTCCTCAGCCTCGACTGGGTCCCACCTAATAACTAATAGTCTACAAGGTTAGAATAAATGCAACATGATCTCGGATGAGATATATGAGTCGGAGAATCTATATTCAATGCGATACAATTATTTAATTAGGGGATATCATCTCTGATAGATCTTTTCATTATATTGGAAAAAATTCTTCTGACAGAACAAATAATAGATTTTCTTTCCTTTTCACATTGAGCAATGAACGTGAAGTGAGCATTAATAGATAGTCAGTAGATATTTTCCATTGCGTTTTGTCAGAATGAAACAGTAAATCTTGAGATGATAATTTCTGTCTCATTTTTAGATTCATTTTCTCTATGAGTGCTTTTTCATTTTTATAATACCCGGCGTCTATCCATATCTCATCATAAGCATGGTCAATGCCTTTGATTTTTGTTTCCTTTCCTCTTGCCAATATAGTATTCGATGCATAATTATTTACTTACGTCATTTTCCGATAGACTGTGAATGCATGTATAGGCTTAGTAATATTATAGATATTCCGAGTAAATTATAACTCTCAAAGCCATACCTCATACTGACTGTGATCTATTATAATAGATTTGTGCAATTCAATTATATAGTCAGACATGGTATTTTGAGGGTAAACATCCAGGGAGGATGAGGAAGGAAGGGTAACATAAAAACTCTGACTCCATTTTCACAACTGATAAAAAAACTCCCTCATCTCTTCCCTGTATATAATTTCACGAATACATGTGCTTAAGGTTAGTGAGTGATATTAAATGCTTTAAAGTATGAGTTAAACGAATTTTGGTACCCTCGCCATTTTACTAAATAATGTCTTTTTTTCCATGCCCTTTCGCTTTAACTATCTTCTCCACTACATATTCCTTACGGGATTCAAACTTTAATTTCCGTAGTACTGCTTCATAAAACCCACCTTCAATATGTTCTCCATTTAAATCTTCAATATAACACAGGTCTAATAGATTTGAAATCCTATATATCTTGTAGATTTCCTCACTCCACCCTAACTCGTATTTTTTTTTTAAATTGCTGGAAACGCGTGAGATTTGACATAATCGCAGATCTTATATAGAAATCACTTTTTTTTTTAACTTCGGCTCTCCGATTTGGTATAACAACATCATGTGTAACTTTAAACGGTGTGTTCCCAATCATTCTATGTCTATAATTATTATAAGCCCTGGCAAAATCATCTAACACGTCGATGTATTTCCATGTATTATTAAAGGTAAAATATCTGAAAAGTCTTTTCTTTTTGTTCTTTGTACACGTTCCACGAGACTAGCTTTGTTTAACGAGTGAACATGATATACGCCAATATGATATTCACTCAATAAACCTTTCATCTTCTTTCCTTTAAACTCTCCTCCATCATCAGAACATATATAACCTGGAATCCATCCGGTTTCCTCCATAAGATTTCGTATAGCATTTGACACTACCTGACCCGTCTTCTCCTTTAAAGGAATTAACCAAAGATATCTAGAATATACGTCAATTACAAAGAGTATGTAACATACACCATAATTAAAACTTTCAATCTTTGACATCACAGTTAGATCTAGCTGCCAAATCTCGTTTGATCCTTGTACTTTTACTTTTTTGTCTTAAATTATTTTCGCACGGCTTCTTGTAATGTATAGCTATCCAAACCTGACAGAAAGCTTTCCACATCTGATCATTTAGTGATCTTATTGACAGATTGGAATAGCCGATTTACCCCACCAAAAGATAATGGTAGACTCAGGGATGTATATAAGCGTAACAATCAGCGGTTCATTTACATCTGAATATCTGATTCGTTTACACTCTTATATAACTATTCAATAAAAGACAGCTTGACTTAAAAATCCAATTTTATTTTACATCTTGGTTAAAATACATAATTTCAATTAGAATTTCATTGATGTCCGCAACCTTATTACTTTTTCACATTTATTGATTCTCTGAGTGAAAAGAGCTGGGTTAATCCTGTCATGAAAACGGTATTCGATATGCAACGGATAAAAATTATCAGTGTAGTTTTAATCCAACTTTATACTTTTGAAAATTAATATCCGAATTTGTTTTATATGATCTAGAATTTGAATAATAATATTTGTTAGGAATTAGGATATAAGAAAAAAAAATTTAATCTGGGATGAACTTAAACTTTCTTCTTGCAAGCCTTGATGACGCAGGCTGGTGACACTCCATCCTCTGGACTTCCATGGTGAGACTGATTGATAGATAGATATTCTATTAAATTTTATTTACAGGTAATGGTGACGTAGTCGTAAAGATCCTCAAACGACACATTTTTATATACTCAGCTTCTGTGATGGTAGATTGAAGTTTTCGACATTCATCGAGTCTATCGTCGAATGCAAAATAACAAGCATCAACCACATTCTGTAAATATTTCATTGGATAAAAACTTTGATGAAACTCATCTTCACGTTTTAGAAAAGTATTGACTTCCTACTCATTGTACATCGCGTTTTTAAATTGGGTAGGAATGAACTTTTCATCTCTTTTCCAGTAAATACCAAAATGTATACTTGGAAGTAACTGTTTGCATTTGCCCCCACTACACACTTTAGCTGTTTTACACCGTAGTTCTTCACCAGTCGATCTACATAGGTAAAATTTTCCTGTTTTAACCTGCGTATTGCCTGAACACAAGCCAAAGCTCAACCTCACTACGGAATAGTTTATTGTTATAGCGAGTTCTTCCGTAAGTGATTTCAAAGATCACTCTAACATAACCGGATTTTGTTTTAGTAATCTTCAGAAGGCTGAATATATTAATTTTATATTCTTGTATAATTTGCTTCGCCTGAAATCGAGATATCTTCTTGTGCGTGAGTGATCGAGAGAATCTGGACAACCACTGATACAAAGTCCAATAGGATAGGGTTTCTTTGATGCGATTTGAATATTCATCTATTGTCTCGTGTGGAGTTGCCACTTAATATTTTATAATCCTTTGATTGGTCGGTCTATTTTTCCTTTTTTCACAGGTAAAATTGATTAGTAATTCAACTAGTCCCTTAATTTTTGCTGTTGACGATAAAGAGATGTACGACGTGTGTTTGCTCAAACCACTGCGCTTGAGCTAGAGGAAGCTGATGTTTGAGTAATATCTTTTAACTCTTTCCGACGTTGCGAGTTTTTTATAATAGATTTAAGGAAATTAGAAGATATTAATTTTACTTTTACTTCCTCCTAGAAGATGGGTGGTGATCTTTTCCAAGTTCTTGCTAAATCATTGAGGAGGTCAATAATGTTGGATTGTTGAAGTCGTTTACCATCGATGTTAATCACCTCATTATTATCCCAACTGAAAGACCTGTGTATCTTTTAGTGTCTGATAAATTAATCTACCTCTTTCATGAACACTGGGCCACAGTGCTTCCAGTAATTTATTTCTATAACCGTTTATTTGATCCTTGTTACTCTCATTAACTTTAAAGGTAGATGTGTTCACAACCTTACGATACTGTTTCAAAAGGTGTTCCAACGTGCTCTGGCAAAGGATAACTTGTCTATCTTCTGGGATGTGTGAATTATTTCGTATAGTAGTCAACTTTCTCTCTAAAGATAAAAGTCTTTCTTGTGTTGGGATTAAGTTTTAGGGTACTTCAATCTCTTTTTCAGGATAAATAATATTTCTATAACCGTTTATTTGATCCTTGTTACTCTCATTAACTTTAAAGGTAGATGTGTTCACAACCTTACGATACTGTTTCAAAAGGTGTTCCAACGTGCTCTGGCAAAGGATAACTTGTCTATCTTCTGGGATGTGTGAATTATTTCGTATAGTAGTCAACTTTCTCTCTAAAGATAAAAGTCTTTCTTGTGTTGGGATTAAGTTTTAGGGTACTTCAATCTCTTTTTCAGGATAAATAATATTTTTTTCATCTTAAAATGTTTAGAGAGGATAAGTGTTAGAAGAGAGAATAAGATTGGTAGAAACGATCCTCCACGTTGATTCATTTTTTTACTTTAGAGGTATATAACCTGGCTTTCGAGCTAACATACGTATCAACCGTTTGAATTGTGATATCTTTTGTTTCTGTGATGCTGTCATCGAAATATTATCTTTTATTAGATTAAGACACATTTCACATACACATTTGACAAAATCAGCATTCATGCTTCCTACGATTGATTTTTTTCATCCTTTTAAATAGTGTGGGGAACGTATGGAATAGATGGTTCATTCAAAAAGATATACACTCTCAATTTTGTTTGGAAATATTTCCATCGGTAAGGAAAATCGTACAGTCTTTTTCGGACTGAAATCGTAGAGCAAGTAATCATAAGGTTTTTTAACTGCTTTTCAAAATATCTTCATGAAGTAGTTCAGTTCACTAGGCATTATTTGTCCAGCAAATATATTTATCTGGGAGATGTCTCTCCTCTGGTTAAATAAGACTATATTGTGAGAGTTTAAGGCAATATCTCACATATAAGAATTTTTTTAAAATAGATTTTGGGCCACTAGGAATATGGAGATATTCTTATGAAGGAGATGTCACTGTAAATATCTCTGATATATTTGCATCTATCTTGTAAATTAAGTCATCTAAATTAAGGAGTGTATGATTTTTTTCCATCTAAATTTGACACATCATACACACCTTCGTGAAACATTACTTCGTTTTGAAATTCTTTATAGTCTTTCTGCCATACAGTGTAACACCAGATGAGCCTATCCACGCGTTAGTAAACATCTTATCTCTATTCCGGAGTATACAAAATAGGAAGTAGGTTTATCCGCTACACGTCGGCCCAATGATGTATGAAGTACATGGGGATATAAATAAATTTATTCACACTTTCTTCATTCATACTTTCCTTTTTTGTATAATGAATGAGGCAACTTCTTTTAGATAACTATATCTAAAATCTTTTCTCATGCTCTACTTTTGTATAATGAATGAGCCAAGTTCTTTCAGATAACTATATACAAAATCTTTATCTCTCTTTTCAGATCAACACTGATCTCCGAGGACGAAGATGTAGAACTCGCAATAGAAGTTGAATGTTTAAATATAGAAGATAGATCAACGAACAACACCCATTCTTTTTTCTGATGGAGAAGTAAATGAACCGTTTAAAACTTCATACCCTCATTCACAAGAATATGCTTTACACCAAAGATAAAATCATTCTATTGTAAAAATTATTCCCTTCTCATCATTTTATACCGTATAATCGTTTCGGGCGAGTAGTGCATGAGCTTTCACGGCATATATTGAATGTACAATGGCTTCAGGAGGGCGATTATCGTGTAAATACAAGTTTTGAAATTGCGGATGCAAGAGAAGATATGATCTATTTACACATTTCATTCGTTCAACTGCGCGAATCAACCCTATTCAATTATATCATGGGACGATTCAAGACAGCATTCCAGTCTGCGGATGCAATTGAGTTTGGAACCTTAAATCTCGTAGTTCGTATATATAGGATTCCTTCAGGCCATCCTATAATACCATCTAATGTTTGATTTGATCGAAATAAAATATATAGAGGGCATATAAATTCTAAAGGCTGCGCATTTGTTTCCTCAATCCTCGCGAAAAAAATGGAGAATGTTCTTGCAAAAAACTTTTGGTTTCTGACAATAATAAAAGAATCTCAAGAGTTGGCAAGAAAATGTAATCTTGTGTACGAAGAGACTCACTGTAGATCAATTCTCCTTGATTGAACGCGAGCAAAGATGCAGGATCCTTGTATTTTTGGCTACAGGGGATAAACGTAAATTTAAATTACTCCATCGACCAACATATCCTGAAAAATCAGCCTCACTCCTATTTATTGGTCTTGAAGGTGAAACCTACTATCCAATTTGAAGTATTAGTAATACATATATATGTATAAAATATACTTACTTCAAATCAGGGTATGTGTTTTTCTTGCTATACGTTCCATGAAAAAGTATCAGTCCATCTAATAGATTGTGACGGGGTGCGCAGTCAGTGTGTCTTGGGTATTGTGATGGAGAAAGAAATCGCGGGATTTTATCTAATGAGTGCAATCGATCATTCTACAACCAATCGTGTTATGTCACGCACAAGAAGCTTCATACTTGTGTGAAGACTTGTATGTGTCGTAGATGTAATCAGATAATCATGTAGAGTGCAAACGAAATGAGATAACATGAGTGCGAGAAGTTGTTTTATTCTAAATGTTATACATACTATAAATCGGGTGGAACAGGGCATACGTACTAGATAAAGAGGTTGAAGAAGTCGATGGTCAAGAAATGGAATGCCGTATATTATGAGAATGAAACCTATAAGAAAGTGGGATCATTCATACTTTTTCTTCATATATTGATTATGCAGATAATCTGTGAACTATGTTTTGATAATGAGAATGAAACCTAATAAATATAAGAACTGTGGTCCACGAACTAGGATTTTTGAAAGAGTGGCGAAAACTCCCCTTGTAAACCCTTTTATAGAAGAGTTAATACAAATTAGAGGATCAGGAGAAAATGTGTAAACATATGTGTGGCACATAGCAATGCTAAATTCGATACACAATTTATCTACGAAGAGCTGCTTCAATATTTTAATCCTAAACTCTGTACTTCGAATCCAATGAAGCGGCTACGAAAAATCTTTAAGACAAGAGCTCGTTTAGGACATATTTTTTAAGGATACACTCCTATTCATGCACTCATCGTTGAAATATCTGTCAAAACCAATGAGAATTCCAGAAATGACAAAAAGGTTATCTTCCTTACGATTTGTTTTCAGAGGAAACTTTAAATTATACTAGATCGGTTCCTGAAAAATGGTATTTTAATTATGATAAAATGAGAAATGAAGAAAAATTCTACTTTGACAGTGATTTTGACCTGAATTTCCAAGAAGAAGAATACAATATTCGTACAGAGTATATTAAGCATTGCATTCAAGATGTTTCTATCCTCCGCCTGTGTTTTGAGAAGTTTATGTGTTCCATCATTAGAAGATTTAACATTGATCTTACGCAGTTTTGCATCACGATAGCTTCATTATGTTACAAGGTGTATAAAGATTTCTTCTTACCCGAAAATTCGATTGCAATTATCGACAAGAAGAAACCAAAAGCTTTTTCTTTTAAGGCTATACGTTGGATTATGTTTGAAGAACATGTTAGAGGTATCTCAATTTTCCATGCAAGAAAAGGTGGTGAGCGAAGCCTTTCTGTTGGTGGAGGATTACCTTTCCTTGACGAGTTTTCACCATCAGGAGGAGGATCCGTGTTTCTTTTTCCTGGATGCTATTGGCATGAGTGCCAGAAAGAGGACTGTAATCTCAAACAACATGTTTCCATTGTTGGGCGTGCGTCGTTGGATCGCTACTACCAGACAATAGAGAGTGATTGAATTCTCAGTAGCAAATACAAGATTATCATTCTCTGGGAGTGTGAATTTGAAACCATGATGCAAACCATTCCAGTACGACGTTAGGGAGTTAATAGAATCTCCGCGATGTAGTGAATGGTGTACTGAATGTGGAGAGTGCACTTTTTGGGGGCAGATCTAACCCATTTATATTATACCTCCCACCATCCGAAGGTATGAAAATCCATTACGTCGATATTAGCTCCTTATATCCGTACTGTATGAAAAACAATCCCTATCACGTAGGATCACCTCGACGTTGCGTATCTGCGCGAGAAATTCCGTCTATTCAAGAATTCACCGAGGGGTTGAATGAGACATATTTCGGTATCGTGCAAGTTGATATTCTCCCTCCTAATGATCTGTATATTCCATTTCTTTCTCAATCCATAGATGGTAAACTACTTGGACACTGTACCACATATCATCAGCAAAACTCACGCGAGTGCGATCACTCTGAAAAACAATGCATGATTTGCGGAGTGTACACAACCCCTGAACTGAAACTTGCCCTGGAAAAGATGTATAAGATCAAGAAAATTTCCTAGTTTTGATAGTTTGAAAAGAGAGATGATTTGTTCGCAGAGTATATAAAACTTTTCTGAAGGAAAAAATAGAAGCTTCTGGATTCTCGCGAGGATTGGTTGGGAAGAAGGATAAAATGGAATACGTGAAGAGGGTGAATCAGGCTGAGGGAGATAAACATCCAAATAAACAACATCGAAAGGAATCCTGGAAAGCGTTTTAGAGCGAAGCTTTGTCTAACTAGGTAAGGATTTTTTCCTGCGATTAATTTTTTTTTGCATTGATATATTACATTCAAAATGTAATTTTTAGAAATATTGACGCATTGTACAACGAATATGAAGTCACTAATTTCTAAAACATGAAGGCGATATTACTACTACTATAATACTAATAAAACAATAATACAGAAAGCAACACATTAATCCTGATCATATTTTCTTCCTTTACAGTCCCTGGTAAAAGTTCGCTCAGAGGATTCGCGGTATCAAAACGGTCATCTGTGGCTCTGAGCATGATGTAATCGACCTGATGAAAAACGACTATTACATTTGTGAACTTGTTGGATGTAGTTGGCAATGCATACATCGCGAAAGTGGAGAATGTTGAACATATAGAAGTTGACTCCCACGTAACGGATCTTCTAATTGCAGCATTCACAACCGCCTATGCTCGAATCAAGCTCAATGGCCTCTTAGAGTCGTTGGGTAAACTTTGTTGTACTGTGACACAGACAGTGCCATCTTCATTGCTAGGAAAGATCACCCACAACTTTGACTTGGAGAATTACTAGGTGATCTCACCGATTAGATCAAAAATCTGTATGGTGCCGAGGCGTATGGAGATTCATTCTGTTCTACGGGTCCCAAATCCTATTCGGTACGTATCCAAACGACGAGTAGGATGAAGTATATAATTCGTGTTAGAGGATTAACCATTAATACTCAGACGAAGGATATAATAACCTACGATACTATGAAACGCCGTGTTGGAGCCGATGATATTGTAGAGAATGATGATAGTCATATCCCAATACCATTTCCGGGCTTCAAAGCCCAGAAACACGGTGGAGTGAAAAAGGTGAGAGGGGAGAAGGTTTTGAAAAAGACATTTCGTAAACGTGTTGAACTCCTAGGGAGTTATCTAACCATACATTTCGGTTTCAAAGAGATCTTACATGACATTTCAAAAGTTACTATACATTGACTTCCTGTCAGCTATTATTAGCTCTTTATGTAAATATTTTTTCAATCATTAATAATATTCCCTGATTAATATGAATAAAATAAAAATGAAGTAATACGCGTTATACTATTAATAGTTTACTTTGTCCATAAAATAACTCATCACAAATTCTTGATCTTTTGAGAAGGAGAATTCATTCATCCTTGCCTCTTCAATCTTAGTTTTCATCATATCAGTGAACTGAAGGGAATACCACGAGAGAAAGCGAAATAACATGATTTGAGTGTCAAATATAGCGATGTCTACTACTTTCTCACCATTAATTACCATGTTAGAATGTAATATGCAGAAAACCCTATCCACCCATGTACTGTGACGATTGATTAGACCGCCTACAAAGAAAAACTAATCCATAAGCTCATTTTTTAATTTTTCACCGATGATTAAATCTTTTAAATAAATAAACTGGAGATATTCAAGTACTTCTTTTTCGTTATTGTAGTTGAAAGGTGGTTGGACTGCCCCCCTTACAGAAATTCAATCCGATCAATTGTTTATTCATGAATAAGCCGACGAAGATGATCGAAGAAGTCAAACGTAGATGAATAGTCTGGGTTAAATTTATAGTCCGACCCACACACATCTTCGTTTGCAAAATATTTACTAAGTATGTATGTGATACGGTGTGGATAGAGGATCATCTTAGAACGTGTAACACACAGAGAAGTTTAGTGACAAATAATTTAAAAGAAGTCAACTAGACGGACATATTAATTGATTGCAAAAGGTTAAGTGGCAACTCCACTAATATGTTTGTACGAGAAAATACCTGAAAATTTAAAACTGTCACGGGGGTGGGGGTGGGTTTAGGTGGGGGGTCATTTTAACGACAAATCAGTAAAAGAAAGTTGGCGTAGACTCGAGGGACAAGGTCATGTTCGTGTGTACGTGTTTGAATATGATCATTAGTGTGCGTGCACTCGAACTCCTATAGAATGAATCAGAGTTTGCACACACACACTTTCAATGACCTAGAGGTGGTGGGGGCATCTTAGCGATCAACCAGTAAAGGGGGAGGGGGTAGACTTGGCGGAAAAGGTCATGTGCGTGTATACGTGATTGAATGTGCACAGGAGCGTGTGCTTCTGTGTGCACTCGTACTGAGACCTTCAATAATACTTGCTTTAACCATAATCCGATACGGACCACTTGACTCCGGTCTCTAGAGATCTGTGGCACTAAGAAAAACACATTTACTTTTAAACTTTCCGTAATTCCTTATATATTTACCTATAACTTATTCAAAAGGTAAATTTATATTCACAAATTAATTAGAATTTGGCCAAGATGTTGGATGACTAAAGGCTTGTCGCAAGCAGTAGTCTAGGCTAGTGGAGAGTTTGAAAATGAGTTCGGAGATAGATCTTGCCGCAATGCCTCCAACAAGGAACCAATGAAAATGTCAGAAGGATCCAATAAGTACCAGTGAAGATGAGTGAGTTCACCGATTTCTTTTATTAATGAATAATAATGGACCTTTACATATCTATAAATACTAATTAAACTTCCCCTTGATACGCTTTAATAAATTCCTCTTCACAATAAGGAATATTTCTAGAAAATCCTTATAGGTTAGTATATAGTAGTAAACTATATTCTATAATTATTTAGTTATCTATATTTAAGTTATGAAATTATACATTTCCTTTCTCTTTATGGTATACCAAACTGATACTTTTAGGAAGGAATTGTCTAATATTTTGAAAAAATTCTATCCGCATTTAAATTTAACGCCAATTTTTGTAAACCCCTTAAAATTAGTTCTTTGTTCACTGTAAAGGATCACATTCCTGACATTTTGCGTTCCAGAATAGTTTATAAATATACTTTTCCTAAACGTTCTTTGGGAACGTACATTAGATGTACGGAACGTCTTCTCAAGGTTCTCATTGATGCTCACCGTGGGGTCAGTTACAGAACAGGAATGGATCTCTCCGTAAAAGAAAACTCTGTTGTCTAATCTCATTTCTATTCATGTAAAATACCATAGATAACGAATACTTGATTGGTAGCTTCACCAAATTCCGGAGTCGCTAATTCCATAGTCGGGCGACAGTCAGCGCGGTTGTTTGCCGCTATGCCCACCAGGCGACGATCTCAGTCACTGTAACGACTTACTCTGGGTGAGACGCTGCCGCCATCTTGGAAAATTTTTAAATCATAAGTTAATTGTATTTATTTGCGGTTGTAGGACTCTTAGTTCTAATACTTGTAAGTAGTGAAGATGTGGACTCCTACTATTTAAGTGAATAAGTTATAATGTGTGTTAAATTAGGGAAGCCAGCATATGATACATATATGTTGCTTGGGGAGGAACGCTATAATGGCCTAAAGCTATAATGATCTAGAAATTGCAAGCTTAACCTTAAGCCTCACAATGCACGCGTTAATTTCTAAAATAACTTGAAAGTTATAGCAATAATTATGAAAATAATACACTAATTTGAATTAATAGGGCATTTACGCTACAATAAACATAACTATTATCGAATGATTTTATTATTCATAGGATTGTATATGTTTGTAAACAAACCACGATGATTAGGCTTAGCAAGATTGCGATCGTCTAAAATTGTCAGAAATGACGTCCTTGAACACATTTTTTTTATACGGCAATAGCTCTTCCATTCGCAAAAAATATTCTCAAATATATTTTTTTTATTTGGATTTCGTTAACCTTGTATCGGCGCCGATATATCGGTTATTGGTTAATTTGCATATTGGTGCAACCCTAATCTATGCTATTGTTTATCTATAGATAACTGTTTATCATAACTGTAATATTAAAAGCTGCGATCGGACGTGTTCTCGGCGAGCTCTCTATTCAGTGACATTTTTTCATTTTGGATTTTTCGTTATAATATATTTAAGTTCGGGAAGATAGTTAACTGTCAGTTTAGGCATAATACTAAAGGAATTTTTAATTATATTTTGAAAAGTTTCTCAGTATGGCGGTTGCTTTGGATGATGTGAGTATGCCTTTTGATGTAAGCAATGTGTATGTTGTTTGTGGTTTTTGTGGTGTTAAAAGAAGAGCAAATGTATTTGAATGCCCGGTTTGTTATGTGACTAGTGCAAATGTGGCTTTGGTAGAGGAGGTGAGTCGGTTACGTGATGAGTGCAAGAGATTAAGTGAGTTGGTGAAAAAAGTGAGAAGGGATGCAAGTGTACGCATGAAGAATGTGGCTGGGACCAGGAGGGTGGAAGATAGGCCTAGAATAGGGACTGGAGAGAAAAAAGTGACTGATGCGAATGAAGATGAATGGTGGGTGAATATGGATAGAATAGATAGATAGGTTAGGACAGGTTAAGTCTGTGAGTAAGAGGGACATGGAACCTGTTAGGTGACTAACAGATTCGATGCCCTGAGAGAGGAAGAGGTTGAAAGTGATTTGTCTGAGGTGGTTGTGGCAGAAAGTGAAATAAGTGGTGGTTTGAATGAGAACAGGAGAGAGGGTAATGGTAGGCCTAGGGAAACTAGGAGGATGACTGAGGTGCTTGTGACGGGTGACTCTCAGATTAGATATTTAGATAGGAAGTTGAGTGCAAGCAAATAGAAGGGAGTGAGAGTTTGTTTGCCGGGTGCTGATGTAAATGATGTGTCTGAGAGCTATGATAGTCTGGGTGTGAGAGGGATGCAGTTGTGATTACGCATGTGGGAGTAAATGATGTAAAGAAGGTGGGTTCATGTGAGTTATGACGGAGGTACAAAAGGTTAGTTGAAAGGATGAGTGAAAGTAGAGTGAAAGGCGTTGTTTCAGGTGTGCTTCCGAGATTGGATGTGGGGATGGAATGGTTGTCTCGTGTAATTGGAATGAATGAGTGTGTGAAAGGCCTGTGTGGGGAGTCGAAATTAGTGTTTGTAGATGTTTGGAATGGGTTTTATGGGAATAAGGCATTGGATGGACTCCATCTAAGCCAGGCTGGGGTTAACGTGTTGTGGCAGGAGTTAGGTAGTGTCGTTGGGTCTTTGCAGGCGGGAAACTAGTTACTGATAGTGGTCAGGGAATTACAAGAGTAGAGGGTGGGGCAGGGAAAGTAAAGAGATGCAGAGGAGATAGAGTGGAAGGTATACATTCTAAAAGAGGCGCTTCAGGGATAGGAGGACTGAGTTGTCTTTATACCAATGCTCGTAGTCTTAGAAATAAGAAAGATGAGTTATTTAGTTATATTATTGATGAAGATATAGATATAATATGTGTAATAGAATCATGGGTTAATGAAAATAAATTTAATGACAATGTGAGTGAATTTGGACTACAGGGTTATAATGTGTACATTAGTCAAAGGAGAGATAGGACGGGTGGTGGGTTGATTATTTATATCAGAAATAGCATTTATTCAAATCTAAATAATTCTATAAATCAAGAAGAAGTTGAGTCACTGTGGATAGATATTAGGGTCAGTAAAAGTAGGATAATACAGTTGGGAGCCTTTTACAGACCACCCGGAAAAAATGACTGTTGATGAGATAATGTTCAGGAAAATAAGGAAAGGATGTGAAGTAGATACAGTTATTTTTGGTGACTTTAATTTAAATTCCATGGACTGGGAAAATATGATAGAAAAGGATAGAAAATTCTTGAAAATTCTCGAAAAGCTTAGAAAATTCTTAGCACTGAATAAATCTGAAATACTCATAAAAATAGAAATATTTCAAAATACCATTTCTCGAGTCGTAAAAGCAATGTTCGAAGAGAAAAACAACCATTTTCGCTGAATTATTGGAGTGGGTAGTTAAAAACAAAAGCCTGTCCAGGACCAAAAAATAGTATGTACAAATTTGCTACTGATTTATTATTATTAGCATTATCATCATTATTATTATTATCATTATTATTATTATCATTAATATTATTATTATTATTTTTATCCCGATTATTCTAATTAAGTTTTAACGTTGCGTTTTATCCATACAGCTCGGGGTAGGATAGGGCACGAAATCATGGGGTTTAGAAGCGATCCTTTTGGAGAGGAATTTTTATCATTAGTTTGGACCGGTGATTTAGGGCTGGCTTCTCTTCTTAACGCCATCTTTCTCCATGACTTCGAGACCAGCTTGTGCAATAGGTTTCTCACTGTAGATGGCTTTTATTTCTTCGAATTTAAAAGGAAGTACCATCGAGGGAATCTCCCCAGGGAAGTTTGTAAGGAGAGATCTGGAAAGAAAGTGGTGGAGGAAGTCAAAATGTGTGGAATACAGGCTGATCCTGTTGTGGGTATTGTGACCAGGAGGGCAAATTACTGGCGTTTGGGCGTTAAGATACAGTCCTTGAGATGTTAGCTGCATTATGGTAGCGCATGATACACAGTAGATCCATTTGCTCTTTCGTAAAAAGATAGATAATGAAAATAAAGATGGGTGGGTGGAGGTTACGGTGAAAGGAGAAAAGGGCAGGACTCACCGGGTATGTTGAAAACCACCTCCTAACTGAAACCTAGAAGGAGAGACGAACTCCTGCCCACCTCCTATCCCAGACCAGTGAAGAATGGACGAAGGCTGGTCGATGATAAACCTGCAAAATTAGCAATCAGATTAGAAAAAAATAAAAGTTTGTAAAGAAACGGACAAAAGTGGGAAAATGGAAAGGTCAGTGATGAATAGAAACAGGGTAAATAAAACCATAGAAAAGAAGTAGTCGGCAAAAGGCTAGTCAATAATCTATACGACGCAAGCCCCTATTCCCCTCCCCCAGCTTAGTCCCACCTAGCATACTCCTCTATAAATCTATCCAATCTATTCTTAAAACTCCTCAGGGAGAATGTTTCTATCACATGACTATTCCATTCATCTACCATTCGATTTGCAAAACACTATCTCCCAGTCTCTTTCGTAAACCTAAACTTGTCCATCTTAAACCCATTGCTACGTGTCCTATCTTGTTCACTTGAAGACTTCAATCAAGTCCCCCTTGGACTCTTCTCTTTTCTAATGTATGAATATTTAGTCTCTTAAGTCTTTCACCATAATTAAGCTCCTCAACCCATGAATCAGCTTAGTCATCCTATCTATGCACAGACTTAAGCAAACTAATCCTATAACATGGTCACGAGAATTGCACCGCATAGTCAAAATGAGGCCTAACTAATACCATGTACAACTCCAGAATGACCTCAGTATTCCTAGTACTTACATTCCTCCTAAAAAAGACTAATACCCTATTAAGCCATAATCTTATCACTTATGTGCTGCTTTCTAAGACGAAGGTCAGAACTTACCAGGACATTTAAGTTTCTTTCGCATTCTGACCTTCCTAAAACTCTCCCATTCAATTTATAATTATTCAGTGGATTATACTTACCTATATTAAGTACACTACACTTGCTTAGGTTAAATTCCATTTTCCATTTCTTTGTCCATTGGTATAATCCTACCTTAGTATCATCGGCAAACTTGCACAGGTCTCCATTTATAACCAAGTCAAGATCATTAATATAAATTAAGAACAATAATGGCCCCAAAATCACCCCCTGAGGATCCCCAGTGGTATCATTCCTCCACTCAGATTTAATCCCCTATATACTAACTCTATTCTGTCTGTCACTAATCTACCATTGAATCCACCTAAAAAATAAGTCCATCGATGACATTCGCTTTGACTTTATTCAGAGGTCTTAAGTGTGGCACCCTGTCCAAAACCCTTACTAAAATCTAAATAAATAATATCGTAATTCTCATCTCTATCGGCAGCATCATACACCTTTCTATAAAAAGACAGTAAATTACTCAAACACGATTTACCCTTAGTAAAGCCGTGTTGAGATTTATTAATCAACTTATGGTTATTTAATTTTCTAGATAAGCATTCTAGGGGCCTCACTTGAAATATCTTTACATTACCTAAATTTTTAAAAAAAATATCATTGACTTATATAAAAAAAATACACTCACGAAAGTGAAAGAGCAGCAGACTTAAAAACACTTTAAAGAGCTGAAAAGAGCACCAACTCTATTTGAATTAAGTTAATTCATATAGTGAGTTAGTGTTCTTTTCAGCTCTTTAAAGTGTCATTAAGTGTGCTGCTCTTTCACTTCCGTGAAAAAGAACAATTGCTAAACACAAACTTATTATATGTTGACACAAATGTATTATTCGCACGAATAGAAAATACTATGCAGCCAAATCAAACTAACACTTTAAAACTATGATGAATATCCAATCGGTCAGAGTTTCTTCAAATGCAACCTTCAAGGAGAAAGCAAGTTTGGGAATGAAGGGTCAGGGTGGGGAGAGCGTGCTGCTTTTGCGGGAACGGGTCAAAAAAGTACACGGAGCACCTTCTTGCGGTGACCGAATGTGGCCAATATCTTCCGAACTAATAATGCTTGATGGAGGATGTAGAAGAACGATCACTGAATTGAGTTAAATCGTGACATAGGCAAAAACTGATCGGTCCCCTCCTTTGCGATTTCAAATATTCAAGTAAATGTTGTTATTCTCATGTACATACGTACGGCTCTTTTGAATTTTAATATTTTGTTCTACTCGTTTTCTTAAGGGTACTAGACAAGAATTGATATGCGATTTTTAGTTGCGTGCGACTACGAGTATGTCGGTCGATCGCTGCCCGTTTTGCTTTTTTTTGTTTTTAGTAATAACATTGTAACTATTTGGCCGATTCTAACGAAATTTAAAACGCTTAAGTTGTTTTACATTCTCATTCGAATGATATAATGCCAAAGTCTCCCAAGGTTAGCCGGGGATTATTTTGTTTTGGTAATAACATCATAACTATTCAACCGATTCTAACGAAATTTGAAAGCCTTAAGTCAATTCACCTTATCTTTTGGATGATATAATTGCCAAAGTCCTTTCAAGGTTAGCCGAGGAATTATTTGAAAATAACATCATAACATTTCGGCTTATTCCAACGAAATTTGAAACCCTTATGTTGTTTTACATTTTCTTTCGAATGATATAATTGACAAAGTCCTCCCAAGGTTAGCCCAGGAATTATTTTCTTTTGGCAATAACATCATAACTATTCAGCTGATTCTAAACAAATTTGAAACTCTAATGCTCTTTTACATTCTCTTTCGAATCTATAATTGACAATGTACTCCAAAGGTTAGTCCATAAATTATTGAAAGTCTTTAAGGTCGTAAGGTCATAAATCAGAATAAGTGAGAGCACGCGACTTTGGTCAGCAGACCTTGTTTTTCTTCTCCTAAGAGTATAGACCAATTTCAGAGACTGTTTGGGATAGACCAATTTAAGTGCATATTTTTCGGATAGACAAATTTCAGAGAATGTCTCTGAGATAGACCAATTTCAGATAATGTCTCTGAGATAGACCAATTTCAGAGGCTGTCTCTGGGTAGACCAATTTAAGTGCATATTTCTCGGATAGACCAATTTCAGAGAATGTCTCTGGGATAGACAAATTTCAGAGAATGTCTCTGGGATAGACCAATTTCAGAGAATGTCTCTGAGATAGACCAATTTCAGAGGCTGTCTCTGGGTAGACCAATTTAAGTGCATATTTCTCGGATAGACCAATTTCAAAGAATGTCTCTGGGATAGAAAAATTTCAGAGAATGCCTCTGGGATAGACAAATTTCAGAGAATGTCTCTGGGATAGACCAATTTTAGAGGCTGTCTCTTGGTAGACCAATTTCAGAGAATGTCTCTGAGAAAGTACAACTTGAGAGGCTGTCTTTAGGACGATATAAATTCAGTGGCTGTCTCTTGAATAGACCAATTTCAGAGAATGTCTCTGGGATAGACAAATTTCAGAGAATGTCTCTGGGATAGACCAATTTCAGAGAATGTCTCTGAGATAGACCAATTTCAGAGGCTGTCTCTGGGTAGACCAATTTAAGTGCATATTTCTCGGATAGACCAATTTCAAAGAATGTCTCTGGGATAGAAAAATTTCAGAGAATGCCTCTGAGATAGACAAATTTCAGAGAATGTCTCTGGGATAGACCAATTTTAGAGGCTGTCTCTTGGTAGACCAATTTTACAGGATGTCTCTGAGAAAGTACAACTTGAGAGGCTGTCTTTAGGACGATATAAATTCAGTAGCTGTCTCTTGAATAGACCAATTTCAGAGAATGTCTCTGGCATAGAGCAATTTCAAAGAGGGTCTTTAAGAAAATCCAATTTCAGATGCTGTCTCTGGGAAAGAGAGGAGGTATGCACAACAATTCCTTTATCTCACAGAATTACCTTCGTTATAAAAAGAGCTTAGGAAAGGGCGTGGCTTCCTGATCATGTCTGACTGGTTCAAACACTCCCGATTCAGATGTGGTTTGTGGAAGAGGCAGGCCTCCTCCACACTTTTACATATGGGGTGTTGTCCCTTGAACGAAGCGAAACTTCCTCCGGCGCCTGGTCTAGCTTGCCCTTTCCTTTTTCTTGTCCTTTTTTGTTTTGCTTTTAATGGTCTCTTTTTCTTTTTTCTTTTTCTTAAACTAGTCTATAAATAGGGTTATTAAATAATTCGGCGTCTATGCCCTTGCTGGCGGCTGCTAGATGAACATTTTAAATTAACTCCAAAAAACAAAATTCTTGTCTCTTTTAACCCCATCTCTCCCTTCAACTACCTTCACCTCCTACATTATAAAACTTGTCAACAATTAACCAAAGATTACTTCGTCACTTTTAAGTGTACAAAATAAACAATTTTAAATAAAGTTGTCATTATTTTGTTACTACTTTTAGCTTGACTTGACTCAACTCGACTTGACTTTACTTGATTGGACTTAGATCCAATGTGAAAATGTGTGACCACAAGCAAATGCCAGAATCTATTACCACTTTGCATATTGCAACACGCATTGAAATGCGACGAAAGGAAGCAAAGGGACATTTCTTTGATGCAGCCAAACCGCTACATCTTCCCGGATGACGTCTGCTCATTGACGATGTCGGAAATGTAGATATCAGTAGCAATCGAGACTTGGATTAAATTTTATATAAAGGCGACCTTCACCCTAAAAGGATAGATAGATAGACCGTTAGATAGATACAATGTTTGATTTATAAACATATAGATGATTTATAAATTTGTTCCTAAGTTAGGAACTAAAGAAATTCTCATTACTCTATTGAGTCTGGGGAGAGTTCTCGCTAGCCTCGTAGATACGGCGTTTGGATTTCTAACGCCTAGGCCCAGGTTCTATTCCAACGAGTGCGGACACAAAACTTTCAGCCGTGTCCGGGGCTGGCTTCCCATTGTATCGGATACGCAGATACTCCGGCACGTAGCCAAACACAACCCTGCTATCATTTCCTTCCACTATTCACAATGCGCACAACATAACCAACATCTTCTGTTCTGGAGTCCCGCTGCCATGTTGATGTGGTATTTGTATCCCATATTGGGTCCTCATATCCACATACCCTTGAAGTGTAACGGTTGCCCCCTCCCTGGGGTAAAAAAGGGTTCTACGATCGCTGGTGTCCAAAAACAGGTAATGCTCCCGGAAACCTATCCCCCTCTCCCAACGACAACCGGCCGCTGGTGGCTTCTGACTTTCCAGCGATTGTCCTTCGGATCTATATGTACATTTCATTATCCAGTGGGGCGATCTCGTCCATGATGCGAGGGACAAATCTTTCAACTTACCTACTAAAAGTTTGCAGTGATTCCTGAGAACCCAGAAAAAAATTACCTTCAAACTCGGCAACAGAATAAATAAGTTCTTAATGAAAATTAAAGCAGTGAATAACTGAATAACAACGATGAAACTACATTCAATCATTGATTTTCTTCTTCCTCTCACCTCAGACTATTGTATGACCTACTTAATATTGATAAAGCTTTGTTCCTTTTGCCCCCTCCCCCACCCCCATTCTTGCCACACATTCATTTACAAATTAACTAGATTTTTAGCTCCCATGCTTACCCACTTCTGCCATAATCATTATAGGATAGAAAATAGCTATTAAATTACTCAGGAAATTTCTAAACTCAACTTAGATACTCCTAACTTCATTACGATGTTGTAGGTGGTTTCTAATTACATCCCCGTATATGAGACGGTTAAACCGGCAGTCATCGCGAAAATCCTTTTCTTCGAAAAGGCAAAGTTTCAGAGACATTTCCATTCTCGTTTTCGGTTCTTAATAAAAATTGGTCTTTGACTATATTTTATGTTTAAATGAACTGTTTACTCACGAATACATGGCGTTAGCATGAGTTCCTCCATTGCCCCAATTATGGCCGACATTTGAATGTGCAAATTTTGATTAGCATTTTTTTTAGCCATTGTCTACTTTCTTTTAAACATTTCTTTTACGCCAATTACACCCTATTATAATTTCATCACAAAAGAAAAGAAAAAGGTTTCGTCACATTCTTAGATATATTGGTTTATCGCTCTGGCAATTAATTTTTGACATCAATTTATATTAAGCCAATGATCACAGAACTTGGGTTGAAATGTTTTAGTAGTTCCAATTTATTTTATAAATAGAGTTCGATTACTATCCTATTAAACATTGGTTACATATTGTCATCTAATTTATCATTCATGCACAGGGAATTTAACTCCTTAATACACAATTTTGTTAGCAACAGGCATCGTTCATTCAATATATATATAAATCTATTTCGATTTTTTTATATTATCTTTATCCTCAAACTCACAATAATTAATGTTCTTAAGAATACAAGATATTTTGTATTAAATGAACTTGGCCCATTTATTAAAATTGCTGAGGACATTTTATCTCCATACAAATTTGCGACATTCTTTTGTAAATACTTTTAAGCTAAGTATGTTCTTTAAGTGTAACGATGGGGTAAAGAAGGGACCTATAAGGGAAGAACCGTGAGCTCCAAGAGGGATAGTCTCGTCCATCCTGATTTTTCCTATTAAAACGAAAGTCTCTGTAAAAAAGGAAAATCTCCAAATCGCCAACACCGACAGCTTGAAAGGAATTTTAGTCTGTTTTGACTTACAAGATAAGTTCGATTTTTACCTATTTCAAGGTTCGGTATACTTATTTTTAACTTACCTGAAATAGTGAAGAAAGTGATAAGAAAGATCGAAAGTTATTAAAAGAAATTAAAAATAAATTAATATAAAGCAAAGTTAATCCAATGAAATATATTTAAAAGAAAAAATAATATATATATATATATATATATATATATATATATATATATATATATATATATATATATATATATATATGATAAGATTGAAAGAAGAGAACTATGAAAATATACTATGGGTTCAAGTAGCAGAACGAAAGGTGAAGAGAAGTCTCAGTATGTAAGAGTGAAGGGCCAATCAAATAACGTTGATAAGAGGTTATAAGCAAATGTTAATTGGGTGAGGTTATGTAATTAAGAGTTTCCGATATTTTAAAGGGAGTTGAATCGCAAATGAAAGACTGATTGTATTATTTTAAGGGATTCTAAGATTCGGAGTGAAGTATAGCCGTGGGTTGAGCCTGAGATTTTAAAAGTGTTGGTTGATACTCCGTTCAAACAATCATTAGAGTGCTGGCGAATTCAGCAAATTTCTCTTTTTACAACTGGAATTTTCCTTTGAAAATACCTCTATAAAAATGCAACTAATCGAAGGAGACAACAAACCCGGATACATTTACGGAAATGTTAAAACTCAAAAACGAAGCTATCCGCTCCGACCCATAATTTGCCAGACACCTACCGTCACTAATAACCTATCTAAAGTACTCACTTCTCTCATTACCTCATAAGTCCCATCTGATATTAGAGCCTTAGTTTAACAGAGAACCTTTTAAACATCTTCGAAATCTCCAAACCAGCTGAGTTCGTGTCTTCTATGGACGTAGAATCCTTATTTACCAACGTTCTCGTGAACGAAACCATCATCTTATTTGCCAGATAATCTACCACACCGAGGATAATACTCCCTTGCCAGTCTTTGAAAAGACTTTTCGATAACTCATTCAGAATTGCAGCAAAGAGGCGCCTTTCTATGACCCTGATGGCCGCATGTATGTGCAGGTTGATGGACTGGCGATGGGCTATCCGCTGAGTGTCTATTCGCCAACCTCTACATGGCAACAATCCTCCCTTGAAACCATCGATCTTTATTCGATTTATTAATGACATATTTATAAATGCAGATAACCCTAACCTTCCCCATACCCTCATTCAAACATTCAAGCAAAATTAAGCTCTAATTTTGCCTATGAAACTGAAACCAAGTCCACGTCACCATTTCTCAACAGCCTCGTCCATTCTCAATAAATACGTTTCATGAGTGAAGTTTACGTCATATCGACAACTCTAAGTTTCTGCATGAGCAGATCTCCCGTAATACAGGCCTTCATCAACAGAGTCTTATCTCACTCTTCTAACTGAATAGCGGTTTATACAGAATTGAAAGAATATATCAGCTGTTCGTCAACAATGGCTACCCACAAACATCCATTGACCATACCATAGAGCAGAAGATGGACTCATACCAAAACCCAAGACAGAAGAATAAAATAAACAAGTAAAATAGGCCCCTATTACCAAGCATTCAAAAACACAGGATATAAGAAGGATAGGGATAGGGATAATAAAAAGTGGTGAATGTGATGAAGATGATATAGGATAGATAGAAATATAGTGTAGAGAGGGAGATGGTTGATGTGTTTATTATGGTAGGGTAATGCTTTCTATGTTGTGTGGTTTTTGCTTTTTGGTATGATTGGGTGTGTGTATGTGTGTGTGTGAGTGAATATGTACCAGGTTGCCTGGCAATCGATTTTATTTTGCTTTTTTATTTTGCTTTGTTTAATATCTAATATTTTACAGCATATGAGCCTTTGTTTTCATATTTTACTTAATATATTTTTAGTACTTCTTTGTACGTAGTTTGTTTTCTCTTTCGAGGTGAGCATTCGAGCCTTTATTTTCGTTTCATTCTTCTTTGAAGCATGTTCTTATTATTTCAATAGATAGTTTTAGTTTTATGAGATGCACTCTCGAGTGCTGAGTTAGATTTTTCAAGTAACTTTTTTACTGTTTCTTTTTCTAATTTTTGTATGTATACATGTATAGTTTTTTTTTATTTTTTTATACTATCAATATTTATATTTTTGCGCGTAGATCTATTTAAACTTACATCCTAATGCTTTTTTTTTTTTTCCTCTAATACTATCATTATTTTTCTCTTTGCACGTAGATCTATTTAAGCTTAAATCTTAATGAAGTTTTTTTTTTTTTTTTTATACTATCATTATTTTTCTCTTTGCGCGTAGATCTATTATAACTTAAAACTTAATGCACTTTTTTTTCTTTTTTTTTTTCTTTTTTTTTTGTATACATGTATCCATCTATCTTATGTTAATGTGTAATTTTTATATTGTATTCTTTAATTGCTAGTAGTATTTACATATATTCTCTCTCGATTTCCTATCGATATATAGGATCGACGTCATTCTGAATATCTTTTCGGCTACTTTTAAACCTTTGTCTAAAATGTAGCCTTCTATATTCTCTGTCAGTGGGAATTACTTTATCTGTTATGTCGTGTGGGAGTTCATTTTCTAATTTGTGCCATATTTTTCTGGCACGTTCATGGAGGACTTGATTTATTGGTTTTAATTTTGTTCTACGGTGAAGTTCTACTGATGGTATTGCATCCAGTTTTGATGAGTTAGTAATAAATCTGGTTGCGTAGTTTTGAATAACTTGTAATTTTGACATTTGAGTTTTTGGGAGGGTATTCATCGGGATGACGGGGTACGTTATGATGGGGCAGACTAGGGTTAGATAAAGTTTTCTTTTGTTTTTCTGTGATAGGTTTCTGAATCTTTGCAGGGAAGTAAGGATACTTTTCGCATGTATAACCTTTTGGCTTACGTGCGTACTGTATCCGTTCTTGGTAAAAGTTAGTCCGAGTACTTTTCCTCCTTCATTATAGGGGTAGTGGACGTTGTTGGCGGTGACTCGGTGTGTTTTTCTTCTGTTCCTCGGTGTGAGTATAAATTTTGCGATGTTTGTTTTAATCTTGTGTGTTCTTTCGTAATCATTTATGTTTAATATTTCTCTGGCAGTTCTCTGTGCGATATCCTGAGGGTGTTTTCTGTCGCTGGCAATGATTTGTGTGACGTCATCGGCCAGCTGGATATACATAGTACTTTCCTCTAAGGGTTCAGGGAGATCTCTGGTGTACACTGTGTACAACGTGGGGCTGAGGCACCCACCTTGCGGGACCCCCACCCTCAGAGTGAAAGTACTGCCAGTGTGGTTATTTATTGTTAGTCTTGCCTTCCTGTTCTCCAGATAGCTGCACAGGATTCTGGTAAGGTTCGTTTCGAGACCTAGTTGTATGATTTTAACTTTAAGGCCTGGCACCCAAACCTTGTTGAAAGCTTTGGCAACGTCGCGGAGTGCCAAGTCCACTCTGTTGCCTCTTGCTACTTCGACTGCTATTTTTTCGGTAATGAGTGCCAGTGCTGTCTCTGTACCTCTTTTTTCCTGAATCCGTGCTGTTGCGTGCTATGCAAATTTCTTTCTTCCAGGAAGGTCTTTAACCTTTCATTGAGCAGCTTTTCCATCAGCTTGCCAATGAATTCCAACAGGGAGATTGGCCTGTAACTTTCGATGTGGCCCTTGGGTTTACCGGGTTTGGGAAGGAAAATCATCTTCGCTGTCTTCAATGCTGGTGGAAAATGGCCTGTATTCAGGCATGCATTGAAGATTTTGAGGATTGCTTGGTGGATATTGGTGGGAGCATTTGTGAGGTGGTTCTTCGTTATTTCGCTAATTCCTGGGGATTTTTGCTTGAATGATGCTAGGGCTGTTTTGTACTCTATCATAGTGAAGGGCATTCCTTCATTCCTTTGTATTCGGGATTCATCTACTTTTGGGAATGTTGTGTCTTCGTGCTCTCTATTTTCTATTACTTCTTTTACATATCGTTCATGGGCCGCATCGTAGTTTTGGTTCTCCTCTGGTGTGATAGAGAAGATCCGGGACCAATGTTCTCTAAATCTTTTTTCTATCTCCCTGTTGTCGTTTATTTTCATTTCACCATCTTTCAGGTACATTCTGTCTTTAGGAACGGAACCTTTTAGTTTTTTTTATTGATTCCAGAACCTTCTTGGATCTCTCTCTATATCCATATTTTCTATTAAGCTATTCCAAGTTGTATTGATGTTTATTTTTATGAGGTTGTTTACTTGGTTTCTTAGAATTCTCAAACGCATAAATCTATCTCTACTACTACCATTTCGGCGGATTTCTTCGTACGTGCTATTAATTTCCTCCATATTTGTTTTAATCTCATCGGACCATTGGGGCGCGGGGATTGTTCTGTATCTTGTTCTGGGGACAAATATTCTGTCTGCTTCCTTGATGAGGTTTGTGATGTTATTTAGTTGTGTATCTATTTCTTCTATGGGGCTTTCTGCAAGGGGCGTTAAAATAAAGTTTTCTAGGTGTTTTTTGTAATCTGTCCAGTTGGTTCGTGACAGTGCCTTTCTTTGGGGAATTTCAATCTGGATAGGTGAAGTTGAAATTTTTGTAATGAGTCCGATGTGATCTGAAGGTATCTCGGGGCTGGGTGTGGTATGGATATTGAATGCAAAGTTGGGATTAGTCAATACAATATCTGGAGTGGTTGAAGACCTGTGAGTTACAAAGGTGGGGAAATCAGGGCCTTCTCTCAACACTATTCGCCTTCTCAAGAGTAGTTCTAGGGTTTTTCCGTTTCCATTGAAAGCGGTAGTATACCCGGCAGATCTACATCTTGCATTAAGATCTCCTAGAAGGATCGCTGATGATGGTCTGCGGAAGATCCGGATGAAGTTCGGGGTCTGGAGGTACGAGCGCCGGGGGGGTTGATATGCCCCCGCCACCACTAGATCCCCCGTTGTCATTTTTAGCTTAATAGCTATGTATGACTCTTCCAGATCTCTGATTTCAGTGTATGAGATGCCTTTTCTTATTCCCATTGCGGTTCCGTCAAAGCGTGAGTGTGTATGACTCGCCGCTAATATTGTGTAATTTGGAATTTTAATGTATTCTGATTGTAAATTTATGCCGTGTTCATTTATTATAATTATGTCTGGATCTATTTTTCTAATTATGTTGCAGTATACTAGTTTCTTTGGTTTCCATCCGTCGACATTTAGTGTAAAGATTTTCAGATTTTTAATATATTGCGCGTTTGAATGCATGTTTATTTTCTATAAGATCTTCCGTTTTTTGCCTTCTCAGAATTTGCGGGCGATTTGACATGTCCGGGACGTTTCTTTTTAAATAATTCTGGGGTGAGATTGAAACATGATTTTGCCGAAATTTGTATATGTCCTTGTTTGAGGGCATTGTTGATTTCGGTTTCATCATATTCTGAATCATAGTCCCATTTGTATTTTCCTTTAGCTAGTCCTAGGATAAAAAAGTTCTCAAAGCCATTATTTACCATAACGTCACCTCTACCAACCCAATAAACAAGATTAAATTAGTAATTTTTTATAGGCCAAAGAAAACTCGTGCTTTCGTCATAAAAAACAGCTGCCTTTCCGCGACGCGCTACTTGCAGGAGTGTAACCTTTGTACGAATATAAATACAACGTCGTTGACTGTGAGTATTGCACTTCCTCGTATATTGTGATGGCATCAACAACCCTGTCTCGTCGGCTAACAGAACCCTACAAACCTGAGCTATCAAATGCCATATTTCCTAGGCTAGGCCAAGATAGGTAGGGTGACCAAGGAGAGTGCGCAATTCGGAAGGAAGGCGAGATGGAATTAGGACCGATACAGGGTCTTATCCCACCGATGGAGACTGGGAAATTTCTCCACAGTGTAAGATCTTCAGAGGAACCCCTTTCATCGGAGAATGGGAACGCCTCCCAAGAAACATCAACTCACTGGACTTTAAAAGGCTGCCCCTTAAACTCACACCGAACGTAAGGAAGATATTTCCGCAGGAAGTAGTGTAAATGATATTTTTGAGCTAGAAATTCCATTCATCAAATGTATAGAGACTCTATCAAGTCTCACAGTTACTTGTTCGGTAAATTAAGATGTAGAACAATTTCTTTCATCAACTAGATTTATCTTACTTGAAAAATTGAATTTAGCAGCCAGAATACTTCCACAAATCACGGCTAACAGAAGCATCATCTGCGGAAATATATTTTTGTGATTAGGAAAACATCCATGCCAGGAACTAAAAGAAGAACTTTAGAAGAGGCAGCAATGGCTCAAAATATTTAAGGTGTCAAATTTAAAGATAACACTCATGTGTTCAAAGTTATTTGCGAATCTATTGAAATCGTTTCAAAGATCATTTACAAAGGACCGCGCATTCAGCATGAGAATCCTACCCGCCCACATACAAAGAGACGCCTTCACAAACATATGGATAGGCTTCAGATGTTACACAAAATTGCCCTAAAAAAGACCTGATCATCAGTTCAGGATACAGAACAAAATGTCATTTATGCTGAAACTGTAAAAATTCGGTAAAAAGATGCATTAATTGCCAAGGGAGACACAGAACTATGACTAGAATCTGTCCCAAAAGAAGAGAGAAAGTGAGATTATCAAGAGAAAAAAACTGGAGATAAACAAGAACAACGTTAACTCATAAGCATTACTGCTAAGGAATAACCAGCAAGGGCCGAAAACTCAGAATAATTTAGATGGACCACTCAATGTAAAAAAATACTTAAGTGCATACTACACAGCCACGTGATGAATATTGCAAATCGGGGCAGTTACGCAACTACAGTAAACAACATACTACAGGAAAAAGGTCTCAAACCAATGAAATTCCTCACGAAGGTTGACTAATTGCCCATATTTAAATTAAATGTCACAAAAAAGACAAACAAGAGTTAATCGAAGAGGTAAAAGTAAATAAACAGACCTTATAGACAGAGAAAGAAAATAGAGAGAAAATACCTCCGACGATACTAAGCAAGAATACACATGGGTTACTTGCAATAAAACCCAAAGAAATGGGAAATCTAAATCCATCAGCAAAAGGAGTCCATCTCCCAAAGATGAATAGCCCAAAGTACGCTCGAACACAACAAAGAGAGGGAGAACCCAGGCGAAACGTAAACAGAATCAGAAGAAACATTTCAACGGATGACACCCCACGGTAAACGACTAAACGAACAGAAATAGAAAATTGTAATATGGAAATTAAGAGATTAAAAATACTACTGATGAAAAGAAAATGAAATTATGTACGGAAACTTATTTGGAAATATTGACCCAGATGTTATACTAATATGAGAATATGGAAGAAACAAAGTAAACCAGAAAATAAAATATGGAACTACAATGTTATAGCCACATATCCTTCAGGAGAGACACACGTCGGAGCTGCTAAAGCTATCAAGCAAGGATTGCAATTCAAAACAGTACAATGAAGGTAAGATGATTATTTAGCTATAAGACTTCAAATGGAATTTAGCAACATCATTGTAGCAACAGGATACCAGCTATTCATGCACTCCTAATTACCGCTGCGAAACTTTACTAAACCTATTTAACAATAAGATTGGTGACTTAAACGCCCATTACGGGGCATTCTGGTATATATTTACAAACAGAGTCTGAAAACAACTTACTACACTCATCAACAGACGGATACTGCAGGGACCCAACTCCCCTACATGCCTAGGAGGAGAATCTGCTACAAAACCGAACATCTATGGGGCTAACTTCAATGGGCACTTTAAATATTTTATGAGACCAGTAGAGGTCCCTTGCAGTGAACATACTGAAACTCTAATGCATATAAACAAACAACCAATAAAAATTCCTTCTAGAAAATGAAAGTCATACCAAGAGCGGATTGGGAAAAGTACAAAGAATTATGTACTTCATACTACGTACCCGAACCACTCGGAAAGCCACACAAGAGGAAACCTACGAGTAGTTGCATAGGATTAGAGAAGAAATTAAATAGGCAGAGAAGGGAGGCACCCTTATTAACTCGCTTCAAACCATCCAACAATTCATCCTTATGGCAGAGAATATAGGACGTATCGGTCCATAATTAAAATTAAGGACGCAGGGAACAACATTTTTTACAATACGAGGCAGGAATAGACATTGTTCAGAAAGCACTAGAAAAAATGGATTAAAAATCAGAGAAGAAGAGATCAAGAACTATGACATTGAATCCGAACATCAAAGTGTGCGCGAATTAAATGCAGAAATCGAGAGGAAGGAAGAAACAACAACGATTGAACAGATGGGGTCATTACATCAGAGGAAATAAAAGATATGATAAAGAGCTTCATTTAAAGAGCCCCAGGCAGATCGGGACTCACCGAGATCAATTACCTTGAACCTCTACCGAACATACTGGAAGGAGTAAGAAACATCTTCAATGCGTTTTTGAACACGGAGTACTTTCCCGATGAACCGAAAGTAACACGGATGGTATTCATTCCCGAGAAGTGAAAAAACCCAGATCAAGTGGGTAACTACCGTCCCGTCTCGATACTAGATTTTATTGGTAAAGTATTCGAAAAAATAAACAACAGACTGTCAAAATACATCGACGATAACGGCCTAAGGAACAGCTGACAATTTGCCTTCGGGAAAAACTGAAGCACGGAAATGGACCTAAGAGTCATCATGCAGGATATTGCGAAAGCAAAGACAGAAAAAACGATCGTGGACTTCGTCTGTCGGGACGTGTCCTAGGTTTCGACAAAGTTTGGCAGAGGGGTATGAAATTCAAGATCATGAGACTAGGAATGAATAACAAGATCGAACGGATATTTTGCGATTATGTAATGGAGAGACGTCCATATGTGGAAATAGAACGCCATCAGGGAGATAACTTCGAGCTTGGTGCTGGTTTGCCCCAGAGTGGATGTTTGAGCCCGTCTCTCTATTTAATTTACACCGTAGATATACCGCTACCCAGAAATGATGGCAGCCTGAACATTTAATTCGCTGGCGACCTCAAACAAGCAAGCTAGAATGACGGCGAAAGAGATAATAATAAGCAAAGTAAATTTTCCATTCTCTTCGAAAGCAGGGATAACAATTAAAATAGCTGATTTATAAGCAAATTTTTGTTTGCGTTAGAAAGGCTGGTTAATGCGATATCCTCTTGTGACTATGAGAATAGCTCCTTCCGAGGGCTTGATTAAGAACTTAGTTAGCTACAACATGTCCTTTTTAACCGCATAATTATAATTGCGCGATATATATATATATATATATATATATATATATATATATATATATATATATATATATATATATATATATAATATATATATATATATATATATATTTAAAATTTCTTTTATTATTATAGAAAACGCTGGAATTAGTTTGATATGATTACTAATGTTATAGCATTAATATGCAAAAAAAACGGAGATAAATTGCGAGGCTTGTTCAATTCCCAAATCTAATTTCCTCCTTTGGGGTCCTGCGGATCGCGATTTAATCAGAATATTAAAAACGTGAGAGGGGTCATTGAAATGAAAGCATTGGTAGAACATAACTTCATCATATAAAACCTTAATTTTCGCTATATTTAATGGCATATATATTTGTTATATATACTGATACATACATTATGCATAAAAGGACAATACCAGCTCTAGAGGCTCTAGTTCGTTCTTCTGATCATCTCGCTCTTTCTACTAGCTTCTTCATGGAGACTTATAATAAATTCTATTTATCTGAAATTGTCTTCCTCTCAATCTATAACAATGGAATCTCTCTAAATTAAATTTAAAAACTGAATATAAACCCGAATATAAACTCCGCTTACAAGCATTCATTTTCCGTCTTTCTCTACAAGGAACAAACACGCAACAAGTTAGTCTCCGAATATTGTTAAGGATTATCAGAACTTTCCCGTTCCTTCACTGTTAAGACACCCCAATTTCGTTATATTATATTTTCGTTTTTCCTCTTCTACAAAGAATCTATAAATTTTTACTGGTAAATTTATGAGGGCGTTTCTATTGACAGGGTAAAATTGGATTTGCTTTTCTTAAGAGGTCTTCAAGATCGTTTTGATAACTACATACAGTAAGTTTAAGTTAGGTTAGGTTAGTACATGTTTACCTAACTTAACTTAACATATCTAAAACACCATTAAGGTCGGTGCCTAGAAGACAATTTTAGTAGTTTGGATTACTAGATACTAGTTATTTTACCATCATTTATGGTATTGGGAAGTAATTGATGACAGAGACCAAGAAACACCTTTGCCAATAATCGAAAAATTGGTGAAAGATAGATTAATTATCCATCGCAAGCCCATAGAAATATGGCTATTAATCCAGATTACATTTAGGTTAATATTTCTCATACGAAATAGGTTTTTAAGATAAAAAACATCGTTTTCTAACACAATTTATTAATTAAAAAATACAAAAATTGATTACTGTACATTGAATAGTTAACATTTATAAAAATAAGTACATCTAAATAGGATATTGTCATTATTGTTCAGAATTCAGGGGGTCTACGACGATTCGGTGCGACCCTATTCGGTGCGAACGTTTCGGCGCAGACCCTATTCAGCACGGACTATTTGCGGCGCAGATCCTATTCGGCGCAGACCCTATTCAGCGCGGACTATTTGCGGCGCAGATCCTATTCGGTGCAGACCCTATTCAGCGCGGACCATTTGCGGCGCAGACCCTATTCAACGTGGACCATTTGCGGCGCAGATCCTATTCGGCGCAGACCCTATTCAGCGCGGACCATTTGCGGCGCATATCCTATTTGGCGCAGACCCTATTCAGCGCGGACCACTTGCGGCGCAGACCCTATTCTGCACGGACCATTTGCGGCGCAGATCTCATTCGCCGCAGACCCTATTCAGCCCGGATCATTTGCGGCGCAGACCCTATTCTGCGCGGAACATTTGCGGCGCAGATCCTATTCGGTACAGACCCTGCTCGGCGCAAACCTTGTTAAAAACTATAAGGTCAATCAGATCAATTTTGTTTCAAAAAGTCTTGAAAAGAAAGGTTCGTGTTAGAAACCTGACAGGAAGGTCAGAAATTATGTGATCGACGGCGTTAGTTTGTGTTCACACTTAGTAAAAAAATAGTAGATCGATTTCTACAAAATTTAGTGGAGCACTAGAGCCTTAGCCTAGAAGGACACAATTAGTTTTTGACCAAGATCTGCTTAGTATATCCGGATATATCTGATTAAGTATTTTTTCATTACAAACTTTTTAACTTTTGAACAAAGGTTATATTGGGGAAGTTGCAAACTTTAGTTAATGGTAAGTTTCTAAATACTTTAGAAAATTATTAACCGCTTTGAAATTTTAAAACTAGAAATATAAAAATAAAATTACAATTAATAACTGTAGACAGACTTCATATTAGCATACATAAATGACGCATATTGAATGTATACATTATAGTATTAATAATATTAACAATAATACATACAATCATACATAAATGAAGCATATTGGGATATTGTTATATATATTGTTAAGCTAAGCCTTCTTAATGTGTGGAATTATATTTTTAACTAAATTTATAAATTTAATAAGCATTTCGAAATTTTAAAACTCTAAATTTGGGGAATGGGCTTCCTTGGTCGAGATGACGCTCTGAGTGCTATATTTTTGCTAAAGTAAATTCTTTGGGAATGTCCGAAAAGTTGTTTGAAATTACTAAATCCTTCTACCTAAATAATTAGTTATCTCTTAGCCCTGTGGGCAGAAGAAGAAATACGAAAGCAATATATCCTTTGATAGTGAAAAAATAAATGAAAACTTTTGGTGACAGTATTTTGGCCTTGAATAATTGTTGAGCGCTAAATATTTAGGGAAGATTTGGGAGGATCCCACACATTGGCCATTTGCCAATATGGTGCTATAAACTTTTGGAATACCATGTTCTTCAATAAGATTTCCAAAGGATAAGAAAAAGAATTATAAATAGGGGTATAAATCTTTAGCATAACTGTTGCCTTGTTAGAAATATTTATAGGATATATGGATTATTTTAAACTGATCATAGTTTGCGAGTACATCTGCCCCAATAAAGACTGCAAGCTTTGTAATAACTCAAAATCTATTGGCATGACAACTACCACATTTTTGAGACGTTTAACATTTGCAAATCGGAGGGCCTAAAAGTCATATGGAGAGCGCTCACAACATCAACCTAACGAGAGATATTCTAGTTGACAACACCGTAATTGAAAGAAAAGAGGGAAATAAAACCAGGCTGAACATCTTAGAAGCCATTTTAATAAACGAAGAAAAGCCGGACATCAATAGTCAAGCGTTAAACTGGAATCAAACAGTAAAGTTGTTCTAAAATTCCACTTACCGGATTGGCTCGTTTCCTTTAACGTTACATTCAAACAGATGGAATAAATATCCCCCCAAAACCGGTTTTTTTCATTAAGTCCGATTCTGACTCCACACATTTCATCGGTAAAGGAGTAAAGAATATAACAAGACGCTCCGAATATGATCGAATAAGATCGAAATCTCAGCAATTTAGTTTGTTTTTTACCAAACCCATTCATTTAAAAGAGAGATGAATACAGGACAAGTGATCTACCATCTACAAAATGGAATAGAAAAGACAGAAGAATAGAAAGCTGCCAAAGAAGATTAATTAAGGCTTAAGGCGAAATACACCATGGTCTTCAACCAAATTTGCATTCAAGAAAGCCTGCTACCCATATATACTAGTATATATATATATATATATATATATATATATATATATATATATATATATATGAGAGAAAATTAAAAATGGTCGAATCCTCATTGATTAGAGAAATTCCAAATTTCAATCTTGCTGAAGGGTTGCATAAATGCAGTCTCTATGTCTCAAACCTCATTTTAAAGGATATTATTAATTACCTAAAGCTAACACCTCCAGATTAATTTCAATTGCCTGTTATTATATATTCTACTATTTCATTTTTTTGTCAATTTTCTCAGTTTACGGCTGAAAATGATATGAGAAGGTATATATCAAAATTACTCCCGTTCTAATAAAGTTTATGCTCCAAAACCGTGTTTTTTTTCTTATATATATATATATATATATATATATATATATATATATATATATATACATGCATACATTCCTAATTATTTTAATTAGATGCTTTCGTTGATCTTCGCTTTTTAATACATCAAATACCTTCAAATAATGTGGAACACTGACCCCGGATCATTTAGGTTCTCACGGATCCAGTTTTCATTGACGGTTTCTAACGTTCTCAAATTTCGTTGCGTCGATTTCTCAAGAACCAAAGTCAGCTTGAATTACTGGGGCCACCCCTTTACTCATGAACCCAAGAATGGGTAAAATTACTGAGGGCCAGTCTCTTACTATTCATGACCCCGAAAATGGGCAAAATTTATACCTGTCAATCCTAGTTTCCTTCGCAAATCTTCTAAAATAGGTAACCATAAAATTATACCTCAGATTCCTAAAAACTTTAGGTTTTAATCAAATTTACACTGTAATAAATTTCAATTTTTAATGAGTTTTGGTTTTGATGAATTTTCTAGTCAAGTCACTCTTCTCCTTCTTGTCCACGCAGGGTAGATGCCACACAGTTCATGATGTGATTATATGCGTGCATTTAGCGTCTTGCGACTCGCCAAAAGATCTCATTTCATTACATATTCAAACTCAACGATGCCTATGTGGCTCAGGAGCGCGGACCAAACCCTAAGACTTTTAGGCTCAGTGAAAGGAAACTCGCTCGAGATTTTGATGTAGTTCACGGGCTTTTTGAGCCTTTGACTCTGCTCAAGACGCCAGCCCGGGGGATATGACCCATGATCGTTTGTCGCCAAGCTTCTGCTCCCCAAATTTCCTCAGCACCGGGAGTATTGCGCTTGCATTTCATAGAGTAGGCATCCTGTCACAGCGGAGCCTGACGATGTTCAGAGATGGCTCTCCTCCTTGATTGAAGCTAGATGGGCTTTTCAAGGCCCTGCGTGCTGGTTACAATATACCTCTCGGTATTGGAGATTTTGCGACGTAGCTGGTTCGAGTACCATTTTGCAACCCTTAGTGATTCACAGAGCACGTTAAGTGCCTTTGATTCATTATAATCCCTGCATCCTCTTGTTCGCATTATTCGTGACGACACAACGACTGCAAGTTGCTGTGATATTGAGATTGCTCTCTGCTTTTGTTAACGGTCCCTGGCGGAGGCCTTGTTAGGATTAATTGGCTTAAAAGTTTTGATGGATTTTAGGTTTTAATGAAATTTAGAATTTAATAGAATGGTAACGAGATGTTTATAAATATTTTTATTGTCTTTCGACCATTAGGGTTGAAGAGGCGAGCTTTATTGTCCAATGGATAAGTCATTAGCGACTAGACCCGGAAAACTTGCTTTAAAAAACCCGGTTAACACTAATCAGCAATCAATCTAGTGGCAATCAACATCGATGTGGCTTAATTAGCTCAAATGTAAAACAGCGTTTCCTCTAGGTTAGGACAAAGTCAGTGGTTATAATTATTATCAATTTTCTCAATTACCCTTTTCTTCTTGCATTCTTAATTTTTTTTAAAATTCCATACAAAGTAAAATAAAAAAAACTTCTTTATGTTCATTCTAAATACAGGGTTCCCATACTATTGAATTAGGATCCTCTCAGTAAAATTTATGTAATTATAACGCACATTATAATTACAGTTCGTATTATAATTACATTAGCTTATTTTGCAAACATCCTTTATTTTTTCAGTGGTCCTTAGCCTTTTTCAATACCCGGACCCCTAACAAAGAACCAAGTAGTTCTCTTATCCTTATCCCCATTATCATAAAAGAGTAACGGATATCAACAACATATTTAATTTTTATTCCTATTTGAAATATTAATATATTTGGAATATCAATTATATTGTGTTGTATTTTATTCACGAAATTACCTCATTTAAGTCCATAAACAAATATAAATTTCCTCCACAGCTCAAAGATCAATAATTTTTAGTGAACATCGTACACCCCAGAGACATGTTTTGCATCCCTTAGGGCCACAAGCACCCCCGGTTAAGACCCGCTTCGAATTAATGTGCTCAAGAAAGCAATAAAATACACCAAGGGCTTTCATTACTTCCTTGTTGACCCTATCTTTAGACCAGTGGTTGTAACTAGTGATTCTAATTGTTCTAACTAAGGCCTTTGAAGAGTGGTTGTATAAGAATAAGGTTGAAGGATGACCTCGTGCCTTTCTTGACCCACGTGGTCTCGAGATCGCCGCATGGAGCGTGGGAAGCGAGGCTGATCTACGGCGAGGATGCAGTCCACGCCGTTTTATTGCACCCCGTCTGCATTTACTTAGGAAGACATTTTCTTCGTCTCACATGCCCTTGCAGCCATCCTCCTGCCCTCCGGTATAGATCAAAGCTCTTTGAACATTCTAAGAAAACTTTATCTCAGTTCCCCCGAAGGAGTCGCTGCCTCTCCCCAAGATCGCGCGACTCGTGGAGACACTCACCACGGGCCATCCTCGCTACCGGCGAAGCGTCTATATAACCCTCGGACTCGGTTTAGCGAGTAGCACTTTAGCCCTGTAGTACCATAGCACAGGAGCACAGCAGCCTGGCTCCGCACTGTTCCGCCAAACACCGCGTACGAGCAAAGGACACGCTCACCCGTCGCGATCGGAGACACCGGCAATTTCAATTCGAGGACGAACGCTAAATCGACATGCGTGAACTCTACCATAGTCAATCGGCGAGTATCTGACTCTGACAAGGAACTCCATCTCCGTAGGCTAAACTACGTGTGTTTCCTTACCAGCGCTGTGAGGTAACCCCACCTTTCCCATCGCACTCATCGTATCCCGACTAGCCTTTCCTTTCAACGAAGACGTAAGCAGTTGCAATCGTTGACGCCTGCAGATTATTCTATAATCTGGTCTACCCAAACTGTCCCATCCTCTGTGTGATCCCTGGATTAAAATCTCATTTTAATCATTGACCTAAACACGACCACTAATCCAATATTTAGCCCTCCTGTGGCCCGTGCCGACATTTAATTTCCCATATACGATCATTCTCTTTAAACTCTGTATCTGTGTATATTTCAATTCTGTTTTTTTTTGTTAGTAAAGGTATATTTTTGTTACTGTCTTTTTCTTGCAACACTAAAAGAGTACCAGCTACCTGTTAATCTTTGGCCAACTTGCACTCTGAATTATTTGTTTTGAATGGATCCCGCAATTAAAAAGTAAACCATTCCCAATGAATTCTTAACTATTTCCCGCACACGAATCGGCTAGGTCGACTCTAAAACCGACTTCGATCCAACCCCTCAAAAGCATATATATATATATATATATATATATATATATATATATATATATATATGAGGAATTAAACCACATTCTCCGAAGACAATTTAATTCAGAACAGTTTCGGTGTATCTCACACCCTTTTTCAACTGACACTGCGTAGAAAATATAAGAGAAGTGCATATAAGCATAACACAAGATCCCCTCTTTTTTCCCCCAATCCTCTACTTGTGGCTAATCTGGGAGGGGGGAGGGTTGGGCCTGAACATATTGAAGGGCTGACATTTAACTATTTTGTTTATATGCTTTCTTATTACAGGATTAAAAGAAAATTAACCCTCAGATAGATTTAAATTAGGAACTGACGATATCAAGCTCGATTCTACGATTCTTCTCTTAACATAGTTAGCCGATTTAAATACTATTTTACTTACATTGAAATCAATCGTATGATTCTTGTCTCTAACATGGCAAAATATTCCACTGCTTTCGCTGCCCACTCTAATATCTCTTTTTTGTTCATACAATCTCTTGTCTAGATTTCTCCCCGTTTCCCCTATATAAACTTTATGGCAATCGTTGCATGGTATTTCATATACTCCTATGTTATGATGTTCTTTGGGTTTCCTGGCAATCATCAATTGGTTTAAGGAATTGTTATATTTAAAGGCTAGATTAATACCCGCTTTTCCAAATATGTCCTTTAAACTATTTAATTTATTATTAAATGGCAATGTTATACATTTGTTGAAGTCGTTAGTGCGGGAAGGCTTATTACCATAGAATGTTTTCCTAGCTGCAAAATGGGCAGACGATATGAACCAATTGGGGTAATACAAATTAGAAAAAATGGTCCTGATAATGACAATTTCTTCAACTAAATAGGAAGGATGACATATTTTGTATGCTCTAAGGAAAAGGTTAGAAATTACCGATTTTTTGACAGTATTATCGTGAAACGAAAAATAATGTATATAGGCTTTCGAGTGGGTTGGTTTCCTATACACGTTAAGTTTTAATTCATGGTGATCTTTATTAATGAGGACATCTAAAAAGGGTAATCTATTATCATATTCCCATTCATATTTAAATTTGATGGAGACATGCAAATTATTCAAATTATTAAAAAAGGTATCAAAATCCTGGCCATTAGGCCATACAGAAAATACATCGTCAATGTACCTTAACCATATAAAGTTAGGGGGAGAAATTGTGGGAAGGAGTTCTGAATTAAATTGTCTTCGGAAAATGTGGTTAAATTCCTCATTTTTTCTTGCGATATTGCATTAATTTTCATCATATATATATATATATATATATATATATATATATATATATATATATATATATATATATATATAGTCGTAAGTATTGCTCCTAACCAGGCTGATTTTTAATTTTACAGCGAAGGCAAGGGCACAGAAGATGCTCAAGTACATATATTAATTGCAATTTTTTAAACAACGTTTCGGGCAACACGCCCATCTTCAGGTTCTAAGATTAAAATTGTAAGAAAAAATATTAATTATAAAATCATTAAAGTTATGAAAAGGAAAAGGATTTGAACTAAAAGTTTTAAATAGAATAAGAAAATTGTGATATTTTTCCTATAAAAAATTTAGGGTAAACAACTAAATTGCTTAAAAGATACACAAAAAGATATACACAAAAAAATTATAAAAAGTAATTAAAAAAACAAAAGAAATAACAAAATTACTAAAATGAATCAAAAGAGTGATAACCTAATTTATGAACAAAAAACTAAAAAGACAAACAGGCAATTAAAAATATAAATTAATAAATCAATTCAAATAAACTAAGAAAATAGTGAGTAAAATGACAATAAATATATGTCCTTGAGCATCTTCTGCACCCTTGCCTTCGCTGTAAAATTATATATATATATATATATATATATATATATATATATATAGAGAGAGAGAGAGAGAGAGAGAGAGAGAGAGAGAGAGAGAGAAAGAGAGAGAGAGAGAGAGAGAAAGAGAGAGAGAGAGAGAGAGAGAGAGAGAGAGAGAGAGAGAGAGAGAGTGTGTGTCTGGCAGTGATTAAACAATGATTCTAACTAGGTGTTCTAAGTCGAGCCTCTGGAGAGTGAGTCTCAATGGTTTTAACTACTAGTACTAACTAGTGATTCTAACTATTAGGTCACCAGTAGCATTGTAATCATAAAAGAAATTTGTTTACTTGTATTTTTTGCGAAAAAGGTGAAAACACATGAGGGCATTTACTCAAGAGACTTATTTAACATGTTATGAAAGCGGTGAGCGCTTTTTTGTTTAAGAGACACAAAATAAAAATGGCGGGTGACGTCACCAGGGTGGCTGCCTTTGAGACAGCCATGTGATCCACGAGTGTGAACGAATAGCTGAAAAATGCATTTTTCTTATAAAGACAAAACTCCCGATTTTGGTACTTTTTTGACTATATAACCTAACCTAACCTTAACCTAAAAAATAAATGTAATGGACCGATTGAACCTGATTTAGTGAAAATGAAAAGTAAATTAGTAGCAAAAATATATTATTTTAAAGTTTAGAAATTTCTTAAGTCTCTATAAATTTGCTGAACCAAGTCCAAACGAAGCAGCTTCACAGAATATTATTATGGAGTCACAGTGGACCGGTCGACCTTCCTGGCTGGTGACGTCACCAGCCATTTTTGCTTTGTGTCCCCTAAACAAAAATCGCCGACTTCTTGAACCATAAGATACATTGCGGCTCGTAACTCTCCCAAACTTGCTCCCACTCCCAGTGAAGATGGCTCCCTCTGTCGAGAAAATAAGAGGGCAATCCCATAAACAGACGAGGGCATATTGACTCTGCGGAAAAAGAAAGTACGGGACACTGAAGAGGAGACGACAATGAGAAAGAGGGGGCAATAAGAAAGAAGGGACAATGAGAGAGAAGGAACAATGAGAATAATGGAGTGATAAAAATAGAGGGGGAGGGGGCTATCATGGCGACTGGCTACATGGGAAACATTTGTAGGAAAATAAGCGTACAGGGGTCTATGTAAACACACACACACACACACACATCCATCAATAGGGTCCCTGTAACTAAAGTTTTACTGAATTTCATTTTGAACGGAAAATTGGGGTTTTAATGACCATTTGGGAATTATGAGTTCAACACTAATTCCCTAAAATGACCTAGGAGCCATCAGTTCAATTATCAAGCCCATCATAGGACTACATAATTTTAACTGACCATATCATTATCATCATCATTATCATCATCATCACTAACTCTATAATTTAAGAAGGGGATTTTTTGGAGTATTTGAATAATAATTTCATCTTAGTTTGGTTATGACTTATGTTTTTTATTTCTAATAATTCTTTTATAATATCAAAAAACAAAATGGTGAAGTTCAAAAAATAAATATAAGTATCGAAATTTTTTGAATTTTTTAAAACCCAAAGAATTACAAATGGTGAATATCAGAAAATTTATTTTTATATATCTTCTTCTTCTATAACTATTTTTTAGTAACGTGATATTTTGAAAGGTGAAAATTTAGTTTAGAGTTTCTTTTTAAAATTATTATAATTGGCGAAGTTCAGAAAATTTATAAAAATTTAACTATGGCTGCTTTTTTTTAGATTTTAAATTTTAATCTTAGTAGCGAAGCGCAGGCTCCCCTCCGTAGGGTGGGGGGGTGAGTGGCGAAGCCATTACCTGGTGTTATTATGGGATTGTTATTGAGGCTCTGCTATACTAATTTAATAAACACCATCTAATTTAGTAGAAAGGAAGACAAAGGAAGCATTATCAATTAGATATACTCGTATGGTCTTCTAATAATCTATGGACCATTACCAATGAAACATCTACTACACTTCTACTATCCTTATTGGGGTTTCATCCTCCCCACCTTTTTCTTTTGTTCCTCCAACAGGGAAGCTGATAAAAAGCACAAATGCGTCCAAAAGGAAGTCCTATTCATCAACGACCAGCACTGCGTCCGTAACCTACCTAAAAACCCGTTCTAATCAAATCGGAGAAGAGATCATTTCATTCTTTCTACAATTTAAGACGAGAGGGAAACAAAGGGTGTGCATCTATAAGTTCCTTCATCGTGAGACCAAGAACCAACTCCTTTCTGAAGACAAATCCTCAAAGCCAGGCAATGGTATGTCCTTATATTTGTGATGCTGGGAAATTATATAACCATTGTTAGATAGAAGGTAAAATCTAGGAGTTTATTCAAATTAATCCTCGGTAGCCATATTTCCTTTTCCCGATGGTTCCTTTGCTTTTAAACATTATCGAAAGCAAAACTAAATATATCCTTAACTCAATTTATAATTCCTCTAATTTTATGTCCCTTAATTCCTAGGCGGTTTTAAAAGTAAATGGTTTTGTTTTCAACGGAAGGGAATGTAAGAAATTGAATATCCATTCGGGATCTTTATCGAAAATTACTACCGAACTCATTATAGCAAATAACTTCACACTTGCATGACTTCATGGAAGCCTATAATAGTATTCTTTTGTACTATATAAAAGGAAAGAGCTGTATTTATTAAATTAGGAAACTTGTTTAAGGTTTCTTATTATTTGCATCCAAGGTTTTTCGAGAGTTAAGGAAATGAGTGTTTTCTCAAAGAGGAAACGTCTTCCCACATTCGGCAAACGTTGAGGTTATCAAATGACAAACAGCAATCTCACTATACACATGGCAGATGAAATTCAATACTACTTTAATTCCATAGCTTTGTTTTATATTAAATATAGGATTACATTGAGTTTATATTATATTAATTTCGCTCCGAGACCTAAAAATATTTTGAGTTTTCATGGAACAAGACAGAGAAAAAACATCTTACCCTATAAATTAAACGTCAAAACAAAAACAACAACAAAAAATCACAAAAATACAACAACCATAAAAGCAAAAAGTAAACGGTACCGTCGGCGCCCAGGCCTGCACATGGAAGCAAAATAAACAAAAAAGATCAAACATAATGGGGAAGGGAAGCCTCCTTCAGAAAACCAGTCAGTCCAGGGTCAGGAATGCACGATTCTGTTCCGATTAATAGAGACAACCGGTAACGACCTCAATCGTCCCGCTACTGGGACAAGTGCGCGAAGATCCCCCACACTCGGACACCCAGCAAGAACGTACCCAACATTCTGTGGAACAATACAGTGGTCACAGTGAAGTGCTGTGGAACGCTTCATCAAATGACGGTACGTCCCACGATTGTGCCCAATTCGGAAAAGACAGAAAGGTTCAAGAGAACAGTCGTCGTAAGTTCGCATCGCCGTCCCCCATCTTCTTGGCCAGGAAGCTTGATTCCTTTCATGTAGTCAGGGTGGGGAAGAGCGAAATGCCAAGCTGGTGGTCTAGTTCATTGTCGCGCTCATTCACCACAACCCCCGCTTGTCCATGACTCCAGCAGAAGAAAATGGCGACATCATCCCGGTTAGTGGGAGCAGAGGCGCCACGGATATCGCGAACCATAGAAAGAAGGGAAAAATAGTGTAAGGGGAGAAAAAGAAAGGGATAAAAAGGAGAAGATAAAGAAAATGACGGGATAATGTAAAGGAGTGGACAATGAAACGGAGGAGAAAATGAGAAGCCTGGGACAATGAATAAGAGGGGACAATTGGAAGCAGGGACAAAGTGGAGTGGAGAAAGAGAAGGAGGGGATAATGAAAAATGACGGGACAAGTGAAAGGAGGGGAAAATGATACGGATGGGAAAATGAGAAGGAAGTGACAGAAAAACGAAGGGAAAATCGGAATGAGGGAACAATGAGAAGGGGGAGATAAAGGGAAGAAAAGGAGAGGAAAAGAAGAGGTGACAATTAGAACAAGGGGACCATGCGAAGGAGGGGGCACAGAACAGGAGGAGACAAGGAGAAGAAAAAGTTAGTAAATATGAAGGAATTGCGAATAAAAAATAAGGATAGATAAGTACTCATCAATCCATAGTACTAGGATCCACACGATTCATTACCTAATATTACCGCTAAAAAGAATTCCTTCGCCTGATATTATCGTTCAAAGGAATAATACATTTTGCTAAAAATATTTTTAAAAGGAAACTCTTTATCCGACATTATCGGTAACAAATGTCCTTCTTCCAATATTATTGTTAAAAGGGATCTCTTCGCCTGATACTATCGTTAAATATGTTGTTTTTCTCAATATTATGGGTAAAAGGCCCATTTTGAACCGATATTATCGTTAAACGGAATAATTTGAAGCGATATTTTAGTTAAATGGATTCTTTTAATCCCATATTAACATTAAAAGAAATCTCTTTATCCGATAATATATTTAAAATGAGTCCCATAATCATATATTATCGTTACTAGGAATCCCTTAATCCTATATCATCGTTAAAAGGAACCTTTCATTCGATATTATCGTTAAAATGAATTCCTTAATGTTACTTATCGTTAGAAGGAATTCCTTAATCCTAGATTACCGTTAAAAGTAATACCTTAATCCTATATTATCTTTACAAGGAATTCCTTAATCCTATATTATCCTTACAAGTACTCTCTATATCCGATATTATCGTTACAAAGAGTTTCTTCATCCTATATTATCATTAAAGAAACCCCATAATACTATATTATCGTTAAAAGGAATCTCATAATCCTGTATTATCGCTAAAAGGAATCCCATAATCCTATCTATCTTTACAAGGAATTCTTGAGCTGATATTATCGTTAAACAGAATAATTTTATGCAATATTCTAGTTAAAATGATTCCCATAATCCAATAGTATCGCTAAAAGGACTCCCTTTATTCGATAATATGGTTAAAAGGAATCCCTTAACCCTATATTATCTTTACCAGGAATCCCTTAATCCTATATTACACAACTCAACAAGACTAAACCCCAAAAATCTTGCATGCAATTTTGAAACTGATTCTGGCTTATTTTGGTCTCCTGAATCCCTATTTAAGCTCCTATTTGCACTATCACATCAATTTTTTGTTATATCTGTCTGCTCCACATCCATAAATTTGTCCATAGTTAACCATAAAGTCAAGCAATTTTGATAGTGATAAAAAATAACAGCTTCATTATTCTCACAAAAACTGCATCATTTATGGCTTTCAACGAATTTTGTTAATGTTTTAAGGCTTTGTTGTTTTATCTTTTTTAGTGATTTGTGATAGTGTATTCATTTTGTTTGTTGTTTGCAGGTTGTTTGCTGTTATGACTCTAAATTTCTCGGAATATGATTCTCAGTTGGCGAGCAAAGCTGGGAGCTTAAACTGTAAGCCAATTATGGCTACTTCTTTACAGAGAATTAAGTGCTCTAACGCCCCACATATGATCTGCTATATCTGTGGATGCTACATTTTAGCAGCTCAAAGACACACCATCACTGCATTCTTCAAGAGAGGTCATCTCTCACACAAACCACATAAAGCAAAACAACACGAGGTCATCTCCCACAGAAAGCAAAATAAACACAAATGCATATCCGACTAAAACAAAAAAAACACGAGATAATCTTCAAAAGAAAGCAAAGAACCATGAGCTCATCTCTTACACAAAGCAAAAAACCACGAGGGCATCTCCCACACAAGGCAAAAAACCACGATTGCATCGCCTCCAGAGAACAAAAAAACAACGAAGCTAACGCCCACAGAAAGCAAAAAACAACAAGGGCACCTCCTACGGAAAGCAAAGAACCACGAGGACATCTCCCAAAGAAAGCAAAAAACTACGATGTCATCTCCCACAGAGAGCAGAAATACACGAAGGCATCTTCCACACAAAGCCTAAAACACGAGGTCATTTCCACAGAAAGCAAAAAAAACCACGAGGTCATCTCTCACACAAATCAAAAAAGACACGAAGGCATCTCTCACATAGAGCAAAAAACCACGAGGTCAGCTCCAACACGAAGTAATAAACCACTGGGCATCTCCTAAAGAAAGCAAAAATCCAAGAGGTCATCTCTCACAGAGAGCAAAAACAACACGAGGTAATCTCCCAAAGAAAGCAAAAATTACGAGATCATCTCCAACACAAAGCAAGAAACCACGAGATCATCTCCAATACAAAGCAAGAAACCACGAGGTCATTTCCCACAGAAAGAAAAAAAAAAACGCGATAAAACACAAGGTAATCTCCTACACAAAGTAAAAAACCACGAGGTCATTTCCTCCAAAAAGCAGAAACCACGAGGTAAACTCTCACATAAAGCAAAAAACCACGAGGGTATCTCCCAAGGAAATAAAAAAACCCACGAGGGCATCTCCAACAAAAAGCAAAAAAACACGTGGTTATCTACCACAGAAACCAAGAAACCACGAGGTCATTTCTCCAAGAAATAAAAAAACCGCGAGGTCATCTCCCACACAACGCAACAAACCACGAGGTCATTTCCCACCCAAAACAAAACCACTAGGCCATCTCCCCTACAAAGCAAAAAAACACGAGGGCATTTCCCACAGAAAGCAAAACCACGAACTCATCTCCCACACAAAGCAAAAAGCCACGAGGTCATCTCCCAAGTATAGCAAAAAAAAACAACCACGAGGCATCGCCCAAACAAAGCAAAAGTAAAACACACGAAGTAATCTCCCACATAAATCTAAAAACCACGAGAGCATCTCCCACAGAAAGCAAATAAACCCACGAGGGCATCTCCTCCGGGTATCAGCTGCAGCTAACTCGTTCCAAAAGTTTTCTGCCAGAGTATCCCTCATTTGTTATTATCCTTAAGCCTTTATCGCACAGCTCCCATAAATTGGATAGTATAATTTTACATCTGCTCGGTGTTCTTAGAAATTTATAGGATTCTTTAATTTTCCATATTATTTATGCGTTTTTTGAAAAGTTCATATTAAATAAGTTTTTTTATCTTTAAAATTAATCATTTATAAAAAAATATTCAAAATTGAAGCGTTAATTTGTAAATTAAAAAAAAAAATATAAAATCATCCATTTTATTCTCTCGGTAATTGTGTACACAACAATTATCTAAAACTTGAGCTATATATTGGAGCATGATTTAAAATAACTTATTTTTTATCATAATGAACCCGTTTCTTTTTCTAAATTAACCATTTTCATTTTTTAATTGATATTTAAGAAGTAGAAAACAACAGGGTGTATCATAGATTACTAGAGAGAATATATAATCCATTTAATTAGGCAAATAAATTAAGTATTAGGCAAGCAACTAAAACAGCATAAATATAAATACAAACCTTGAGTTTTACTGGTCATCGTCGATCGGATAACGTCTAAAACACGTTGAATGTCGTTTTATTTGGTCCAATCTTTTATTTATCGTTCTTTTTTATGAACGGTTAAAAAAAATCTATTTTTTTTAGTCTAAATATAAAGAACTAAAAATAGCGGGATGGAAGAATTTCACAGAAAAGTCCTGAAATCGGTCATCAATAAAGACTCGGGAAAATACTGATATGAGCTACTGAGAGCCGTTTTTTTTTTAAACTAAATTATCCGATCTGAGTTTATCTGCTAATTTCTAGTTAAATTCGCGACCTTTCCTTAACTGTATCAGATAATGCAGTTTAAACTTCAAACTTTTGAACCTAAGATCTCTTTTTAACCATTCTCTGAATTGATGATGGAATGCACCATTAATGGAAGGATGTCAAATTGACGTTAAATTTTACTCCTTCCAGGTTTATCCTTTTGACTTAAAATCAAATTATGGACGGATTCCATAATTTATACATTTCAGACTATTTTTAACGTCTACTTTCATTGCGATGATAAACCGTTTCACTTTCCTAGAACATTTTACAGAAATAAACTGCACTAATCTTTTTTCCAATTCTAATTATAATAGTCTAATAATTCTCTTCAAATCAAATTCCTTACTTCTCGCAACGCTGAGATTAGAATCCTCCCTTCCCCATTAAATCAAGCTCGCTTGTGCTTATTTTACCCTTAACATGTCTCCTGAGCTGCCAATTTTCCATATGGGGATCTTCGAGAAGGCCTGCAACAGGTTCCGGCGCAACTTGCAGGCTGTGGTTGAGACCGACGGAGATATAATTGAATAAAATGAATATTACAACATTAGACTCTTTAATTTGTAACTTTGGTAAATATATTCGGTATCTAACTTAACTTTTACGTACTTTTAAAGAATCTTGTCGCTATGGACGCAGCTAAGGAGGACCTCCACTGTAGGTATAAATGAACTATGTGTTATTTTCTTTTATATTGAAGTTAGGGTACAAATTATTCCCCGCCCTTTGTACAATTAGAAATCTATATGTAAAATATATATTAAAAGTGATAAAATTTAAATTAATATAAATATAATAATTACAATTGGACATTTGTATGTGATTGACTAAGATGGAAAATATAACTAATAAGGAGGGAATTTTAAAATGACGCTGTTAGACAACGGAATGAAAGAGCGATTAGGGAAAGAATGGAAATTTTTATTTAACGAATAAATAAAGAATTGTTATAAATAATCTGGGAGATTAAATATATTATATAATGTAATTTAATAAAATAATTAGAAATGTAAGGGTATATTTAATTCAAGAATGAGATATAAATATTTTCAACGTAAGAACATTCGAAGGGGATTAAGTACGACCATTTATTTAAAAGAGATAGGGTATTTTCAACGTACGAACATTTATTTAAAAGAGATAAGGCAATAAGATAATATTTGGATTTCTTGGAGATAATTATAATACTTAATTTGCATAAATATAAAACTGGGATGAATGAATAAAGGTAACCTTACGCAAGGATCTGAGATTATTCGAATTAGGGTGAATTAAGTAAGAGCGAATTTTTGAAGATTTAAAACAGCAATGGAAATTTTGTGGTAAATGAAACTTTACAGCAATGAAGTAATGCCATAATGATAGTACTGCAGAATGTACAAACAGCTAAAGTCGTTTGTAAAAGAATATAAAAATTAAATAAAGAACTTACATTGATATAACAGCATAATTAACCCATGTTCACAATATGGGACACAAACGTTTTTAAGGAGATCCTAGGGCACCAGGATGTGATTCTTTTTGTAAGGATTATATGAAGATGTATTAAAAGAGTTGTGTAATCCACTACAAATACTCACCGCCGAGATGAGTTACGTGCGTTAAAAAAATTCTATACATGAAAAATATATGTTTATTAAAAATTTAGATATAAAAACGTTCAATCGAATTAGCGCTTTGGCTCGTTCTCCGAGTTGACGTTTGGCCAGGCAGGAAAGTCTTGAGGTTGATGGTTCATTTGACTGCCTACCACTGTCGAGGAGGGTTTGTTCAAAAGAAAAGGAGGCGGCATCATTTGAGAAGTAGTAGTTAGGGCAGTAAAGGTGTCAGGATGACAAAAATATTATCGAGTACATCTGGACCATTTACATTCATAGTAGAAGGAGAAGACAACGACTCTTCTGGGTGAAAAGCATCGATAAATGCCTGTTTGGGGAGTGCGAAGAGACGGTATCGTACTTGCTGCCACGCTGTACGACAAAGATTTTGGTCTTCTGCAAATAATGAGGAATGGTCCGTCATTTAACGGCTGTAAAGGTGTTCCTGCTGAGTCACAACGGACTTATACATAGGAACAAGTTCTCATTTCCTCTAGGGGCGGTTAAAAAAAACCAGCGATCGCCCATACTAGATTATGAACATAAGAAGCATGATCTAGAGAAGAAGGTAAAAGTTGGTCAGAGAAAAATAATTGACCGAGAGGACTAAAGCGTGTACCTTAAACTAACTATGCCATCTATCATGACAAGTGTTCCCTTAGGGAAGAAGGATCACCAGCAGGATAAAAGTTAGCTTGTCCCCCTAGGTAATAATAGGATCTTTGGAGCGTAGGTTAACCTTGATATGGTGGTGTAAAGTAGCTTTCTCTCTGCAAAGGAAATAAACCAATGGCTGACATAAGTAAGCTCTTTGTCACTGATGCAATTCGAATTGGCTTCCGCGATCAGTCAGGATTTTTAAAGAACGACCTAAAATGCGAACTCCAACCAGTAATGGAGACTCAAGTAACAGTGGAAACCTGAATGTTTAGACTAGCCAGAGCCTCTAGCCAACGAGTAAAACTATCTACTGTGATCAGAAAATAGTTACAACCTTTAGAATAGGTAGATGGCTAACCATATTAAGATGAATGGCGTAAAAAATCAAGGAGGGAAGAGAAAATGGGTCCAGAGGCTTCTTTGTGTGGGATTGAACCTGGGTATGCTGGCAAGACAAGCACGAGGTGCGCCATTTGGCCACGTTGGCGTTCCTAATGACTTTGTCTATGGGCTTAACGTATATAGTCACACTAGCTTACTACGTGCCTTAGCCTACGTACTCATTCCACGATACAAAATCTAAAAGATTCAATTTTGTTTAGTTCAGCAAAGGAACAAATGTCCCTTAAGCATTGACACTGGAGCAACAAAAAGTACTGTGAAATGGTATCCGGAATTCGAGAATGTGGTCAAAGTCCAATGGCGATGCATCTGGGAATTTGGTACAAAGTCACCAACACGCCTCGCCATTACAAGTATTCGAGATAAATTAAAGCAGAGGACACTGTTCGAGATATGCACAAGCAAAGATCTATACGACTCAAATCTAGTGAAAGCGACGAAAACACCATGGCAGTGTTACAAATGATTACCCGATCATCACATAAAATAGTTAGAAAATATGTCTGGGAGACCTGTATCAGCAAATCAGATGTTTACGGGATTTTAAAGTGGTCAGAATAAAAAAACTAGATTCTAAGGCTGCTACACGCCTTGGCTGAAAAGAACTTTGATTGTAGTCTCGAGTTTTGTGAATAGTGCAAGTAAATGGGAGATAAAGAAGAACCGTTTGCCAACAAGATTGTGTGATCCTATGAAGCTACCTTTAAACTAAATGGCACAGTGAATCGATACAACTGCCAGTATTGGTCACTTGACAATCCACACGATAATGTGGATAAACATGATAAGTTACCAGGATTAACTGTATGGTGTGGTTTATCATCCAGGAGTTCGGTTAAACCATTTTTCTTTAATGGGACACTTACCGGTCACTCATATTTCGACAAGCTGTAGACCTGAATTATACCTGCACTTCGTACGCTGTTTGGAAACGACATTTACTTTCAACAGATGGCTTTCCTTCCCGCTCATTATCATTGAAATGTGATAAGGTATGTCGATGAAATGTCATACACCTGTTAGATAAGACGAAGAAGAACATTGAGTATCTTCCACGTTCACCGGACTTGACTCAATTTGATTTGGACTTGGCGGGTCTACATAACAGACTAACGAAATCTACAAGATAACATAAAACACAACATTATCCCAAAAGCCGACAAAAAATATCATTATCAATATATTACCTAAACCTAAATATTAACTTGCTGATGATGAATAACCTCGCTCCTAAACAATCCAACTTGAAGGCCACCAATGTGGCGTACGAATTCAAATGCAACAATGAAGAATGCATGACTATTCCTAATAACCGCTACATTGGTATGACTACTACTACTACTACTCACAGCGGACATTTACCAATGCACATACAACAAGGTGCAATCAAGTTAAACTAGAGTAAACAACACAACCAGCAAGTCACAAGAAAAATACTAGTTTAAAACACAACCAGCAAGTCACAAGAAAAATACTAGTTTAAATCACAACCATTCTTAGAAAAAACCTCAATTAACCCTGCCTGAAAATCCGTGAAGCTCTACTAAACAAAAGGACGACTACCAATCTAAATTCCTAGCGAAACAGCTTCCAGCAAATCCTCCAGCTCTTTCACTAAATGCGAACGCTACCACTGACTCAGAGCTATAAAGGCACTAAAAAAATGACACCAAACATCACCAGAGACTAGCTTATAGACAACTATAACCAGAATAGGAATAAAAAAGAATAGCTAGGTAGATAGAATCCTATACCAGGGTCATAAAAATAATTACTAATAACGGGTTGAACGCCCAATATAAACAAACACTACACTAACAAAGATAAGAATAGACAGAGATAAAAAAACAGAAATGCGTGATTCTCACACGAAACAGACTTTTAACTTTATCACGCTAACTATAACTACCTACAATGGACAAAGAGATTAGCCAGGCAAACTAGCATCTCTTTGCAAACCTCTTACTTCCTTCAGTTTTCAGCCACTATTCTTGATTAACTATCGCTTTCACAAACGAGACAGAAGTCACGAGAAACAGCAACGATCTAGAATAGATACATGCTACACATCGTGGTTCTGATTCCCCGTTAGGCTCTAGGTCCCATGACTAACTAAGCCCACTTTGTTGTCCCCTATTATATTTCCTTGCTGTCCTATTCTTAAACCTTCCTCTTCCCCTTCCTCTCACTCCTACCTGCCCTCGGCTGTCACTCGATAACAAGGATGACGTCCTCTGGGTGACCAGGGTCTTAAACAAAATTTGCATTCAAGAATGACTGCTACCCAACTACACTAATATATATATATATATATATATATATATATATATATATATATATATATATATATATATATATATATTATATAGGTCAGAGGCCATGTTTTATGCATGTACTATTGAAGTCGACATCGGTGGCAGCGTTATTAATTTTAACTTATATTTTTGGAATATTTCTTACAAGTTTATTAATGGGGTCTTACAGGCGAGAAAAGACATCAGTGAATGACATTATTTATTCCTAGACGTCTTTCGATCGTGTCAGGTCATTTTCAGGGAATGAACAGAAATGGAATTATTGGGATTGGAAAAATAAAAAGTAGTGAATATGTGGGAGAATAACATATGCTAGACAGAAATAATAGTGTAAAAGGAGAGATGATTGATGTGATGATAATGATAGGGTAATAATGTCAATGATGTGTGTGATGATGACTGTGTGCGTACTAGGTTGCATGGCAATCGCTTTATGTTACTTTATTTTGATTTATTTTACTTTTATTTATGTTTTATCAGCATAGGAGTCTTTGTTTTATTGGTTTCATAAATAGTTATTTATTCTTTGTTTTCTCTTTCGAGGGAAGTGTTCGAGCCTTTGTTTTTCTTTTTTCTCTGTAAAGTTTTACTTCTTTTCGATAGTTTATGATATTTTTGGTGCAATCTCGAGTGCTGTATCTTATTTATTACATTTATGTGAATTTTATTTATCACCTTAGTATATCCACTTATGTATACATATATATATATATATATATATATATATATATATATATATATATATATATATATATATATATATATATACATATATATATATATATATATATATATATATATATATATATATATATATATATATATATATATACATATATATTTCATTTTGCATACACATATATACCCATGTATACATATATTTTATTTTTATTATTATTAAGTTACTACAGTAATTTATTTTCTTAAAAGCTAATTATTCATTTAGGGTCTTTATCAGGTATTCTAGCTCTATAGTGATTCGATTTCATCCTGTATATTTCTTCGACTATGTACATTTAAAATGGAATTATTCAATCAATCAATCGTATATAGGAAGGACAGAGAGGGATCACTGTGTAACACAGGCGAACAGGCAGTCGTAGAGGAAAGGGGTATGGAAATAACTTGAAAGGGGATAGAAAGAGTTGATAGGTCGGTGGCTAGACACCGATGCGTGGTGTAGTTGGGTGTGTCTCGTGGTGTTCGTGACTGGACGACGGTTGGGGTTGGTCAGGAAGGAGAGCGTGTCTGCTTATTCGGAAATGTGTTATTCATGATGCTTTTAACTTATGCGAAGAACGGCATGGGTTGCAGGTGGTCATGGGCTGTAGGGTATCGCAGTGCCATCGCAGTGCCATGGCGAATTTTCCGAGTTTTTTGTGAGTCTGGTGTAAGCTTATGTGTGGAGGGGTGCTAATTTGTTGTTGTCGTGTAGTGTGGACATTCTCGTGTACAAGGGAGAGCGGCAAGCGCGCTTTAGAGCAGAGTAATGAATGCGCTGAACCTTCTGCTGCCACGTGGCACTTGCAGCTACGAGTGACAGTGGGGCGTACGCAAGAAGAGGTCGCACGAGTGTTTTGTATAGGTGTAACTGAATTTTATGCCCGCAGGGTAGAACCTGTGCAGCATTGTGTTTGTACGTGCGGCTCTTGCTTGTGTTATGTTCTGGTGTATATTGAACCTAAGGGCCTTGTCAAAAGTTACCCTAAGGATTTTTGTATATTGAGTGTAGTAGAGCCTTGTTGGGTTTAGATGGTTCATGTCTGGTGTGTGTGAGAAGATTTGTAGGTTATGCATGAAGTGATCTCTTGCGCCGAATAGTGTCATCTGTGTCGTCTGAGGATTCCTGGCAATCAGCCATTTATCCTCGTAATTTGTCTTAACGTCTAGTATTATTTGTGCAGGGAGCGCGATCTCGTCTGGTCCACGGCCGCTGACGAGAATGGTCTCCTCATCGGCGTAGGACACTGTTTAGGTGTGACGGCAGTTTTCGGTTGGGCGTGAGGTGTTATTTATGTACATGATGTAAAGTGTGGGTGCCAGTACGCTTCCTTGGAGAACGCTTGAGCGTGGTGTAAAGGGTTGTGATAGGGTATTGTTGTATTTTCTGTGCCATCTGTGTTCAGTTAGGTAGTGCGAGTGGACCCTTCGGGTGCAGAGGTAACTCGAGGTTGTTGGCGAGTTTCCAACGGAGTCCCTCGTGCCACACCTTATCAAAGGCTTTGTCCACGTCCTTATTAATTTAGAGTGTCTTTTGATGTACCTGGCATTTTTTCAGTATTCTGTCGTGAACAATAGTCACAGCCGCCTGAGTAGACTGGCCCCTTCTGAACCCATATTGGTGGGGGAAGAACTAATCCCTCTCTTCCAGGTACTCCCTTAGGCGGCAATTGATCATACGATCGAGAATTTTGCCTATGTGCTCTAAAAGATCAATAAGCCCGTAATTGTTTGGGTGTTTGGGGTCTTTGTTCATTTTGTGTAGAAGTATGTTGTGAGAGACTCTGAATATTTTGGGGAAGTGGCCTGAGGCTAGTGAGGCGTTGAATAGGTGTGCAAGTGTAGGGTATATGTTTGCGAGGAGGTTGTGTATTAGTGTGGCTGGTAGCCTGGAGGGGCCAGGTGCACGTTTTGATGTTGTTTTAATGTAGTGTTTTGTTTCCTCGACGGTGATAGGAGTGTTCAGTGTAGATGTGTATTCGAGCAACTCCATTCATATCAGGGGAGCATGCCTTAGTTCGTGAGCGTGGGCACAAAACCATTCCTGGCCTTCCTGGAACTTGGGCGTGTGGTTTGAGAGGGTTGTGTGTGTCTTGTGTCCCAGTGCAACCTAAATGCATCCAGGATGACGTTGGTGTCTGTGAGCGTTTGGTTGTTTACTTGGAGGGTAATGGGTTGGGGTGGATTATGCCTAGCATCCTTTTTAAGTGCCACCAAAAGAGGGAGCGATTAGTGCAACGAGTGTCGTCCGCGATGCAGACGAACTCTCACCACTGCCAATTCCTATCTAGCTGCACGCACTGTAGGATGCCGACACGTAGGTGGTTGATGTGGGGTGGCGTGGGCTTCTAGTGTAGTAATTGTTGCATTGTGTGATAAGTCTCTGAGTGTATATGGAATATGTAAAATGTTTTATGCATGAGTAGGTTTTGTGTGGTGTGTGTGAGGTCGTGTGTTGTGGTTATTGTGTTTGAGATTGAGCACCAGGGGATGTCTAACATGTCTGGATTGGTGTGGTCCAGGTCGAGATTTTGTGGCGTGTTATCTGTTATGTCTCTCTTGAACTCTTTCCAGTTCCTGTTTTCTAGTCTAGAGAGGTGCTGTGGTTATGAGTATGGGAGATGTGGATATGATAAGGCATTTCTGTATGTGGTCAGAGAGTACGTGGTGACCCGGTGAGATGTAAGTTTAGAAGCGTGTCGCATGTTCGTTGCGGAAGACCACGTCTAAAGACATGGTTCCCCTTCGAATACCGAAGAATGTGAGGAAGGCCGGGCCGATGTGTTCGCAGCGATAACGCGGTAGGGCACCGGTCAGGTACCTTCTTGAATCATTCGTGGTGTTGGAAAGTAGTGTTGGGTGGAAAGCTTTGAGGTCCCCCGCAAAGAACATAGGAAGGTTGTAGTTTGATAGAGCCCGGAGTGGGACTTCTATGTTTAATTGTGGGCGTGCTGGTCTGTAGTGCGTGGCCACTAGGATGGGGCCGGGGCTTGTCTGTATCTTGCAGACTAGATAAAAGTGATCGTGTGTTTGGATGAAGGAGTGGTGTATTTAGCGCATTATTAGGATCGCTGATCCAAGGTGTGGCGCTTGTGGAGTTAGATATGTGTGGTAGAATGCAATGCGGAGTCTATTGTTGGGAGAATCCAGGCTGGTCGAGTTCAAGAGTATTATGTCAGGTCTTTGTGTGTTTAGGACACAGTTCGCAACAGTATGGCGAATACTGTGCCAACTGCGTACGTTTAGTTGTGTTACATTGAGACGTCCTATTGACTTGAGCGGAGTGCGCGTGAGGCTGATTTTGCCGGGACCGTTCCCCTCCCCTTGGTTATTGCCCAGGAGGTGTGGGAAGCGAGTACCTTGACGCGTATCGGCTGTGGTTTCAAGGGAGTGGAGAGGTTGTCACTGGTGTTATTTGGTGGGCAGGCCGTAGTTGAGGGGGGAGTGTGTTCTGCGGAGGGAGGGTTAGAGAAAGTGGGAGAGTGGGTGGTGGTTGTGGAAGGAGGGTTGGTGAAAGTAGAGTCTGGGAAGGGGGAGTTAGGAGCAGAGGAAGAGGGAGTAGAGCTGGTAGATGGGGATCTAGATATGGTAGGGAAGATGCAGATTATGAGAGGGGGGTTGTCGGGAGAGGAAGCAGGTTGGAACGGTGGAGAAGGAGGGGTGGAAGGAGGAGGGGAGAGAACAGCAGAGAGAAGGTTGGTCGACTTTACGTGTGGCTGTGTGTTCGGGGTGGTTACGTGGTGTAGTTTTTTGTTTAATGCGGAGTGTTGTAGAGGGTGTGGTGGGTATGGGGGAGGTGGAGGAGGTGGCGGTTGTGGTATCAGTGGGAGTGAAGTTGAAGGCTGTGAGAGGGGGAGAGGGATGTGTCTGACTATTTAGCCTTCCAATTTTCTATGTTTATTGTAGCACTTAGTTTGCCCTTAAATATTTCCCGCGCCATGATTGGCCATTTTTTGTAATACTTATTTTCACGTAGAAAGACTATATAGAATTACATTTCTGTTCATTCCCTGAAGATGACCTAACACGGTCGAAAGTTTTCTAGGAATAAAGAATGTCATTCGCGGATATTTTTTTATCTGCTGACTTCCCTACTAATAAAGCATTTTACTTGCTTAGTAACGGACTTTGACCACCGCCTACATAGAAAAGAGCCTATTCTGGAAGTCTTGATAAATTTCGCTTCACCTTTCATAAAAGAGAATAAAATATTTCAGCGAGGATTCATAATTCAATGAAGATTTAAGCACCTCACTGCTCCCATCCATCGGCCTGCGTGGGAACCTGCTCGGAAGTCTGGCATTCATTGATTTCGTCTTAACTATGCAGGCCACTTGGACTGACATAATTAAGGGCTTATGTGAAAACTGGTTTGAGGACTAGCCCACAGCGGAAGCATAAGTCAGAAATTATCTCAAAACTGGGGCATAACTACGAGTCCTGGATGGAGGAGATATCCTCATTGCCGTGGGGACCCGGCTAGCAACATAGAGGGAAGTTATGGCGCAAGTACCCGAGAAAGGGTGGCAAAAGTTAGAGTAACCGTTGATTCGACCGCTAATGCATCAAGTCCACCATAATTCACCCCTCTTGAGGTTCCCATTCGAGATCCATCCCATCTATCCATCACCCATCATCCTGGAAGCAACCGAAAGGGGCACCAACTGGAAAATGGACGGGAGCGCTCTCACTAACGTTTTTGAACTTTCACGAACCAATACCACCTAAACCACTTACTGACATTCTTTTTCACTCACAAGATACAAAAATAATTATACATTGGTTACAGAGGACAAGAATAAAAGAAGAGGGCATAGTAGGGAACGAAGAAGACCATAGAGACCCTCACTAAGAGGGTCCCCGTCAGGACAATACAAGGAGAAAAGGCGCCGGAAAAAAGAAAGCTATGTGAAACCCCCTACCTCGAACACAAGGTGGCCCTGGTGAAATTGATTGACGTTTCATCAGGTTTTATTGCCATCTCCGCAGACACCAAAGATGTTAACTAGCTCCTGTCTGAAGAAGTAGCTACCACATTGAAGACAATCGGACTCGAAGCAAAGACCCCACACAAGTGGAAGCGAACCGCAATGTCATTTGCCGCAAAGTGGAGAGTTGGCTCGGTGAAAACTCAACCGAAGATCTGTAAGAGGAGATTATGAAGAGTAACCCCTTGGGCGAAAGTTTGGGATATAATCAAATTCCGCGAACACACCCACGTGTTCAAAATAACGTTCTCCACCACCAATATGGCCAGGAAAGCGACAACCGACGGGATCTTGGTCTTTAGTATGAGAATCCCAGGAGAGAACATTCATCAGGAGAGGTTTAATAGCATACATATGCGAGGTGAATGCGCCACAGAAGGACATCTGTTCGATAAGTGTAAGAGCACTAAGAAAAAATGTCTCAACTGCAAAGAGGAATACAGGACCATGACCCTGAACTGCCCAGAGCACCGAGATATAATCAAAAGGAAGAACGAAAAAGAGAAGAAAGCTAAAGAGAGGATATACGCGAGCGCCGCCAAGAAGAATGGGGGATTGAAGACTACACCTGCACAGATTAACATCACAAGAAATCTGAGTGCAAATATTCTGATCTGCATTACTCACGCAAATGTGGCTAATGCAATGAAGCCTGACTGTTACAACCAGGTCATCGATGCACTCTTAAAGGCAAACAATCTCCCTTTAGCGATCATGCCTGCGGACTCTGAATGCTCCAATGTATTTAAGGAATCAGTCATAAGAAATAACACTGTTTAATCTGGACTGGAGGAGATCATCGAATCTCCCTCATCGGAGGAATCCGAAGAGGAAGAAGAAGAAGAAGAAAAAGCTGAAACTGAGGAGGGATCGTCCTCTCCAGACAACGACGACGGCCCCTGCACTCGTACACGAGCTTCGAAGAACAGGTACCAAACCCCAAGTCTCCCCACCCCATAAGAAGGAAAACCTTGAACACGGTAAAACCACCCCGCTAGCCCCCAAGAAGAATAAGAAAAAAATATAGGTAAAACAATTGCCCATGTCACGGAAATGTATTCAGAGAAATTAATTCAGACATCATCTTAACTTCGGAATACGGGATCCACACGCGTAGTGCAGAAATTAAAACCTAGAACTACGATGTATTGATCACGAATTATTCGCCTGGGCGGTTCGACGGTGCCGCTATTGCAATAAAGAAAGGGATTAAATACAAGAAAATAAGAAATCTAGAAGAATCTTTCCTGGTGATTGAGGTCGAACTCGACATAGGAAAGTTAGTCATTCCTACCGGATATCAACCGCCAAGGAGAGACGTGTTACCAATTCACACTCTCACTGCCCTATTTGGCAGAAGAGCGCTTACTATATTAATGGAATATATGAACGCCAGATTCCGAGAATCCGGTTACAGGACCTTCAAGTGTATAAAAAGAAGCCTGGACCTATTGTTGCACATAAATATTTCCCAGCGAATAAGCTCCGACTTCCCCACCTTTGTCAGATGAAGAAGTGCCCCAAAACCAGACATCTGTTTGGCGAATCGTCAGCTGCCGTTCAATTACTAAATAGAACCGGTCCATGTACCATATAGTAGTCATATATGGATCCTACTCACTATCAACAAGAACCCTATAAAGTTCCAGCTCTAGTCAGAAAGAAGTACAGAAGAGCATACTGGACACGGTACGCGCGCCTTCTCGAGGCTTACGATACGCCCAACTTGGACAAGGCAATTCTCGAGGAGATTGACGAGGCACTCGACAAACTCAATAACCATCTCATCAACGCAGATATGAGTTGTATCCCTGAATCCGAGTATAGGACCATCTCTACCCACAGATGGACCAAATACATGAAGGATTTATGCAGTGAGTTGAAATTATTCCATGAAATCAACATCATGAATGCATCAATTCACTCAATGCAACGAAGTAAAGAAATTAAAGAAGAACTCAACCAATTGATCCTCGAACAATAATGGAGACGATGAGATAATGCGATCGATAGCCTCGATCACAAGGCAACCCCCAAAGAATTGTGGAATAAGATCTGTCGTCTCAAAGGATCGACTGGGAAGAAGAAGATCAAACTACAAAAAGAGGGGTGGAAACATTGAAATGTAAGAGAGAAGAATTGAAGAGCTATTCCGAAGTTATTAGGAAAAAACTTCGGTATAACTGAGGAGGATAGTGAAGACTATGCCCTAGAGTTTGAAAGCAAAATCATAGACGAGTTTAACGACCAAATACACAAGACGCACCCTCACTACCAGGTGGATAGAGAGCGCGACGGAGATGCCGAGATTACCGAAGAAGAACTACTCGGCGCGCTCCGCTCATTCCGACAAAAAGCCCCAGGATAATCGAGGCTTACAAAGTTAAACTTTGAAAAGGTACCAGCTAATGTCATCGGAGCGATGAGAAGGATATTTAACGCCTGTCTGAACACGGGATACTTTCCAGATGCGTATAAAACGGCTAAGATGATGTTCTTGGATAAGCACGGAAAGGATCCAACGTTGAAGGAGAGCTACCGGCCAATTTCCCCTTTAGAATTTGGCGGAAAGCTCTTCAAGAAGATCCTTAACCAAAGACTGGTGTCTCACCTGGAGAAGGATTCCCTCTTTAACACATATCAATTCGTGTTTAGAAGGAAGCGAAGTACAGAGATGGCGATTAATGTCATCACGGAAAAGCTAGCCCAAGCAAAACGGGAAAGAAGTTACCAGGACATTGTTTGTCGGGTTGTATCAAAAGCGTTTGATAACGTGTGGCAACGGGGAATGCAGTGCAAGATATTACGACTGGGCCTAAGTGAAAACTTAGAAAGAACTCTATGTGACTATGTCATAGAGAGGAGGGCGTACATCAGTTTAGGGTGCACGGACGGACCAAAGTTTTCGCTCACTGCGGGCCTCTCACAGGGGCGTGCCTGTCATCCACTCTCTACTTGATTGATACAGTTGATGTCCCAGCCCCTGTAAGCCCCACTTGCCTCGACATTCAATTCGCCGATGATTTCACCCAGATAATCAATTGTCCATCGAGGAATGCTACTTGGCAAGCTCGCATGACAGCAGCAGAAATTGAAAACCTTATCACCTACGAGGCCCGGTGGAAAATCGGCACGAACTAGGAAAAGTTCAAAGTAGTCCCCATAAGAAGGATACTACTATACGATGTTAAGATGGGGGATAGACGTTATCTCTACTCCACGGAGTTAAATATACTCGGAATGAAGATTACTTCAACCGGGTACAAGTAGCACGTCCAAGAAAGATTCACCAAGGCCACAGCTGTAGTCAAAACTCTATACATGTTCAGGAATCTCTGTGAAAGCAATAAGAAAAGATCTATAATGCACTTATAAGATCGACGCTGCTATACCCAGCTTACGACCTCTTGTGTGTCTCGAAGACACAAAAGAGGAAACTACAAGTGGTGCAGAAAAAAATGTGTGTACCTAATTTCAGGTTCATACAGGGGAGAAATAGGACGACAGGAAGAGCTGCACCGTGAGACGGGGTTAAGTCCCATTAACTTTTTAATAGAAGAACGGACAATGAATATGCAGGAACTGGTTAATCGAGAATTGAACGATGATATCGTCCCAATGGTTAACCAGAACAGAAGAGGTATAAGTCGCGTCAGATTTCCGAGTTCCGCTGGGCTTTTAGTTGGCGGAGATGAAGTGCCGTTCTACGTATGAGAATAAGAATGTTTTTACCAAAACCAAGAAAACCGACCAAGAAAAGAATACCTAATTACTAAATTTCACCAATTTCTACAAGAATTCACCGATGAAGACCCAATTATAACGAAGAAGACATCAAAGAAAAAACAAAAGACACGATTTACACAAACTACAAGATATACAAAAACCACAGACAATAAGCATAATACTAAAGTGATTAAAGTAATTTATTACTACAACAGCAAATGCGCATAACATATCCAAGAACATTAATCTTTGAAGACAAATGACCTCAACGATATAATAATATTAACTATCTTAAAGACAACAAAGGAACCACAAAACAAGAAAATATTTAAAAGCGATAGGCTTGATCACCCGGCACTTAACATCTCTTTGCACCCTACCACACTTCTTTCTCTTTTCACCACTTGTCTATTTTCAGCTATCTGTCTCCACACCCTTGCTTTATACCCTACCCACACCTACCCACTTATTTTGTTCATAGTCTGACTATATATCTCTGCTCTTGCGTACTATATTTTTACTATACTCTCTACTTTTGCTGGAGATACCCTTGCACCAGGGAAATATACCGCCTTCAAACTTACACTAAACTTACCCTTACTATATTTTTTAAAACCCTTTCACCCCTATACTCTCTTACCTTTGCTCTACTAATCTATACTTCCTAACTTGTTATGTCCAATGTCCAATAAATCTGACTATTGACGGCACAGTTCATCCGAATGCTCAGAGCGACCTACGCACTCCTAAGTTACGACAACCATTTGTCTTGAATAACTTTGCTAAAGAAGAGGCTTTTTTCAACATATGATTTCGTAAAAAGAGAAACAGAAGATAGAAGAGATTTATACGCAAATCAGACTGATTGGAGAGATCTCCTGTTTCTGATTCGCTGGGTTTTACCCCAAAACAGTGATCTCCTTAAATTTCTTTCTCTCATTCTATTCATTTTTTATATATGTGATACTCTTCCGCTTTATTTCTACCAGCAAGGTCCCAGAAGCAGTCAGTAGTAGGGTGTAGTGAACTCCCGAAGAAGACCCCGTTAGGGGGCCAGAGAAGAAGCCCGATTATGCGGGACCGCTTATAGGGCTAAGCCTAAATAGGTAAGGTGGTCCGGGAGTGTGCGCTGCTGAGCAGGCAGGCAAGATAGTAATAGGAAGAGATAGGGGGCTTCTCCCACTAATGGAGCGGGGTAAATAATCGACAAACTTATTTTCCAGAGAATCTCTCCCTATTTGGAGGGAGGCATGAGAAAAATTGATCATGGACCAACAGGATTTCACTAAAGGGATCCCACTTCGTCTAATTCAGAATGGATTAAAACAGAAGCCACAGGATGTCGCACAGAGCATTTTCAAGGAACTGCAAATCGTTCCTGATCAAATGCATCGAAGCTTCAAATGGATTCGTTGTCATTTATGCAGAAAACAATGATGTTGAACTATTACTTTCATCGTCAGGAACCATCAGTTTAAGAAAAATTGACTTAGAGGGTAAAGTACCTCCCCAGATCATTGCCAACCGGAGCATTGTATGTCGAAAGGTACATTCATGGGTGTAGGAACACTTACTAGATGAAATAAAAAAAAGAACTTATGGAACAACAACCCTGGCTGAAGATACACGATATCGTCAAATTTAAGGAACACACACTTGTTCAAAATCGTGTGTGAGTCAACCGAGATTGACACTAAAACACTTAAAAAGATACTTCTCTCATACAGTATGAGAATCCTTACCTGTAACATCCAAAGAGACTAGTATCATAATATACAAATTTGTTTTAAATGCTATAAAATGGAAGACCATATTACAGCAAACTGCCCAAGTAAGGAAGAGACGGGGTTAAGTCCCATTAACTTTTTAATAGAAGAACGGACAATGAATATGCAGGAACTGGTTAATCGAGAATTGAACGATGATATCGTCCCAATGGTTAACCAGAACAGAAGAGGTATAAGTCGCGTCAGATTTCCGAGTTCCGCTGGGCTTTTAGTTGGCGGAGATGAAGTGCCGTTCTACGTATGAGAATAAGAATGTTTTTACCAAAACCAAGAAAACCGACCAAGAAAAGAATACCTAATTACTAAATTTCACCAATTTCTACAAGAATTCACCGATGAAGACCCAATTATAACGAAGAAGACATCAAAGAAAAAACAAAAGACACGATTTACACAAACTACAAGATATACAAAAACCACAGACAATAAGCATAATACTAAAGTGATTAAAGTAATTTATTACTACAACAGCAAATGCGCATAACATATCCAAGAACATTAATCTTTGAAGACAAATGACCTCAACGATATAATAATATTAACTATCTTAAAGACAACAAAGGAACCACAAAACAAGAAAATATTTAAAAGCGATAGGCTTGATCACCCGGCACTTAACATCTCTTTGCACCCTACCACACTTCTTTCTCTTTTCACCACTTGTCTATTTTCAGCTATCTGTCTCCACACCCTTGCTTTATACCCTACCCACACCTACCCACTTATTTTGTTCATAGTCTGACTATATATCTCTGCTCTTGCGTACTATATTTTTACTATACATACTCTCTACTTTTGCTGGAGATACCCTTGCACCAGGGAAATATACCGCCTTCAAACTTACACTAAACTTACCCTTACTATATTTTTTAAAACCCTTTCACCACTATACTCTCTTACCTTTGCTCTACTAATCTATACTTCCTAACTTGTTATGTCCAATGTCCAATAAATCTGACTATTGACGGCACAGTTCATCCGAATGCTCAGAGCGACCTACGCACTCCTAAGTTACGACAACCATTTGTCTTGAATAACTTTGCTAAAGAAGAGGCTTTTTTCAACATATGATTTCGTAAAAAGAGAAACAGAAGATAGAAGAGATTTATACGCAAATCAGACTGATTGGAGAGATCTCCTGTTTCTGATTCGCTGGGTTTTACCCCAAAACAGTGATCTCCTTAAATTTCTTTCTCTCATTCTATTCATTTTTTATATATGTGATACTCTTCCGCTTTATTTCTACCAGCAAGGTCCCAGAAGCAGTCAGTAGTAGGGTGTAGTGAACTCCCGAAGAAGACCCCGTTAGGGGGCCAGAGAAGAAGCCCGATTATGCGGGACCGCTTATAGGGCTAAGCCTAAATAGGTAAGGTGGTCCGGGAGTGTGCGCTGCTGAGCAGGCAGGCAAGATAGTAATAGGAAGAGATAGGGGGCTTCTCCCACTAATGGAGCGGGGTAAATAATCGACAAACTTATTTTCCAGAGAATCTCTCCCTATTTGGAGGGAGGCATGAGAAAAATTGATCATGGACCAACAGGATTTCACTAAAGGGATCCCACTTCGTCTAATTCAGAATGGATTAAAACAGAAGCCACAGGATGTCGCACAGAGCATTTTCAAGGAACTGCAAATCGTTCCTGATCAAATGCATCGAAGCTTCAAATGGATTCGTTGTCATTTATGCAGAAAACAATGATGTTGAACTATTACTTTCATCGTCAGGAACCATCAGTTTAAGAAAAATTGACTTAGAGGGTAAAGTACCTCCCCAGATCATTGCCAACCGGAGCATTGTATGTCGGAAGGTACATTCATGGGTGTAGGAACACTTACTAGATGAAATAAAAAAAGGAACTTATGGAACAACAACCCTGGCTGAAGATACACGATATCGTCAAATTTAAGGAACACACACTTGTTCAAAATCGTGTGTGAGTCAACCGAGATTGACACTAAAACACTTAAAAAGATACTTCTCTCATACAGTATGAGAATCCTTACCTGTAACATCCAAAGAGACTAGTATCATAATATACAAATTTGTTTTAAATGCTATAAAATGGAAGACCATATTACAGCAAACTGCCCAAGTAAGGAAGAAATATGGTCGGAATGTAGCGGCCCCCCCTCATGGAGGAGCTGCCAAAATTACACTAAAAATTGTGTTAATTACAGAGAGAGCTACATAACAATGGCAATGACATGCCCGAAGCGAAAAGAAATAATCAAGAGATTAGAAACGGAGGCATATCAAAGAGAAGAAGCAACAAGAAACTCCTCGTACGCGGCAGCAGCAGCGAAAAATAAAAATAACAGCCAAACTACCCAAATGACACTTGACGGAACGTTGAACGTACAAATACTGACGTGTATTCTTCACTCACACGTCATGAATATTGCACAACCAGGAACATATGCCAGTACGTTGAACTCTATGTCCAAGGAAAACGATCTGGAACCAATGAAATTCCCGCAAAATATTGACTCATCGGCCATATTTAACATAAAAATTTCAGAAGACACAAAAAAGACACTCATCGAAGAGACAAAAAGAAATGAAATTGAATCATAATAAGAGAAAGACACAGAAAGCGAGGAAACAGAATCTTAAAGCACCACTGACAGACGAATAAGAACAACGTAAAAAGAAGCACACGCAAAAGCATAAAACTAAAAGGAAATGGAACAACAATAGAAAAATACCGTAATCTGAAAATAAAGAGGAGGGAACTACTAAGCGAGATGTAAGGGAAAGTGGACACCAAGAAGAATACCCCCTTCTTTTGTCTCCTGTGTTCCTTCCCTCCCTATGTCTCCTAACTATAACTCCACATGGAGTAAAATGCTCTGTATCCAAAGAGATAAATAAAAGAAGAAAGAATTTGAATATCAGTTAAGCTGAGCTCTAAAAACTTTCACCTCGCCGATAAAATGCTAATCTCCGTAGTGGGAAAAAGGAGGGCCTAAAGTTCCCACTCACATCGTTGGAGACGATTAAGACCGGTGTCAGGCGACAAAAGCTAATCCCTCTAGGCGCCGGCAGCTTTCTCTCAGACGTATGTGCCTTCCAGCGATTGAACATCAAAAGAATTGACGTGTTATAAATACCCTGGGTTTTTCAAAGATCGAGAGATTGAGTTTGAGATCTGGTCGCCTTCGGTTCAGATCGTGTGTCAGTTTCCCCAAGTCCCTGGTATTCGCGTATACCATAAAGGTTGGATCTCATCAGGCAGATCCATCTCTTTTGTGAAGGCTTACTCTGTTTAGAGCAAAGCCTCGAATCGTTTTGTCCCCGAAGGACTGGCAGGGATTCTTCTAGTCTCATCAGAACCCCCCCTTCAAAGATCTCCAGTTTCACGTGTGAGATTTCACTCCGAGACGCGTCAGAGAAAGGGGGGTGGTTGTTTGTGGGGGTGTTAGGACAAGTTATGACAAGTCAGGACCTGCAGCCGCACGCTGCTGCCTTGTCTATTTAAGAAGCAGTAGCTGATCGCAGATCGTCAGGCACAAATTTTTCAACAATGGAGAAAGTTGAGCATCGCGCATTGATTAATTTTTTTATCAAGGAAGGCAATAATTTAAATTAGATCCATGAACGCATGGTTGCAGTTTACACCGACACCACCCCTTCCTACGCAAACAATGCTCGCTGGAATAGGGAGTTCCTCAATGGTCGTGAGTCCCTTGAAGATGACACCCGTCCAGGACACCCATCAGACGTGACCAACGAGTACAATGTGGTCCGTGTGGAGAGGATGATCCTCGAAAATCGACGGGTGAAGGTCGAAGAAATCGAGCGAGAACTTGGAATATCACATTGAAGTGTTATGAACATCATCCACGACAATTTGGCCATGACCAAGGTCAACCATCACCCCTAAAGTCCAGATCTGGTCCCTAGCGACTACTTTTTATTCCGCTAGCTCAAGGTTGCATTGCGTGGACGCCGGTCTGGGGACGATGAAGATGTCCAGCTCGCCGTCCAGGAGTGGATTAAACAGCAGTCGGGAGATTTATGGTTGTCGGGAATTCGAAGCCTCAGAGACAAGTAGCGCAAGTGCATTGAAGTCGAGGGTAGTTATTTTTAAAAATAATAAAACACTTTTCTTCATATCTCATTTCCTTATATCCGAATTGCAAAACTTATTGACCACCCCTCGTAGTATCCCATTTCAAAGCTAATTAACAAGTAATTAACGTCATCCAATTGCCATTTTTTTATAGTCTCTCAATATTATCCTTATTTACATTTCCTATATTTCCCGTATGTATATATATGTTAACTAGTGACTTATTAAAATTATATTTTTGGTTTTCACTCTTTAAATATATCCTTGAACTGTAATTTGGTAAAATCATTAAACGCTATCGGCCCATGTATTAAAATCACACTCTATTACCTCGTAATTAACGGATTACTTTTAGGAAGTGAACGTACTTGTACGTAGCAAAGGACGCGTACGTACATTAGAGGATATATGTGTATATAACTGTATATATACATATTCTCGTGGCTTTTATCTCTTTCCTTCCAACCAATAGATACATATATGTATATATAGACGTATTGTTTGGGGAGGCGACCTATTCATCGACACGCAATATTGGATTATCAAAGAGAATACTGGAACACTGCCGTTCAAAATATTGACAACAAGCTAATGCCCCAAGAATTTTGGAAAAAGATATGAAGTATGGGAAACACTAAGGAAAAAAAGAAAACAAAGATCACTGATAGAAACGGGAATTTAATCGAAAACGAACACGATATTGACAAATTGTTCAGGGAACACTGGAAAAGAGTGTTTAACATCAGTAAAGAGGAAAACAAAACTACGATATAGATTTTGAAAACCAAATAATTGACGAACTAAATGAACGGGTCGAGAGGACTTTTCCATATCACTACGTAGAAGAGGAACGATATGCGAACGAAGAATTTAACACCGAAATCACAATCGAGGAATTAAAGAACCCATCACCATATTTAAACAAAAGGCCCCTGAAAAATCGGGCCTCACTAGGAAAAATTATATAGAAGCACAGGATAATATACTCGAGGGGATAAAGAACGTTTTTAACTCGTCTTAACACGGGATACTTTCCCATGAGTTAAAAATTGCAAAAATAATATCCATAACGAAACATGGAAAACCGCTTTCGGAGGTTGAAAACTTAAGACCAATATCCATGCTCGACTTCATCGGGAATGTATTTGAAAAAATATTGAACCAAAGATTAAATGAATATCTAACAGGAAACAACCTATGGAACAACCAACAATTCGGCTTCAGAAAGAACAGGAACACGAAGATGGCCCTCAGCGTGATCACGGAGAAAATAAGTAAAGTGAAAGGGTAGTAAAGCAGCATGGATATAGTATGCTGGGACGTATCGAAGGCATTCGATAAAATCTGGCAAAGAGGCATACAACATAAAATTCTACAGAGACAATGGGAATTACCAAGGTGAAAGATTCAAGCTTAATGCAGGCCTCGCTCAGGTTGGGTGTTTAAGTCCTTCACTATACTTACTGTATAGGTGGGACATTCCCTCGCCCAGGAGCGAGGGCTGTGTGAACATACAATAAGCAGATGATTTGACTCAATTAATTCCCTGTGTTTATCAGAACCCACAGACGCAGGCCAGTATAACGGCCGCAAAAATTAAAAACCTAAAAGATTACGAAAGAAAATGGAAAATTAATACCAACAAAGATAAATTTAGAATTATACCGATGTATCGCAAAAAGCTTTCCGACGTTTATGTAGACGGAGGGCGATACAGGTAGAACGAGGAAGGCAAGATTTTAGACTTAACTTTTACAAAAAACCGTTACAAGAAACACGTGACCGAAAGAATAAACAAAGCACGAGGCATGCTAACTCTACTTTACAAATTGAAAAATCTAAATATGAAAAAATAAGAGAAAGATTTACCAAGCAATGATCAAGTTAACTTTGATACATCCAACAATTGCCATGTATACGGTTTCAAGCAGCAATCTAATAAGAATTCAGCGTATACAGAATAAGGCTGTATACATAATAACGAACACACGACGACTAGAGAGAAAAAATAAAAAGACTTACACAACGAAGAGAAAATAAAAACATTTAACAAAATAATTGAAAAAAGAGTAAAAAAAATCATTGAAAAAACACAAGAAGAAATAGGAGATGAATTAAATAATCAAATAGCCCGAGGATCAGGATGGAGACAACACATGCTGTTTCCTAGTGCTAAAAACAAAGCGGACCAAAGGAAAGAAAAGGAGATTTACGTGTAAACCGAATACGGACACCCTATTATGACCAAAATATTCACAAATAATGACAAAACTCACCGGATTGAACTTAATACCAAAAAGGAAATACAAAACTAACAAACAAAAGGAGAAAATTACAGAACAAATCGAGATACAACATTCAATAAATAAGAGAGAAACAAACATATAACTAACTAAGAAACATGAATTCACACAACAAATACGAGAATAAAGCAACATAACTAACCGAAATTCGAGTTGATAACATAGCAGGAAAATAAAGCAATGCTAACAACAGTTTGAACCCCTATCTCATATACACATAACATAAAAACAAAACAAGCACAGAAATAATGACGGTTTCAGCCATCCGTAATCTTCTGCGGTTTTGGAGTCTCAGGATGTGGGAGGTGTCCTTATTCAGCTACAAGAGATCAATCATTAATGCCTTAGTTAACAGGGCAATTTCCCATTCATCCACGTGGATGGCTGTTCACCTCAAACTTAAGAGGGTTTCCCAAGAAATAGGTAACAACGGCTACCCACAAGAATCCATCGACACCACCATCAAAGAGAAAATAAACTTGGCTGCTGGTCCTGGCGTCCGGTCTACTCCGAAGAAGAATAATATTGACCTTTATTACAAGGCCGATATGAACACCGTCTATCGTGGAGACGAAAAGGCTCTCAACGCCATTCTTCATCGTAATGTGACCCCAACCGACCATAATACGGATATAAATCTGATTATATACTACATGACCAAGAAAAGAAGTCGTGGCATCATGAAGTATAGCTAACTCCCTCCGACAAGCGAACTCCAGGAGACTAATGTCGTGTACGAATATTGTGCAAAGTCGGTGACTGCGAACACCGCAATTCAAAGTACATCGGCGTAACCTCCAAACCCTGTCAAGGCGACTGAAAGCTCACCTTCAAGCTGGTGCGATTAAAAAACACGCCCACTCTCATGGCATTACCCTAACCCGTGAAAAGCTGAATAAGGACACCTCCATCATCCTGAGACTCTAAAACCGCAGAAGATTGCGGATGACCGAAGCTGTCATTATTCAAATGAAGAAACCGGAAATTAACGTACAACTTCAGCTGGAAACCATACTCCCGACATTCGGCGTCTCTGAGTTGACCGCCGTTAAACGAAGCACGTTTTCAAACTTTCATTTTCCTTTGTCTCCTTTGCCAAAGAACTAGATCGGAGAGTCAGACAAGTTCAAGTTCAAGTTAATGAAGTGTTGAAATGTGTGGTAGGTTTTCATAGGTGTTAAATTGTTTACTAGTTCGCCTTGGTGTTGAGGGCATCACTAGCATTTCTCTCTTTTTTACTTTTAGTTTTTTACTTCTCATCCCTCTATGGTTTTAATGACCACCCTTGAAGGTCAGGTTCTTCCTTTTGTCTAAATATTTTTACGAACTCTTAAGTTGGTTCCTCCATCGTGGCTTTCAAGCCTTTCAATTCATGTTTTGCTAACTGGTAAGTTGTCTCTTCGTTAATTTTTTTTTTATTTGTTATCTTTGGGTTGAGGTTGAGCATTCCGCCTCTTTTATTTAAGCTTTTTATATATTTGTTGTTCCTTTAATTTCTATCTTGGTTTAGTTTAAACGTCATTATTATTATTATTTTGGGCACTTGCCTCTTTTTATCTATGTTCTTTATTGTTTTTATTTCTTACTAAAGTTTTTATGTTTGCTGTTTTATTATTTTCTTACTAATTTTAATTTAAATTTACATTTGGGCAATTCGCCTTTTTTTTTTAAGCTTTTAACTTTTCTTGTTAATATCTATTTTATTAATATTTTAACTTGGCCACTTCGCCTCTTTCTATTAATGATTTACCTTTTGTTATTTTTTTTATTTTATTTCACTTTTTGTGTTATAACTTGGGCACTTTGCCTCTTTTTAGTTATCCAATTTGTCTCTCTTTGTTTATTTTTTACCATCTCTTTTTTATTGATTTAATATTTAGGAGTTAACATTCTTAGGTAAAGATTGGTCTTATTTCTTTCCTCGCACAGTTTCTTTCGCTGGGTAACAGTGCTGTCCTTTCTACTCTGTGACGTCCGCGTATAGGTATGTCGACATTATTGTTGATATATGGGAGTATATCTTCCTCCACCTTTTCCTATGTCTTTCGCCTTAGCCTCTGGATCTCCATATTAATTGGCTTGAGTTCAGTCTTTCGTGTAGGACTGTCTGCCTGATACGGTCAATTCTTCTTGCGCCGTCAATAAGCCGTGTGTCTTTATTCTGCACCCTCTGCAACGTCCTGAGAGAGTTACAACTTGGAATCTGCGTGGCCACTGCGTGGCCAGGACGGAGCGTAACAAGGCCATGTAGAGTTTCTTCTTATTTGGCAAGTTGAGGCTTCGGAAATGATACAGTTTCTCCAGCTCTCTTTTAGCTAGAGAGACTTTGTTGTTTATGTTGGTCTTATATCCTGTTTTGTGCCGGTTGGTTGTTATTTTTCACCTTTTTTCTTAACGATTGATATTATCAATCTCGGCAGCTGTCGCCTTTGCTTGAACTCCAGCGTTCCTGATTGGATTTGGAACGATTTGTGTGATGTCATCTACGTATTGCAGATACATCAAATCGGCCAGACAGCTGTCTTGTGGAACTCCCGCCTCGAGTTCGAATTCAGGTCCTTTGTACCCCTCTATCGCGATTTGGGCTCTCTTTCATGACATAGTCACAAAGAACCCTTCCCAGGATTGGGTTTAGCTGGAGGTTGAGGATCTTGAATTGTAGCCCTCTCAGCTAGACCTTATCAAAGGCCTTCTTTACATCCCGCAGCACCACGTCTACGTATTTTCGCTCAGCTTTGTTGCATGCGAGTTTTTTCGTAGAGGAGGGCGAGGGCGGTCTCCGTTTCTCGCCTCTTACGGAACCCGTGCTGCTGAGGGTTGTGAGCTCCTAGCTCTGCTAGTTGTTCTTGAAGACTGTCAGCCAGGAGCTTTTCGTGGACTTTCGCAACGAATTCCAGCAGGGAGATTGGCCTGTAATTGATCAGTTGATCGGAGGGTTTAGCTCCCTTAAGTATGAAGGTTATTTTAACAATCTTTAAACCATCAGGGAAGTAACCTGTGTTCAGGGAAGCGTTATAAATATTTGTGATTCCCTGAATGATCAGCTGTGAGGAATTAATCAAGTTGATTTTGGTGATTCCCGTCCAGCCTGGTGCCCTTTGTTCAAAGGTTCTCACAGTGACCATGACCTTTTCTGTTTTTATAGGACAGCCATGGCCCGCCATCTCCCTGCCTTCGTCTACTTGGTGTTGTGGGTGCGTGCGGTTTATAATCTCATTCGGGTCTTCGATCATTTGGCCTTCGAATTCCTGGTCGAACTCTCCATTGTCTTCTGGGGTGATACTGAATACGTTTTTCCAATAATTCCTAAATCTGTCTTCTAGAACTGCCCGGTTCTCTATATAGTTTCATTTCTCTTTTATTCGAGCCTTAGTTCTTCCGGTTAGTCCTTTTAGATTCTTGACTTGACGCCAGAATTTAGCCAGATTCAGATCGCTATCGATTTTGGCTACCAGATTGTTCCAGATTTCATCTTGATAGCCTCTTTTATCTCGGTGCTTAGGGGGCGAAGAAGCGAGCTTCTTTCCCGATTAGGACCTCCCAGACTTATCTCTTAGTACACTTCCTTGTAAACACGAGCAATCTCCGTTATCTCCTCTGTCCATCTGGGCTGAGGAGAAGTTTTGTACCCAGTCTTGGTACGCACTCGCTTTCTGCTTCTAGAATGGACCTAGTTATCCTCTCCAGTTTTTCGTCTATTTCTTCCAAGGTTGCGTCACTTAGGTCAGCTGGGGCGTATTGACTGAGTCGTCTCTTGTAACGCCCGTTTGCTAAGGTGTAGTTTTTGTGGAGAGAGACTGGAAGCTGGATCGGCGCGAGATATATTGTGGTGAGGATAGCTACGTGATCACTTGGGACTGTTGGGCCCGGCTCACTATGGTAGTTGAAGGGGAAGCCTTCACTTTTCGAGATTATGTCAGGCTTGGTAACTGCTGTGGAAGTGATTTAGGTCGAAAAATCCGGCCCAATTCTTTGGATGTTCTTTCTTCCCATAATTAATTCCAAGTTTCGGCCTCTCTCGTTGGTTCAACCATAGACCGCCGCACGGCATCTGTCATTGAGGTCGCCCCCTAAGATTGCCATTCTGCGGTGCCCAAACAGCGTGTAGAAGTTATTTATTGGGAGATAGGCTCGACAAAGGGGTGGATAGGCTGCTGCTATCACGAGGTCTCCTACCAATATGTGAAGTTAAACCGCCCAAAGGATTCGTCCAGCTCCAGTAGGAGTTTGAACATCTTCTGATACTGGAAATTTAAACATTCAAAAATATGGATGTAATAGATTACATCCATATCTTTCCCATATCTTTCTTGCTCAAAACTGCTTAAAATATCCCACAGCTATTAAATCTCGACAGTATATGGTAAGACGTGATTCAAATGGAAGCCCATATCCTAACTTCATCAATGACATTCGATGAAAATAAGTTTAGTTTGTCATTTAAACATTAAATCTATTTCCCCATATTTTAATTTCTCTGTTGGAATAATATGCCATTGTTTTTAATCCTTGAAGCTCAAAACGGTAACATGGTAACTTACGTGGTTGAATCTAGTAAGGAAACTGCACTGTACGTAGTGATTGTATACAGTTAATATAGTACAGCGATATAGCATAAAAGTGCAATTTTCTATAATATTGTAAGATTTAGTGTGTCCATACGAGAGGGTAAAAACGATTCCGTATACTGCGATGGCAAAAGTGAAGGTCAAAATACCCAATTAATACAGTTTTTTTGTGGGGGGGGGAGGTTGTTAAATTGGTCTATAGGATGCAGTCACTAATTGATACAGTTCTTAGGGCTGTGTGATTAGTCTCTTGGATGCAGTCATTTGCATGGCGGAGATAAGGAGCCTCATTCAGGTTTCCCCCATGCACTGTGAAGGTACTACTCCTTACTAACGGAGTTGAATCTAGTTTAAAAAACAACGCGAAAAAAAAAATTCAATTTTATTATTTTTTTCAATAGTGTTTCGAGGTTAAAATTTGTGAACGGTATTTCGAACTCTTCGTCAAATAGAAAAATAAATCAAGATATTCATCGTTGAATTTGGATTTGAACCTGGACGGCTTGACTGAGTTTACTTGGAAATAGTAAGTTTTGGACGAGAAAATTCAGCTAATGTAAGTAAATATACTACCATTCATTTTCCTCTATCGCCTAACAAGAAATCAGCGCATTGGGCCCAATTTATAGATGCTTATAGTAAACTAATCACTAAAACCTTCAAATGTTAATTCAACATATCGAAAGAAATGAGAGAAAATTTGTATTCAGTGACTTTTATGGGTTTTCACCTATTGTAATTTTAGGTATTCGTACCTTACATGTTAATTAATTCAGGATAAATTTCGATTTATTTAGGTATTAAGCGCTAAACACCTAACCTAAACTAATTAACATGTAAAATAAAAACAGCTAGCAATTACAATAGGCGAGGAGACACACAATTGATTTGAGCCGGAAATTTATTTACAGAATTAAACTGACCTCGTCATTCATGTTGGTTTTCAAAAATAGACACCTCTTTTGGTCTTTAAAGTTACATGGTTGCTAAAAATGAGTTACTAAAATTAGGAGTTGACCAATAGTCATTCGTATCTAAGTAAAACGAACTACGCTTTTGTAGTGACTTTGGTGGCTTCCTTAAGGTCATTCTAACCAAGAGGTTATTCTAACAAAAGGTTATTTTAGCCTATACCTTATTCTAGTCAAGAGATCATTCTAACCAAGAGATTATTCTGGCTACGGGGTTATTCTATCCAAGAGATTATTCTAGCTAAGAGGTTATTCTACCTAATGGGGATTTTACCCAAGAGGTTAGTCTACCTAAGAGGTTAATCTAGCCAAGAGGTTAGTTGGTATAACCGAGGTTATTTTAGCTAAGCGGTTGTTCTAGCCAAGAGGTTATCTAGCCAAGAAGTTATTCTAGCCAAGAAGTTATTCTAGCCAAGAAGTTATTCTAGCCAAGAAGTTATTCTAGCCAAGCGGTTATTCTAGCCAAGCGGTTATTCTAGCCAAGCGGTTATTCTAGCCAAGAGGTTATTCTAGCCAAGCTGTCATTTTAGCCAAGCTGTTATTCTAGCAAAGAGGTTATCTAGCCAAGCGGTTATTCTTGGCAAGAGGTTATTCTAGCTAGGAAATTATTCTAGCCAAGCGGTTATTCTTGGCAAAAAGTTATTCTAGCCAAGTGGTTATTCTTGGCAAAAAGTTATTCTAGCCAAGCGGTTATTCTAGCCAAGAAGTTATTCTAACCAAGAGCTCTATAACCTCTTTTTAATTCATTTAATTACACTGTTAAAATTAGGAAAAGTAGATCTATATTGTCATTTATGACATCCCTTCAACGGATAATGAAATGCACATAAAAATCGCTATGGCATTCGCTGGTAAGCCCGAAGACACCAGGAGCTAGTCCTGGTTGATTCCTGGTGTAGGTTTGTATTGCATTTCAACACTCACTATTCAGGTGTTGTGTGGCTATCAGAACAACCGTAGGAAATACTAGTACTCCAAGCATGATGATGTGCACAATTACGCGGACAATTTGCCCCTTTCTCTTTTATTACAATAGACCGGGGCAATGAAATGAACGTAACAGGATTTGAAAGTAAACGAATGACAGATCTCTGGTGCACGTAACCTGTCTCCCAGAGCGCGTAAATATGTCCGGCTTATCCTTGCTCCTCTTACATCATTGCCCTCCGTTTCACCTTCTTCTCCCTGACGTGAAGCGAGAGTGTTCGCTTTCTATCTTTTGCATGAGTCTTCGGTGGCGCTGATTACTCAATACATTGCCATAATGCGGGGAAGGGAGCTTCGCCGGTTTCAACGTGTCCAACGTGACGGTGTCTTTTTTGCGATCAGGGAACTACATCTTGTAGACCTTGTCGTCGCGCTCAAACACCGAGAAAGGGCCAGCATATGGCGCTTCTAGCGGTTTGTGAATACGATCTATCCGGACCCACACATGCGTTGCCTCACGAAGAGCTTTGGAAACGAAAGGCTTGGTCACCGAGTGCAGGTATCCTTCAGATGCTCGGGTGAAGTTGACTTGTGCCATAGCTGTGGTTAATTCCTTAATGAATTGAATTTTGAATCGGTTTTTGACGACGAGGATGAAACAAAGGGTTTCTGACACAGTAATGTAGCCCCTGTTATTGCTGTGAAAGGAGAAAATCCCGAGTCATTAGGCAAGGAGCGAATGCCCAAGAGGATAATTGGAAGGGCCATCAGCCAACCTTGCCGACGGGCCATTATGGAACACTTCAAATTTCAGTGTGCTCTTTCCACCATCCGTTTGTGGATGGGCGGTGGTACACTTTGCTGCGGAGACGATGAAAACCAACTAAGGCTGATACCTCCTTGAAAAATTCAGACTTTTATTAGGCTCCTCTTTCGGTTATCACGTATAACGGGACTCTAAAACGGGAAATCCATCCTTCTAGGAAAGCCAAAGCAACCGTTGCAGCACTTACGTCAGAAATCGGTAACTCTTCGATCCATCTTGTAGTCCGGTCAATGCACGATAGTAGATACCGATTGTGCGAAGGGTAGGATTGTCCAGGAAACGTGCACGGTGGAAGTGGACTAAGGATATCAATATGCATGGTTTTGAATCTTGACGAGAGAATATTAATGGGCAGGATTGGCAATTTTATGTGGCGATCGATCTTGGAGGACTGACATGAGAGGCATTCCCGTGCCCAGGAGTGAATGTTCTTGTCCATATCAGGCTAAAAATATTGAGACTTAATTAGACGAAGGGATGCTTTAATTCCAGGGTGTGACAAATTGTGCAAAACGACTGAAAATAGACCTGCATGCTGTAGGAAAGAACGGTCGTGGGTATCTTGATGTTAATTCACACCATAGTTTAGCTTTTCCGGCAAAAGGTAAACATTTTAATCGTGATCGATGTTCTTCTGTTTCTTCGTCATTGTCCTGCGCTGCTGCCAAAGCTCAAAGGTCGAATGAATCACTTTGGGCCGAATTGACGTTCCTCGATAGGCAGTCAGCAACTACGTTGTCTTGACCACGCACGTAGGTGATATCGCCTCCCGGCTAGTAAAGTAGTTAGCGCACTTGCCCGGAAATCGTTGGGTTAGCAATTCGAATCTCCGTCTGGATTATTTTAAGCTGACACTGTTTACTAGTGAGGTTACCTCCGTTACTGGGTATCACGGTGGGTACGGGTAGGTGGAGCTCGTAGCCATGGCAGGCAGTCCACCCAAAAAATGATACCTTCGATTTCAAAACCCCGGAGGAGTCACAGGAATAATTTCCTCTTCCAGAATATCCTCTGAGTATCTGTGAGGATTCCAAAATCGCCGTCCAATGGCGTTGCTGCCTATCTGTTTTGGCACGCAATGTTGACGAAAAGGCCTATACAAGCGGTTTGTTGTCTGTAGATAGGTTAACATGGCGACCCTCAATTATGTGCCTGAAGTGGATCACATCAAGGTAAGCTGCTAGGAGCTCTCTGTCGTATGTGGAGTACACTTGCTGTTTCCGGCTTAGCTTGCTCGATAAGAATGCCACCGGTTCCGGCGATCCATTTGCCATCTGGTGAAAGGGCGGCACCTGCCGGGTATTGGGATCAATCCGTCACCAGCTTGACGGACTTGATGAAAGCTGATTTAATACTATCGAATGCTTTTCGTGCATCATCGTTTCATATTCCCGCAGCTGAAATGTGATGCCCTAGAAAATCAATTTCCTCCTTTGCTAGTTCGCATTTCTCCAAGGATATCCGTAGACTGTTCTCGACCAGGATTATGAAAAGTTAATCTAAATGATCAAGATGGTCGTCCGTATTATCTGAAAATATTAGGATGTCTATATATACATAAACGAACTCTAATCCCTGAAACATGTTTTCGATGTTTCGTTGAAATGTGCAGCTTGCATTACAGAGCCCAAAGGATACCTTCATGTATTCCCATAAACCAAACGGTGTTACTAGCACAGTCTTCTCTATGTCTACCGGGTTCATAGGGATTTGATGGTAAGCACGAACCAGATCTAACCGAGAGAAAATTGTTTACCCATGGAGGTAGTTTGCCACACTTTGTATCTTCGGCAAAGAAAATCTGGCGGGTTTTGTGATCACATCAAGCACGCGGAATTCGCCGACCACCCTGTACTCTCCCGGCGACTTCTTTGGGACCATATGAATCGACGAAGCTCGTGGTAATTTCGATGGGCGCATGACCCAGCCTCCCTTCAAAAGGGTTTTGAATGTTGCTTTGGCAACTTGCAGCTTCTCTATTGAAAGGAGTCTTGGTCGCACGAATGTCTGTGGTGCATTGTCAGTCTCAATTGTGTGTGTCAAGGAGTTAGGCGATTGCGGGGAGAGATTAGCTGGCGCGGGGTTGTACAAGAGTTCATACCTTTCTAATACGGCCTTGCAACCGGGCGGTAGGTGCTGGAGGTCATTAATGATTAGTGCTATCGCAGGCTCCCCGGATTGTCTCACTTTTGATTCAAACTTAGTTTGGCTGTCCACAAGATTACCGCGCGCACAATCCACTAAGAGATTAAAGTGTCCTAGAAAGTCAATCTCTAATAATGGTGGTTTGGCATCCGTGACCACAAATGACCACCTAACTGAGCAGCGAAGACTAGGGATAACTATATCCGTGGGTACCTCGCCGTGAACTTTTTTTATTTTTTTCTATCATTAGCCGTCGTAATGTTCACATTAGATTCGCGTAATTCAACCGTTCGCATCAATTTAGCCGGGATTATCGAAAACACTCTCCCCACTATCAATTAAAAGTTCGCACTTTGATTTATTTACTTTTTCAGTGAGGGTGAAAACAGACGACATACCAGCGGTCGCATTTGCAATGGCCTTCCTTGCTAGTTTCCCCATGGGGCTGGCGAAGATAGCCTGGAGGACGGTTGCATCACTGTTACCAAACCACAAATGGGAACGGCATATGACAGGTCTTGCGAAAAGATCACAGTCCTATTGTTATACTATTAGCACTGTATTCATTATTACGCAGTACAAAATTAGAACAGTCTCCATCGGGGTACGCACCTATAGGCACTGATCGCGCACTTCACCTATATTGCACATTATTTACATGATTATCACCTCTATTATTAAAATCTGGAATGCACACATCGGGAAAGAAGTGGCACTATGTTCTATGGTATCGCTGCTATTATTAACATTAAGACACTGTGCCCTATAAAATGGGATTAGTTCATCAGCAAGCTTTCCTAGCTGGGCCAGGGATTGGTCCTTCTGGGTAGCGATTATGGGCGCAATGTTAGCTGGCAGGGATTGAATAAATTTGTGCTTCACGAGTTCTTCCCCAACTCCTACCTGTAGAGCAGTCTTCTGTAGTTCCTCAAGTTTGTTGAAGGTCGACCAGTGAGTGTGAAGGAGGTATTGAGCTTCTCGAAGAGCCCAATTACCTCGGTCCTTAGCAGCTGGTAATTTGGGGTAGACAAGACTATAGCCGGAAATCAGTCGACAGTTTCAGCATGTAAAGCAGCCAGGACATGAAAGAATTTTGTTTCCTCCTTACCTATTCTTTATATATAAAATTGGGCTTGTACAATCCTAAACCAACCTACAACTCCTGCTTCATTAAATATGGGTGGCTTTATCGTGATGGCGTTCACGATATCCTTCTCCTGCTTGTTGCTGGTCCGATGCGTCCATTTATGTTACCTTTCCTGTCCGGGCGAAGGGGTCACCAGTTTATAAAGGGGAGAGTTACTAGTTAATAAGTGCCACAAGGAGTTGGTAGAGTCACCAGTATATAGAGGATCATTTTTCGTGAAGCAGGGTTATCCGTACAGGGAGTGTCGGACGAAGGCGTTTTAGGTCTCCCTGTCGAGTTTGCTCTGACCCTCAAAGTTGTTGCGAGGAATCTGTTTATAGGCTGGGTTCACAAGGTAACTTGGTTATCATTGGGTTAAAGGAAGGACTCGAAAGGAAAATGGAGTTTTGTATCCTTTATTCTTGGGTTAGGTCTGTCTTAATTGGGGCAAGCGAGATGTCTAGTCTTACGCGCCTTTGTTGTAAATTTTCTTCTAACGTTAGATAGTTGGTGTTAGGACAGCAAAACTTAAAGACGAGGAAGGGACTCGTGACGCTAATAATAACCAAATAAGAGTGAGAGTGATTACGAATGAATAATGCTGCCTGTGTCTGTAGAGAATGTTTCAGGCTCCCAGGCTCGTAACAGAGCAAAAATTACAGTCAGTATCAATGGAACCTGAAAATTTCAGATCCTTATCTGAAAGCATACGGTAAAGACTTAGAAAAGTCATTGAGAACAAAGGCGAAATGACTAAATATTAGTTTAAAATTCTATTTCTTCAATAATATACTTTGCATGCAATTTGATTTGATTTTCACCCCCAAATTAAGTAGCTTTCAAGAGCTTTTGCTGGCACTGTATTTACACGAATAGATTATAAGCGACAATTATTTCACTCCGACAAAATAGAGTAAAGTATCAATGAATTAACACCGAAAATCAAAGGATAGTCGAATTTATCGAACTCTAATTGATGTTTAGGATGAATAGAATTGTTAAGTCAGACCTGGCGCGAATATTTCACTCTTGGATCGAAAAATAAAAATAATTAAATTGTCTTTTTCCGCTGAAAGCACTGCTAATCATTAATAATGTGTATAAATAGGCAACATCTACCTTACTATAGCAATAGAATTGAGTTGAAAGTCATTCGAATCAGCCAATACTAAAACACAATCAATGTATTCGTAAAATTAGTAGAATATTCGGTATTCTTAAGTTTTTAATTTTCCAAAATTTAAAAAACTTCCTTTCATTCAATTCTTTGATCGAGACTTGACAGTTGTTTCCATCAGTGAATACTGAAACCACGCCACATTTAAACAATGGAATTTCTAAATTATATCAATTTTCTCGGGAGAAAGAACAACTTATTGGCTTATACATCCAATGGAGTTTCATTTATGGAAACTTCTTTGATTGTTCCTTAAAAACAGATTTAAAAGTTGATTAATTTCCTCTTTTCTCAATATTTTACTCTTACCCTATGAAATATCGTACGAAGGAAAAGCTCATCTTCTTTTCAAATTTCCTTTGAGTGTTTCTCTCTGAAAACTTTTGGGTGTTGTGGGGGAATCCCACGTGGAATTTCTTGTCCAGCACGGAACTTCCATGCGCTGTAGAAGTTTCTGTTAGGCTTAAATTGGTAAGCTTACCCCCCCCCCCCTCCTCTTCCACAAGCGGTAGCCTCGAACCGCGTCCACCACGGTCCACCTTTACACGGGTTAGAATATCTTCGGCAAGAAGATTCGAGGCCATTTGAGAGTAGAGCTGTTTCCCACTACCCCCTTCCCCCGCGGGGAGAGACTCAAACATATATAGTGCTCGTTTTCCATGAGGCAGAGACAGAGTTGAGAAGTTTCGCCCAGACCCAAGAAGATTTCCCTAGTTCCAAGTCAGGTGCTAGCAACAAAGCAAAGTGACGGCTAAACTATTTTTGTATCAGAGTTAGCCCCAGCCAGTGAGGTAATTCCATTTAACTATCGCTACCGAGCGATTTTTCCGACTTCACTCATCAACTCCTGTCGAAGCCCTCCTCGTTCGCTCCTCGTTTTCGGGTGGCCGAAATACTCTCCCATGGACCGGACGTTACCGCCCCCTTTCCTCCCTTTTTAAGGAACGGTCATCAATTTAACATCTCGCTCAGAAGCTCCGAGCGGCCTCGCGTCACGTGCAGAAGACATCCGTGAAGCCTTACCCCGACGTCTCACCCGAAATCCTCCGTAAGCCAACCCCTCTCCCCCTTCAGTAACCCATTTGAGTTAATTCCCCCCATTTGAATAGTCTCTTCCTGTAATACATCAAACTGTAACTTCATAGTCTGATGCATAACTACAATTTCCCCCCTCGTTTACCGATGTAATTTTGCCCATTAATTCTCTGATGTAATTTTGCCCAGCAATTCTCTGATGTAATTTTTCCCATCATTTCTCTCATTTTTATGTAAATAAAATTATATTTTTGTACATGCCTATTTAAATAACCTCGAACTTTGCCATTGCCCATAATTTACCTGACCTCATTGCACTCTTTCTCGCTATTCAGCCCGTCGAAACTCGTGGCGTGCCGTCCCTTTGTCGGTTCGCCTTTAAGTTATTGGTCCCTTTTCCATAGATATAATATGGTATTGATATAATATAATGTCATACCACGACAGGTGTGTTTGCTCCCTATGCAAAATGTTAATTTCCGGCAAGAAAACTAAATTAGGTACACTGAGTTAGCGTTTAACCAGGTAAGCCATCCTTTCGATACCATCGTAGGGATAGGAAGTGATGAGCAGGAAACGTTTTTAAAAAAAACTACCTTTGTCAAAGAAGAACCATCACAGTAACTGTACAATTTGAAATCTCTATTCAAGTTCAAACAAACTCCATGCATTCAGATTCGAATTTCCTAAGTAGTGGAACAAATTATCTATACATTATAATTCAGGTATTACATAAGGTAATGGACATATTGTCAATTCATCAGTCTTTAAAATACTAAAGTGTTTCAATAATTTAAAGTATGAGTTAGTATTTAAAGGGCGCGGCGAGCAATTTGTCGACTAACTATAATATAAAGAAAACAAGACAGAGTTAATTTATACAGATACCAGGCAATGGCTTCGCCACTTCCCCTTAAAGGAGGTGGGGCTTGCGCTTCGCTACTAAGATTAAAATTTCCAATCTAAAAAAAAAGCAGCCATGGTTAAATTTTTCTCAATTTTCTAAACTTCGCCAATTACAATATTTTAAAAAGGGAACTCTAAACTAAATTTCCGCCATTTCAAAATATCACGTTGCTAAAATATAGTTATAGAAGAAGATATATAAAAATAAATTTTTTGAACTTCACCATTTGTAATTCTTTGGGTTTTAAAACTTTTTACAAAATTTCGATACTTATATTTATTTCTGAACTTCACCACTTTGTTTTTTGATATATAAAAGAATTATTAGAAATAACTTTGATAAAAAAAAACATAAGTCATAACCAAACTAAGATGAAATTATTATTCAAATACTCAAAAAAATCCCCTTTTTAAATTATAGAGTTAGTGATAATGATGATGATGATGATGATGATGATGATGATGATGATGATATTTACCAAATTCTTGAAGGATTTTACTATTCATTTTAATCAATCCAATCGCTTTCGGCCTTACTCACTATCTCCAGGCTGCGTCAGAACCAGCTGAAGGCCTTCTCGACGGTCCACCTCTTTTTAACTGGGTGAAAATCGTGATGATCCTGGACCTAAGCTCCACCTTCGTGGTGCACTGGGATTTGTTAATTTCACTCTCAAACACGTCCCTCACAGTCAGAGGGTTGCAGAGCGCTGCATTCTGGGGAGTTGGTAGGCCAGATGTTCGGAGTGATGTGGTTAAAGAAATTGCCTGACATCCAAGAATAGGTCCTCCTGCTTGTGTGGCATGGTGCAGTCCAGCGGCTACCTCTTGGATCCAGGGCAACACGCGACACCAACTCCTCCAGGGAGGTGGTGTAACTCTTCGTATTGAGTCTGAAGCCTGCCGGAAGTACAAATAGGTAGCCTTATCTACTGACCACCCAAAAAACCATGATATGTACCAAGAACGTGCTCTTCATGACACTCTGTACATCTTTGGGGGTGGGAGGGCAGCATCAGCTGTTGTTGTGCGAGTTCACCACTTGGTCTGGCCTAATTTTTCTCGTCTAAGAAGTATCAAAGCTATCGAGGCTTGAAGGGAGGTTTCGCTTTGTGCACAAGGTTCGAAGCTCGTTCCTTCCACTTGTCCATCATCATGTGTGACATAAGCTTGCCTTTCTCATCTTGTATAAGTACTAGCAGATATCATCATGCACTAACTGCCAAATAAAAGACTCTGACACTCCCTTGTCTCTGGTAATGCACCTCGGTGACTTGCTGAAATCGTCGTCGATTCTGGCCTGGATCTGCGCGACATATTTGGGTGTTATTTTCGCATCAGGACGCTAGAAGTGAGTTATCCGAGCCGCCGTATCCTCGTAATCACAGGCTTTGAATTATCCAACTCTTCCCTGAACCACTGCACCGTCCTCAGATCAACTGGCGTGCATGTCAAGTGGCCCAGCTTGCCTTTTCGAAATTTTTGGGAGTATTGAATTCCTGCATATTATAGATTCGTTTACAGACCACACAAACTGAGTCTACTATGAGAGGAAGAGAGAACCAGCACCAGACAGCCGTCATGCGCGTGGTGACAAATTTCTAGCGAACTTCAAAAGGTTCATTCGAAACAGTAACTTTATACTTAAGATTTCATGTTGTTTTTAAGATAAAACGGGGAATTAAACAGACCCGAAGAAATTATGTTTAATTCCTTGTTTTCTCTTATAAACAGCAAGAAATCTTAAGTATAAAGTGTTACTGTTTCGAATGAACTTTTTGGGGTTCACTAGTAATGATGTTTGATACTTGATCTTCCCTGGTGGTGACTAGGGCGCTTCCCAGAGTGCTATAAGAAGCGAGCAGTATCATTCTGCGCTATCCAAAAACCTCACGATATATATATATATATATATATATATATATATATATATATATATATATATATATATATATATATATATATATATATATATACACACTTCCCTTTTATTTTCTCTTCCTTAACTTAACCACTTGCTTTAATAAAGTCTTGTCTGGGTGGGTAGCAGTACATACATATCTGTAACTCTGTTATGAATCCTTGGGATCAAAAGCCGCACATGATACATTATAAATAAACTACATACATCTTCTTCCCACCAAATATTTGTGACAAGTTCCTTATGCGATTGATTAAATTAGGGAAGAAAAAATATAGGAATTTACGTATGGTACGGGTATGTAAATATAAAAATGTGGAGCGTAAATAGCTGGTAAAAACCATCACAAGCTCATAGAGGCTCGTGACGTCATGCATTCCCGGTGGAACCTGAGGAATTTTGTCTCTTTTATTTGAAATGTTACCAAAGAAAACAAAGTAATAACTTTTCATGGATGCGTATATCTACATTCATACATAGTTGATTGATTATCGATTGTTTACTGGCTACGCAATTTCAATCAAGAGTTATTGTCGCCCGTCACAAGGAAGGAGGAGAGGCTAAGCTAGGGCTGGATGGAGCGATGAATCCCGTCAGCACGGCGGCCAGGATGGCAAATGGCCGCGCCCCTTACGGGAAGACGAAGTAGGGGTTGGCAGAAGGAGAAAAAGGATGCCAAGCTGGGACCGGACGGGGCGCTGAGTCCCGTCAGCACTGCGGCCAGGAGAGCAAATCACCGTGCCCCCTACGGGATGACGAAGTAGGGGTTGGCAGAAGGAGAAAAAGGATGCCAAGCTGGGACTGGACGGCGCACTGAGTCCCGTCCATTACGTTATAATGTTGACCTTATATAAAATATGAATAGATAATCTACACACGCAATATGCGTAAACGTTAATAAATATTGGGGCTGACATATGTATCAACCTCTCTTCTGGTAGGGGGGCTAGGAAATCCACTGCGGTCCCTGGATGGGTCTACAGGTTCATAAGAGAGGAGATATTGTGGGTAGTTGTGTGAGGTTTGGGCAGTCTATGAGGAGGTGTTCTATGTTGTTTGGGTTTTGGTTGCATTTAGCACATGTTGGTGTGGGGATAATGTTTATTCTTTGTTTATATTTTGGAGTAGAGTGGAGTACCCTGTGCAGTATAGTGAAGTGCCCTGGTCTGAGTTGAGAAAGGATTACTCGGTGTGGTCTATGTAGTGATTTCTTTGGTATGGCCGGTGAGTCTCCTGAACCTTTCTCCTTAACCAAAGCAAGTCCACTTTAGGGTGAATAGAGGGACATAAAAGTGAATAGACAGTCGTATTTTATTTCATCAAAGGCATTCGTCCCACCTTTTAGCTTAATATGATTGCTAATATTGGTTTCCTTTGAATTATATTATGCCCATCTTAAAAGATTCCTGGACCCCAAAATTTGCGAGGAAATTTTCGGATTTTTAAATAGGAAGAGTTGATGATCAATAGGAGAGTGATTTCTCCTATTAGCATATAAATCTCGCGAAACTTGACTCCAGTAATAACAAGGTCAACAGACTTATGTCACGTGCTCTCAATTATTCTGACCTATGACCTTATAGCCATATGACCTTACGACCTTCAAAACTTTCAACAAGTGGGGCAATCCGACCCATAGTTTATTTTATTTTAATAATTCCTGGACTAACTTTGGGAGGACATTGGCAATTATATGATTCAAATGAGAATGTAAAACAACATAAGAGTTTCAAATTTCATTATAATCGACCGAATAGTTACGATGTTATTGCCAAAAACCCATTAAAAAGTAAAATGAAATAACTTAGAGTCGCGGATAAGCGACTAAAAAATAGACACATTAAAAAGGAAAATCAATTAAACCAAACTTCGCTTCTCATTGGTCATCTAAAAAATAGACCCATTAAAAAGGAAAATCAATTAAACCAAACTTCGCTTCTCATTGGTCATCTAAAAAATAGACCCATTAAAAAGGAAAATCAATTAAACCAAACTTCGCTTCTCATTGGTCATCTAAAAAATAGACCCATTAAAAAGGAAAATCAATTAAACCAAACTTCGCTTCTCATTGGTCATCTAAAAAATAGACCCATTGAAAAGGAAAATCAATTAAACCAAACTTCGCTTCTCATTGGTCATCTAAAAAATAGACCTATTAAAAAGGAAAATCAATTAAACCAAACTTCGCTTCTCATTGGTCATCTAAAAAATAGACCCATTAAAAAGAAAAATCAATTAAACCAAACTTCGCTTCTCATTGGTTATCTAAAAAATAGACCCATTAAAAAGGAAAATCAATTAAACCAAACTTCGCTTCTCATTGGTCATCTAAAAAATAGACCCATTAAAAAGGAAAATCAATTAAACCAAACTTCGCTTCTCATTGGTTATCTAAAAAATATACCCATTAAAAAGGAAAATCAATTAAACCAAACTTCGCTTCTCATTGGTCATCTAAAAAATAGACCCATTAAAAAGGAAAATCAATTAAACCAAACTTTGATTCTCATTGGTCTTCTAAAAAATAGACCCATTAAAAAGGAAAATCAATTAAACCAAACTTCGCTTCTCATTGGTCATCTAAAAAATAGACCCATTAAAAAGGAAAATCAATTAAACCAAACTTCGCTTCTCATTGGTCATCTAAAAAAATAGACCCATTAAAAAGGAAAATCAATTAAACCAAACTTCGCTTCTCATTGGTCATCTAAAAAATAGACCCAATAAAAAGGAAAATCAATTAAACCAAACTTCGCTTCTCATTGGTCATCTAAAAAATAGACCCATTAAAAAGGAAAATCAATTAAACCAAACTTCGATTCTCATTGGTCTTCTAAAAAATAGACCCATTAAAAAGGAAAATCAATTAAACCAAACTTCGCTTCTCATTAGTCATCTAAAAAATAGACCCATTAAAAAGGAAAATCAATTAAAACAAACTTCGCTTCTCATTGGTCATTTAAAAAAATAGACCCATTAAAAAGGAAAATCAATTAAACCAAACTTCGCTTCTCATTGGTCATCTAAAAAATAGACCCAATAAAAAGGAAAATCAATTAAACCAAACTTCGATTTTAATTGGTCATCTAAAAAATAGACCCATTAAAAAGAAAAATCAATTAAACCAAACTTCGCTTCTCATTGGTCATCTAAAAAATAGACCCATTCAAAAGGAAAATCAATTAAACCAAACTTCGCTTCTCATTGGTCATCTAAAAAATAGACCCATTAAAAAGGAAAATCAATTAAACCAAACTTCGCTTCTCATTGGTCATCTAAAAAATAGACCCATTAAAAAGGAAAATCAATTAAACCAAACTTCGCTTCTCATTGATCATCTAAAAAATGGACCCATTTAAAAGGAAAATCAATTAAACCAAACTTCGCTTCTCATTGGTCATCTAAAAAATAGACCCATTAAAAAGGAAAATCAATTAAACCAAACTTCGCTTCTCATTGGTCATCTAAAAAATAGACCCATTAAAAAGGAAAATCAATTAAACCAAACTTCGCTTCTCATTGGTCATCTAAAAAATAGACCCATTAAAAAAAGGAAAATCAATTAAACCAAACTTCGCTTCTCATTGGTCATCTAAAAAATAGACCCATTAAAAAGGAAAATCAATTAAACCAAACTTCGCTTCTCATTGGTCATCTGAAAAATAGACCCATTGAAAAGGAAAATCAATTAAACCAAACTTCGCTTCTCATTGGTCATCTAAAAAATAGACCCATTAAAAAGGAAAATCAATTAAACCAAACTTCGCTTCTCATTGGTCATCTAAAAAATAGACCCATTAAAAAGGAAAATCAATTAAACCAAACTTCGCTTCTCATTGGTCATCTAAAAAATAGACCCATTAAAAAGGAAAATCAATTAAACCAAACTTCGCTTCTCATTGGTCATCTAAAAAATAGACCCATTGGGAAGGAAAATCAATTAAACCAAACTTCGCTTCTCATTGGTCATCTAAAAAATAGACCCATTAAAAAGGAAAATCAATTAAACCAAACTTCGCTTCTCATTGGTCATCTAAAAAATAGACCCATTAAAAAGGAAAATCAATTAAACCAAACTTCGATTCTCATTGGTCTTCTAAAAAATAGACCCATTAAAAAGGAAAATCAATTAAACCAAACTTCGCTTCTCATTAGTCATCTAAAAAATAGACCCATTAAAAAGGAAAATCAATTAAACCAAACTTCGCTTCTCATTGGTCATCTAAAAAAATAGACCCATTAAAAAGGAAAATCAATTAAACCAAACTTCGCTTCTCATTGGTCATCTAAAAAATAGACCCAATAAAAAGGAAAATCAATTAAACCAAACTTCGCTTCTCATTGGTCATCTAAAAAATAGACCCATTAAAAAGGAAAATCAATTAAACCAAACTTCGATTCTCATTGGTCATCTAAAAAATAGACCCATTAAAAAGGAAAATCAATTAAACCAAACTTCGCTTCTCATTGGTCATCTAAAAAATAGACCCATTGGGAAGGAAAATCAATTAAACCAAACTTCGCTTCTCATTGGTCATCTAAATAATAGACACATTAAAAAGGAAAATCAATTAAACCAAACTTCGCTTCTCATTGGTCATCTAAAAAATAGACCCATTAAAAAGGAAAATCAATTAAATTAAACTTCGCTTCTCATTGGTCATCTAAAAAATAGACCCATTAAAAAGGAAAATCAATTAAACCAAACTTCGCTTCTCATTGGTCATCTAAAAAATAGACCCATTAAAAAGGAAAATCAATTAAACCAAACTTCGCTTCTCATTGGTCATCTAAAAAATAGACCCATTAAAAAGGAAAATCAATTAAACCAAACTTCGCTTCTCATTGGTCATCTAAAAAATAGACCCATTAAAAGGAAAATCAATTAAACCAAACTTCGCTTCTCATTGGTCATCTAAAAAATAGACCCATTAAAAAGGAAAATCAATTAAACCAAACTTCGCTTCTCATTGGTTATCTAAACAATAGCCCTATTAAAAAGGAAAATCAATTAAACCAAACTTCGCTTCTCATTGGTCATCTAAAAAATAGACCCATTAAAAAGGAAAATCAATTAAACCAAACTTCGCTTCTCATTGGTCATCTAAAAAATAGACCCATTAAAAAGGAAAATCAATTAAACCAAACTTTGCTTCTCATTGATCATCTAAAAAATAGACCCATTAAAAAGGAAAATCAATTCAACCAAACTTCGCTTCTCATTGGTCATCTAAAAAATAGACCCATTAAAAAAATAAAATCAATTAAACCAAACTTCGCTTCTCATTAAAAAGGAAAATCAATTAAACCAAACTTCGCTTCTCATTGGTCATCTAAAAAATAGACCCATTCAAAAGGAAAATCAATTAAACCAAACTTCGCTTCTCATTGGTCATCTAAAAAATAGACCCATTAAAAAGGAAAATCAATTAAACCAAACTTCGCTTCTCATTGGTCATCTAAAAAATAGACCCATTAAAAAGGAAAATCAATTAAACCAAACTTCGCTTCTCATTGGTCATCTAAAAAATAGACCCATTAAAAAGGAAAATCAATAAAACCAAACTTCGCTTCTCATTGGTCATCTTATAAAAGTCATTAATCGGATCTTTTCTGTTTGGCGGCAGTCGAATCTTTTGTACCAAATTTTTGACAATGCAGTTTTGAGTGCTGAATACGAATATAACATTTATTTTTTGGAGAAATGAAAAGATGTATTAAAAAAACAAAATTTAATGCGCATTAGTTTAGAACATTATTCTATAAACAATTATGATTATATACTGGGGGCTGTGCCTCCATACCTCTCCAATTGATTGAAACTTAAGATTATCGTAGGGGGGCCCTCCCGCAGTGCTAAACCCCCCAAGAGCAGTCCCCTCCAATTTACTCGAAAAAGATGAAATATATTGGAACACGGCGGTACCCACCCTGAGATGCTCGATTCCTACTTACGAATATGTGAATTTATGTGGCGAAAACGCAATAGAAATGAAAATTTGTTTAAAAAAATATTATGGGATACTTACGAGTATATCTAAATACAAATGAATGTTTGAAGAAATAATAAATGGAGTGAACAATAATATTTTTATTTCGTTTTTTTTAAATGTATTGGACAAACCAAATTTACAGTTTTAAATTTCTCTTTTTTAGATTATTCCTTTCATTTCTCCCCAAAATAAATGTTTTTTTTCGTATTCAGCAGTCAAAACTACAGTATTGTCGAAAATTTCGTACAAAAGATCCGCCTGCCGCCAAACAGAAAGGACCCCTTCAATCTATTCTACGATCCCTTAGAATACGTTTTATTTAAGAATTTTTAAAGTGAACCACCTCCAAAATGTACGTCGAGAAAAGCATTGAAATATCTTAATCATCTTGTATATTATAATCGACCGGTAGCAATGAAGGAGGTCACTTTTGCTACAACTAGTGTTAAGAAGAATAATCTATCTGTCTATGGATAGTGCAAGTGTCCTGCTGTTTGGACCAACATATCTTTTCTAACAAAACTATTTGGGGGTCTCTCTCTATTGAATCTTACTCTTGTTATTCTTATTACATCAATGTAGGAGTATTCACAAAGTTAGATACTACTCAGCGATGAGCTTGACCTGGTGTTCTTTAAACCAGATGCCTTTTAGTGTTTAGAGTTGGATTTCTAAATATTTGAAACTCTCTTAGATCAAGTTGAAGAGTTAAGGTTGTTTTTTTACTAGCCTTGTGAGAGGTACGACGAATGCATCTTCTAGGCTCCAGTTCTGATTTATATCCCGAATCAAAAGTTTATGTTTTGAGATTTTTTCCCATTCTTCTCTGCTTAGATCATCACTCACTTTTCTAACCAGTTCTGTTTTATTGCGCTGCCAAAATACGATGTCCAGTTTGAAGGACGAGCTATCCATAAGAGTGGCCTTTGGATTGATTGTATTATGCAACGAATATAACGTATCTTTCATTAATACTTGATGGTGGATGTGTAGTATTCCGGGAAAGAACTTGCATAATCTGCCAGGGCAGTTTGTGTAATGGTTATATATATGTAGGGTTTTGCATCAAGGAATGGCATGGTTAATCCCTCTATTTCAGCGTGACAGCCCCCAATAAAAAGATTGGGAATTTTTTATTCTCAATATTTTACACCCCAATAACGTTGAGATTAAAGTTTATTTGGAACCTTTACTCGAAAACTGGTTTTGTAAGCAATTAGCTGTGGTTTATTAAAGGGTCGACTAAAGGAGAGAGGCTAAATCTATAGGAGATGGAATATTTCTCTCTTTTTACCTCTACCCCTCTCTCTCTCTTTCTCTCTTTCTCTCTCTCTCTCTACCCTCTCCCCTTCTCTCCCTTCTTTTCTCTCATCTCTCTCTTTTCTCTCCCTTTCTCTGTTCTCATTTTCTTTTCTTTTGTCTTTTTTCTTCTGGATTTTCTATTTTGTCTTTTCTTTTTTATTTCTTTCCTCTTTTTTCTCTTGTATTTTGCCTTTCCCCTTGTCTTTTTTCTTTAAGCTATTTTGTGTTTATCTATTTGCTCTCTATGTATTTCTATTTTCTCCCTCTTTGCGCTCATTCATCGCTTTTTTTTTCTTGCTGTTTTTTTCGAATCTTTTGTAGGTTTCCCATGTTAATTTCTTGTCGGGTTCAACTCCAGAAACTTGCAGTTCTGGACGACCCCAAGTCTCTAGAGATGTAAATAGAAATCAGCCTCTCTGATACACACTCTACATCGGCACAGGTGTATTATTTTTGTCTTTTAAGTCGAGAAGCGGTAGCTATGCGCAGAAGCCCATCTAGCGATGTTACTCGTGGCAAGCTGGAAGGGACGACGCTCCACTGTTGCCATTTGAAAGATTGCTAGGAGGATATAGAAGTCAACATATAAGCTGGCTTCGAATCCCTGGGAAGACTACGTGATTCTATCCATCCACATAGCAAGCTGGGGAACGCTTAAAACGCTATCTTTGGGAACTCCTTCTTCCTCAGAAAATGGGTCGGATTTTACATTACTCATTCGCACAGAAAATGTGCGGTTTGTTTGGAGCTTTTGGAGGAATTTTGGCAACTACCTGCGCATGCCTAGATTTTAGAAAGTTTGCAGGTTGAGCACATATAGGGTGCCTGTAGGTATATTGAAGCAGGTACCCTCTACTTGGATCATAATTCCAAGTTTGTGGTCCTGTAATGGTTTTGATAATTCGTTCCCTCTGGCGGTGTAAGTGCTGTTTCCCCTTTTGGGATGTCAGTTATTGAAATTCTCTATTAGGATGAATTGTGTAGGGAGTTGTAGGCCAACCTCGCTCTCCAAACTTGATGGAGTGGAATGTATACGTCAGCGATTGTACATATATCGATTCTCGATGCGTGTGATAACGGTAATCGCTTCTATGGGCGACTTTATGGTAAGGGACGGCATGGGGGCATCTTGGTGAGTGTAAGTGGCACACCCATGAGATGTGGTGCTGTTGACGAGATCTCGGTAGTTAGGCAGGTGAATCCTCTGGTAACGTTCGAGAAGGATAGGTTCTGAAATGGTTTCCTGCCAGCAGAAGCCACCAGAGAGCGTAGTTACTCCCAATTAGCTCTGACTCCACTGTGAAAGGTATGAGTTTGATTACTCTGTGTAAAGTTACTGTATGAATGAAAAAATGTGAAGGAGGTTGAAGAAAAGGAAGATCAATTGTGAAAGGCTGATGAATCAGAGTGAGAGAAAGAGAGTGAGAGAGAGAGGGAGAGGGAGAGAGAAAGAGAGAGAGAGAGAGAGAGAGAGAGAGAGAGAGAGAGAGAGAGAGAGAGAGAGAGAGAGAGAGAGAGAGGGAATATTACGTGAGATTGCATGAGACTAAAAGCGAGGAATGAAGTAAAAATAGTGGGGATGAAGCAAGAGTGGATGAAATTTTATGAAGTGGTAATGGGTAGTGCAAGTGCTGTATGACTGTTTGCTCGGTCCCTGACGATTGTTCTAATACTGATTGGTCCTATACCAATTATTCTACTACCAATTGCACCGATTAGTGCAATACCAATTTGTCTAATACCGATTGGTCCTATGCCAATTAGTCTAATATCGATCGGTCATATACCAATTACTCCAATATCGATTGTTCCTATTCTAATTAGTCTAATACCGATTGGTCCTATGCCAATTAGTCTAATATCGATTGGTCCTATACCAATTAGTCTAATACTGATTGATCCTATACCAATTAGTCTAATAACGATTGGTCATATACCAATTAGTCTAATATCGATTGGTCCTATTACATTTAGTCTAATACCGATTGGTCATATGTCAATTAGTCTAATATCGATTGGTCCTATACCAATTAGTCTAATATCGATTAGTCCTATACCAATTAGTCTACTATCTATTGGTCCTATTCTAATTAGTCTAAATTCAAAGGTCCTATACCAAATAGTCTAATAACGATTAGTCTTATACCAATTAGTTTAATACCGATTGGTTCTATACCAATTAGTTTAATACCGATTTGTTGTTTCCTAATTAGTTTAATATCGATTGATCCGATACCATTTCGTCTAATACCGATTGATCATATACCAATTAGTCTAATATCGATTGGTACTATACCAATTATTCTAATACTGATTGGTGCTACACCAATTAGTCTAATACCGATTGGTCCTATACCAATTATTTTAATACCTATTGGTCATATTTCAATTAGTCTAATACCGATTGGTCCTATGCTAATTAGTCTAATATCGATTGGTCATATACCAATTAGTCCAATATCGATTAGTCCTATGCCAATTAGTCTGATATCGATTGGTCATATACCAATTAGTCCAATATCGATTGGTCCTATTCCGATTAGTCTAATACCGATTGGTCCTATGCCAATTAGTCTAATATCGATTGGTCTTATACCAATTAGTCTAATACCGATTGATCATATGCCAATTAGTCTAATAACGATTGTTCATATACCAATTAGTCTAATATCGATTGGTCCTATACCAATTAGTCTAATATCGATTGATCCTATACCAATTAGCCTAATATCTATTGGTCCTATTCCAATTAGTCTAAATTCGAAGGTCCTACACCAAATAGTCTAATAACGATTAGTCTTATACCAATTAGTCTAATACCGATTAGTTCTATACCAATAAGTTTAATACCGATTTGTTGTATACCAATTAGTTTAATATCGATTGGTCCGATATCATTTCGTCTAATACCGATTAGTCATATACCAATTAGTCTAATATCGATTGGTACTATACCAATTATTCTAATACCGATTGGTCCTACCCCAATTAGTATAATACCGATTGGTCCTATACCAATTTGTCTAATATCGATAGGTCCTATACCAATTAGTCTAATTGGTATAATTATTCTAATACCGATTATTCTATTTGCTAGAATTATTTTAATACTGATTAGTCCTATATCAGTCTAATTGGTCTTATTATTCATTATTCTAATGACGTTTGATCCAATACCAATTAGTATAATTGGATCCATACTAAGATATATATGAGAGAGTGTAAGTGGGTGATCACAAATGTACAAAAATGTAACCTTTTTAGTCCAAAAAATGGAATTTAGTTTGTTTGTTAGTCCGAAAAAAAGAAAATTGGTTATCTTTTTTCGAAAAAAAGGCAATTGGTTGTCCTTTTTTGTGCCCTCAGAAGGTAATTGTTGTTTTTTTCGTCCAAAAAAGAGCAAAGTGGTTGTCTGTTTAAGTGAAAAAAATTGGTTGTTCTTTATAGTAATAAAAAAAGAAAATGGCTCTGCTTTTTAGTAAAAAAAAGGAAATTGTTGCTTCGTATAGAGGGACTAACGGGCTCCACTGTTTGTATGTTCTTATAAGTGTTCCTAAGTAGTTCTGTAATTTGCGCTTATGATGTATTCTAGTACTCAAGTTTCTTGAGAAAATGGACTGTACTGCCGTTCAGTTGAAATTATTTTTGTTTACTTTTTTCTGCTTCTTGAGTTTGATATTTGTACTCGAATTCTTTTGTTAGAGGTTGATTGTGGGCATTTGTATTGAATCTTGTCATTTTGATCATTCAGAGACGTTGTTGTGTTTGATAAAGTTCGAATATATCATCACCATCATTACTACCACCTTCACCATTCATTCAGAGACGTTGTTGTGTTTGATAAAGTTCGAATATATCATCACCATCATTACTACCACCTTCACCATTCATTCAGAGACGTTGTTGTGTTTGATAAAGTTCGAATATATCATCACCATCATTACTACCACCTTCACCATTCATTCAGAGACGTTGTTGTGTTTGATAAAGTTCGAATATATCATCACCATCATTACTACCACCTTCACCGTTCATTCAGAGACGTTGTTGTGTTTGATAAAGTTCGAATATATCATCACTATCATTACTACCACCTTCACCATTCTCAATAAAAAAACCCTTGTGATCGACACGCATCAACCCCACAAAAATAGTTTGTATGTGCTTATGCCTCTCCCATTCCATTTTCCAAACAGATTGATGCGGGTCCAGGAGAAAATGTTATCGAGGTCGACTGCCGAGCTAACTGACCTCCACCAATGCTCAGTCACCTTTAACCACACACGCCTTAAGATGTCATGACGAAACTAACATTCGCTTCTAGGTTAGAAGTTATCTTCACTTCTAACTCGTACTGCTAGAATTCCAAAGCAAACAATAAATTACGCTATATTTTCTGAGTTAGACATCGCTTTAACGCGACAGATTTCTGTATCTTTATCAAAAGCAAACGAAGCGGCGTCCACTCAGAACTAGGGCGAGAAAGTGAAGAGAGGCATTAAGATGCGAAGAAATAAACACAGAAGAAAGAAAAAGTCTGAAGATTTAAAGGTGTGAAGTGGAACAGGATACTTCCTTTTTTAAGGAGTGAAATCAAATATAGGTTCTCTTTTGGAAGAAAAAAGAAGAGAGAAAAAGAATATTTTTGTTTCCTTTAGAAAACACACAAAACCTCCTTAATTGGGAAAGTGTTTTTTTCTCGGGTTTTATTTATTCTGTCAAAAGACGATTTCGGGAGTTCACAGTATTATTTTACCCAGAAAGGGGGAAGGGGAGTAGATTGGTACACCTAACACCTAAATGAACGGTACGCCCTCGCGGCCAGTGTGCCCCCTGTAGTCTCAGACTATATTGAGATTACCCAGGCTTTATTTCTTCTAAACCATTTTACCCATTTTTGCCTCTTTCCTTACAAATTCTTTCTTACCTATTTGACCGCCAACTTTCGTCCATCTATTCATTGTCAGGGACTAGTGTGGAAGGGGTCCCCCACTCTGGCCCCTATGAGATGAGGAGTTCTATAATATTCTAGCTTTCTTTCAACCCTTTTTCCTTCGACTGCCTCCATCTTTTTTTTCTAGTACTAACCCACTCGAAAGGGTGCCAGGTGAACCATCGAAACCATATTGGGGCTGACATCTGGAGAAGTACGTGTAACTTACGGCCCCTACGGCTTCAAAAGCGATTCTTCCTGACTCCAACGCATGTAAAAGTATTTAACGCTATATATCTTCCACAAATTTTTACTTTCCGCGGGCCATGCCCTCGTTGGTTTTTGCTATAATATTTGAGAACAAAATTTTTCGGGAAATGTGCCAAACAATTTTCACCAAGAATTAAAAAAAAAAAACAACCATAAAAGTATTGTAACCCAAGCAACCAATAATGGCTTGTTTTATTTTTCAGTAGCATAAACCCTCTTCCAAATTAATTTTTGCCAATAAACTTTAAGAAATTTTCTATTTTTATCTTGAGTGGCAAAATGAGGGCACAAATAAATGAAAATTAAAGGGGAGTTTTTTAATAATTTAGGTAAATTAAACTTAAATTTAGGGGGGGGGGGTTTCTAGCATATAGAGAATAGATAAAAAAGGACAATCTTTTTATTGTCTTTTTAAGAGGAAGGTAAATAAAGTCATAGGAAGCGATATTCGGACATTGAGTCTTCTTTTACGGTATCAATTAAGGTTTTGTAGAGACTGATCCTTCAAGGATGATACGGCGGGTAGAGTGTTAGACCTGACACATGGAGTAGTATTAGCCCTCCCAACCCCAGCGCCGCCGATAATCTCAAAACTATTTGTTATCTATCCCTTCTTCACATTTCTCTTGAACTTTTTTCACCATTTTACGAACTTCCCACCTATCTCCTGGGGGTGTACCGATATGGGGATGTCATGTGATACTCGAGCCGTGGGTCTCCTCCCGGTAGCAATGCCTTCAGGAGGATCTGCGGCTAATTATGCATCTTCCGCACCGTTTTACTGCCCCCAACTTCACCAATTTCTTTACGGGTCTCGCTTTACAAACTTTGTAATAAAATCTTGAGGTCTGGTTACTACAAGAAAATTTTCGGCGATAGTGGTAATTGTCACCACAACAACCATTGCAAAGAGAAACTGGTAACCTCTATGGGATCCTCATTTCCACGTCTTAACATCTCCACCTGTCTGCTTATTAACTCTGACTTCTTCTTTCTAATATTAAGGAATTGGCCAGCAATCACATACTATGGCAGAAAAGAAAATTTTGAACCTGTATAAAAACAAGGTCTGCTGACCATAAGTCGCGTGTTCTCACTTATTCTGATTTATGACCTTACGACCGTCAAAACTTTAAATAATTCGTGGACTCTTATTGGAAAGACCTTGTTAATTATATAATTCGATAGAGAATGCAAACAAACATAAGGGTTTCAAATTTCGTTAGAATCGGCCGAATAGTGATGATGTTATAGCCAAAACAAAATAATTCCTGGGCTAACCTTGGGAGAACCTTGGCAATTATATCATTCGAAAAAAATGTAAAACAACATAAGTGATTCAAATTTCGTTAGAATCGACCGAATAGTTACAATGTTATTACCAAACAAATAAAAGGCAAAACTGGGACCGGCCGACATAGTGAGATGTAGAGTCGCCCGTGACTAAAAATGCAAAACGCGGACAAGCTTATCGGGGACCGACCGACCGACGACATAGTGAGATGTAGAGTCGCACACGACTAAAAACTCCCTTTAACCTTCACAGATTGTGCAGGAGACAGGCTTAAGGGGCCCTTGTCGTTTGGACGCGATTAATGGGATGAGTGGTTTGCGCCCTATTAACCCTCCTCCTAGTGCATAATGGGCTGACCACTCATCTGTGGCCATTCCTGGGTGCCTAAGGTTGCACTGGTCATGGCGGGGAGCCTTTACTTCTTTGTTGACTGCCAGGCCAACTAAAATCTCGGGTCTTGCCTCTTAGCCAATCGGTTGGTCTCCAAGTGACAGATTTTCAGATATTAGCTGTCCTGTCGACAACTAGTAAGACTAAATGAACGCTTTTTCTTTGAGCCGTCCTTCCTCTCTGGTTAGTTAGTTGTAAGTTGAAGCCCTTTAGCGTTTAACCAGCCAATGCTGACTTCCGGTCGGTGCGGTTGTGTGTGTGGAGTGAGCAACATTTTTTTCCGCTCTCGGGGAGGTGGCTTTTGAGAGCTCTATAAATCATAGATCTGAGAGGAGCGAGAAATTGGTTGCGTGATTTCCTCATTACCCTTCTTTATTTACTTTTATAAGGGAAGTTAAGAGCTATCCTGAGATTCGTGTGTGCCCAGTATTTTTTCCAAACTATCCTTAATCTATATAAACAATTCAAGTGGCGATCCACAGCCGAAAAAGCTTTCCATCCCCTACTCATTCCCTCATGAGAACCATCCGCATGACGTTCCCTCTCTCTCCTATGGAAAAGATCCACTGTTCTCCTTGTGGGTGACTCCGGCACCGAATTTTCCCAGAAGACTTGCACTCACTCACATAGACTTCCCGTGCGACCAAGGAAACTTCCGAAACAGCGTCCGCTTTCCTCTGTCAAGCGAGAGAGAGAGAGAGAGAGAGAGAGAGAGAGAGAGAGAGAGAGAGAGAGAGAGAGGAGAGACAGGAAAAGAAGAGGGGGGACTTCGAAACGAACCTTCTTCCCGCTTCGCAGATAAGATTCATGCGGTCTTCCTTTCCGTTTCCGACAGAAGCGACGTGCTGGGATGGGCAATTCTTCTCCAGTTCATGGGACACGCGAGACTCTCCCAATTTATGGAGGAATGAAACCCGTTTGTTGAGAGTTCATCCAATTCCTTCAAGAGCTGAAGAGACTAGCCTGCCTCTAGGACTCTCCATCTCTCGCTGGTATCACTAGTAACGTTCCTTTGGTAACGAACCCCTCTCATATCCTCGCCACAATTTTTAAAGCCTACTATCTCCATTGTCCCGCATGTTTTTCCGCTCGTGTTTCTCGTATAACTTCACCAAACTTAAAGACCGTTTTAGTCACATCGCATAATTCCCTTTTTATAGGATACCTGAGTAACCTTATTATTTCACATATTTAATCAATATTGTTTAATTAATTATTGTCTGTAATAAAACACAAAATTCAATATATTTCCTTGCAACATTACATAGTAAATAGTATACATTAAACGTCCTCCAAATTCACTTCGTACCTTGAATGCTCTCGTTGGTCTCGGAGTTGAATCAAAGTAAAAGCAACTAGTGACACAAACAATTGTGATCAGATTTGGGCTGCTAGCCGTATCAGTGGTGCCTACAGGCTATACACGTAACTACACTTGACGTGGACCATGGATTTTACCCAAGAGGCGGGCAGATTCAAATGTGATTTACTCGCATCTCCAGACCACAAGGGAAGAGAAAGTAGTAAAAAGCACACCGTCAATGTAACAAAAGATGACTAAATAGGAAAATGTACCATCACAGGCGTCGGCTTCCCTCAATAAGTGGTTGCCTAATGACTTCGAGCCCACCGACTTAAAAATATTTCTTGTTTCCACCTGAAGAAACAAGGATGCCTGAGGGACTCATGCTCGAGAGCGCCAGAGTTTACCTTTTGTTTCTTGATAGAAAACGAAGGTTTCTCGTTTTGTGGAGGAGAGCCTCATTGTTAATGGGGCCAATCCCACCGAGACTGCCCAATTAAGCGATCTTCTAAAACTCAATAGTACACACGTGCGAGTGACTGCTTACTCTAATATAAACGGTGTACAAGCGTAGTATATTCATAAAGACTGCTAGAATATTCACATGAGATTATGCCTGAAGAGCTGAACGACAAAGGGACGTCATGTTTGAGCGTGTGTTGAGGAAGAATAGAAACGTCTCTAGACACATTCAGTCATTCTTCGTCACGTTTGGTGTAGACAGGATTACGAAGTTTGTATTACTTGGCTGGTATCACTATCACATGTAGACATTTTTACTTTTACCGCGGTGGTGTTATCCTGACACTACGTTGGCCACACGAGTAAATAATGTTGTCGTGCAAAGAAGGATCATACCACAAATTTGCTTAACCTTCTCGAGTAAGTAGTAGTAGTTTGTGCCATCCGTCTCTCCCATATTGCGAGATCCCAGAAAGAATAATGAAATGTAGAGAACATAATTACAATCGTGGTCAGACTGAAGACACTAGGGGACTGCCCTCATGGGGGGTACGGGGAGAAGTTATCTGGTAGTATTGTATTTTTATAAACAAACCATCATAAAACTCTTCGTGGTTCAACGACATGAATATGTTAAAATGATACCTCTCTTGGACATTAGTACTTCACGGCGGGGTATGTGGATATGAGACTCGCATATTGGATACTTACTTACTAGTACTCCATCGTAAAGGTTTCGTAATATAGAAAATAATGGTGATGGTATTTTTAATACATGTATAAAATGATAGCGGTGTTGTGATTGACTATGTGCGTGATGATGCGTGTGGAGTTAATTACACTAGCGAGCTAAGTTTCAGCGTATCCACTAATGGGCGATGAGCTCGTTACGCGGCTGAAAGTTTTGCGTCAGCGTTTGCTATGATCGAACTCTTGCCACGATGCTCCATGTCCAAGGCTCTATTAAGTAGGGTAGCGAATGGGTTATTATTTGCTTTACCGTAAAAAAATGTGCATTATATTAATTTTTTTAGAGCATTTTGTGCGTTTTGCCAAAATTTGATATTCTTTTTTAGTGGTTGGAGGACAAAATACGACAAAAGAGAGATTAAATCCGATTCCACCGTAATGCAACAAAAGAGAGTTTAAATCCGATTCCGTCGAAATGAGACAAAAGAGAGTTTGAATCCCATTCAATCGAAATGCGGGGGAAAAAAGTTAAATCTCATTCTTTCGAAATGCGGAAAAGATAGTTTAAATTCGATTCCGTAGAAATGCAGCAAAAGAAGCGATTGAATCTGATTCCGTCGAAATGAGGCAAAAGAGTTTAAATCCAATTCCGTAAAAAATGCTGCAAAAGAAAGTTTAAATCCGGTTCCGCAGAAATGCAACAAAAGAGTTTAAATCCGATTTCGTCCAAATGCCGCTAAAGAGAGTTTAAATCTGATTCAGTTGAAATGCGGGAAGAGATTTTCAATCCGATTAAGTAGAAATGCGGCGAAATAGAATAAAAATCCGATTCAGGTGGAATGCGGCAAAAGAGAGTTTAAATCTGATTCCATCAAAGTGCGATAAAAGAAATTTTAAATCAGATTCCGTTGAAATGAGGAGAAAGAGAGTTTAAATCTGATTCTGTAGAAATGCGTCAAAAGAGAGTTTAAATCCGATTTCGGCGAAATGTGGCAAAATAGAGTTTAAATCCCATTCCGTCGAAATGCGACATAAGAGAGTTTAAATCATATTCCGTTGAAATGCGGCAAACTCGGATTCCGTCGAACTTGGATTAGACCTCGATTTTCTCGGAAATTTTGCTTCCGACACACAAATGAGAAACAGAATTTGAAAAATAACCGATAATATTACAAGAAGAAATAAATTAGCTTGAAGTTTATCGCGTACTGTCTCTATGGGCTCAGTGCTGTTTTGTTTTTGCTTATTCTCACAACTAACCCCGTTTAAATGTCCTCCTAACGTTTTGCTTCGTAAATTTAAGTTTACTTCAGTGTGATCCTTATCGATATATCTATATCAAATATATATATATATATATATATATATATATATATATATATATATATATATATATATATATATATATATATATATATATATAATCGATGGGGTTGCTGCTAAACAGACGAATCTTTAAATTCACCAGGAATGAGAGTACATAGAATGCGGAGAAATTCATCTTCATTTATTGGGGATAAACAAAGTTTCGAGCTGTCCGCTCATCTTTGGGTTCATTTCGGCATATTTCGAGAAATGCAGAGTCTAGTTGAGATTTATGGAGTTTTCGCGAAAGCTTGGAGAAAGATCGATAAACCTTGATGCATTCTTGTCCGTATTTCTTGTAAATATAACAACACGCCTTCAATTAGTGGTGTGTCTTTTATGAGTTCTGAAAAATTCATATCGCACCTTACATAAGTCATCACGCAAAGTTGTAGAATCCAAAACAAAGAAAAATAAAAGAAGAGGTGACATAAATTCTCGGTTAAAAATATATTCCTAATGTGATGTTACTATAATAATTTTTTTTCCTAAATACTACTCCAGTGTAACGTCATCCTAATTAAGGCAGGAAAACGTATAAAAATTCAAACTGTAATTATAATATTAATAACATCGACTGCTCAATATATTCTATGTATAATATGAATTCCTGATGAAAAAACGCATACAATGGCAGGTGGTCGATGATCTCCATGGATGCTATCACTTTGCTATCCAAATTGTTTTACTGTGTGACCCGCTCTCACTCCGGAAGTCAGCTCGATTGTGTTTTGATCAGGCACGGTGATTCGCACTCGAGATAATGTTTTATATTAATATCTCAGTCAATGAATTTAAGGCGGAAGATGAGGCCGTCAATTTCTTCTCTTACCCTCATCTCCGCGAGCATGGATGCTTTTCCCCGAACCTCTGGTCGTTTTTCACTCCAATTCTTTCTTTGGTAATCGTCCGAGTGTCAGAGCTCCTTCAGAGAGAACCGATATGTTTGTGTTATACACGCCGTCCATGCGATTTCAACCTATATGAATAGCTAAAAAGATTCCTGGTAGATTCCCTTTCCCATTAAGACCTGTCACCATTTCTAACAATGTATCCGTAGCAGAATCCTTCGTTATTGGATTCTCCAGCCAGGATACTGCTCTATTAGCATAACTATCACGTCGCATAGTAGTAGAAGGGCAACGTTTGGTCTTTAATTCAAATGGTGGGGAACTATTCAAAGATCTGATTTTGCTAAGTGAGTCTGTTGTGCGGATACCGGCCATGGTCTGATCGATATCCCGTACGTCATGCTTCGACATAAAGATAATCGTCGATTTGGCTTTCATTTAGTTATTGTCAACAGGATATGGTCTGAGTGTATTCTCTCTGGTTCCTGAACAATAGTTGTGTTCGCCAATTACAGCCGGTTCCCACCCAATTTCTCTAAACTCTTGACAACATTTTGCCCTCGGTTTTCCGGACATTGTCCAATCAATTTTACTATTCTGTCACTATGTGTTGCTCTTTGAGCATTATCAATATTTTATCAAGATAAACTGTATCTACAGCTTTATCAAAGCCAAACTTTGGGATCATTTCGTGAAAAGAAAGACTTGAATGTTCGTGTCAGAGGCCTTGCTTAAGGCTTGTATTCTATTGCAGTTATTTGCATCTTCAACGGTAAAGACCTTTGCAAAATGTTCCTTTAATATCTTCACCAAGTGGTCCAGGTGTCACTAAGGCCGACTTTGGCATCCTGAAGGAGCCCCGATGCACTCTCTAATTACTTAACGATTATTTACATATCACTCAAAGTGCACTGGCTCATGTTTTTCCAACGATGATAGTTCCTTTTGTTGTTCTTATCTTGCATTTGATGTGACATTATAAAGGTAGTAGTTTCGATTCTCGCTAGTATTGTTAGTTTTCAAAATTTTATGCTATCAGCTACGTAACCTTATGCACTTTTTAATTTCACTATTTATTCACGCTACCTGATTTGATTTAATGGAAGTTCTTAATTTATATCGAAATATTCCCTAATTAATACAGAAAAATGGACGATAACATAATTGTAAATTTCCAGGGTGTTTTCAACGTTGACAATTTCCTCACAATTTAAAAGATCTAATCTGGGGAGAAAAATATCCAAATTACCACATTTATAGTATGAAATGAGTTGAGAACTGTGCGAATATTTTAAGCAATATTTTGATTGAATCGAATTATGTTGTGATCGTTGTTCCCGGGTGATTTTCTATCGTGTATACTGTCTGCTAATTTGTTTTATTAATCAAAATTAAGTCTAGAATATTCTGTTCACGTCTACTTTTTTGATGCAGGAACTTATCGTTTTAAATTAGTGATTTATTTCCCTACATTATCCGCCGTTTCATTTAGAAATTCTACATTGTAAAAATGAGCTCGCCACATATTAACCTTACTCTTTGTCCAAACAATGCCAAAATCGTTTCAACATGAATATCGCACCTTTTCTTTTGTCTAGGCAGCCTATAAATCACGGCAAAATTAATTACTATTTATTAAATTGATAGTTAAAACCTCAGACGTAATTACTAACTTGATATTTTTCATTACCACAACTAGTATGTTTTGTATGTATAAAAGAACGCATCCGCATTTAGAATAGTAATAATAAGGATTTTCATGAGGCGATTTGTGGATGTAGGCCTTCAAAGAGTGCCGTTTATCGAATAAAGAGCCAAAGAGAAGAGGAGATTCTTCAAGGAATACCTAAAGGCACCAATAGAGATAGATGAACGTATCGCAGCAGGCAGATCATTCTATGTTATTGAGGAAAATATAGAGAAAACACAATCACCCATGCAGCGACTATGACTGTGCGGAAGTATATGTAATAGAGCAGAGTTGATGTACATAGTTCTAAAAGGCTGGGATAGGGTTAGCCAAGAGAGATCTTAAAGTTGAAAGTAAAGGAGTTAGTAAATATCGCAAAGCAGGGGAGTTAAACAGGGGGGGGGGCGTCCCCAACGAGCAAAAAAGATGACGGGCTTCAAATGTTTGAACTTGTTGAGGAGGTCGAAGAGTAGAAGCCTATATTCCATCACTAATGGAGTCGCAATACTCAAGGCTGGAGGTAACGAAAGCATGAATGCTAATTTCAAAGTTGTTGTAGTCAAAGTGGGAACGAATACGAAGGGTTTGCGAAAAAAGCAGAAAGAGGAATTAAAACGTTGGCAAAATGAGCTTTGAGAGATAACTGACTATCAAAGGCGCCGCACATATTTTTAACTATCAGAAAAGTGGGGATGGGAGGCTCAGAGGTTAACTTAAGCTTAACTGGATAGCATGTTTTTCAGAGTCTCATAAAATGAGGCTCGGGACAAGTATAAATAGGAAGAGAGAGAAAGAGTAATAGAGGTTTAGGTTTCAGCAGCAAGGAGATGAAATGACAGCCCATAAATACCCAAACAAGAATACCGAGAAGAAGATAAACTTGAACAGAACTTATCCAAGTATGAACCTTTATCAAACACCATAACGTTCCTCCACCGGCGAAATTACATCATTACAAATATGCATAGATTAAGTAGAAGATAAAAAGTACGATTGGGACCAGTTAAGAGCAGTAAAGAAGCAGTAAAGTAGAACAGTGTGGTTCATAGTGTAAAATACCCTCAAAATGTTCAAAAGTAACAGAATAGAAGGTTTACTAGTCTTACGCACGACGAAGGCGGTCCATTACACGTAAATGAGCTTATTTAGTGCTCTGCCCTACCTTAAACCCGAGTGAAAGTTATGATCGTAGCTGGAGAAGAGAAGGTGATCTTGAATCCTGGTTAACATCAGTCTTTCTAGAACTTTTGAGAGGAAGGGAGAAGTGAGAATTGTGGCAGTGCAGTAGCTTGTAAGGTCGTTTGACTTCAGTCCGTTTCTTTAAGATAGCGCAAACAACAACAAGATTGAGTTCAGTTGGAACTATTCCAGACAAGAATTAGGTATTATAAATATCAATAAGGTAAGAGAGGAGAAGTGTCAGGGAGTGGGACTAGAGACTTGAAGCGAGTGAGTCAAGGGTATGCCTAACATGTTTTATTGATGGGGAAAGCCAATTTCTCAGGGCAGACTTGGGTAAGAGAGGAAAGTTAAGGTACGGAAGAAAAAGGGGGAGTTACTCAATTGCTAGGGTAAAGATAGAAGTTATGCTAGAGCGGGTATCGATTATCTTGTTAAAGTAGATGGCAAAGATATAAGGAGGAAAGACTGAAGTTTCCAAAGAGAGACAGGTTTCAGAGGGGGGAGTGAGATTAGCAAGTAGCTTGACAAGGTGTATGGATTGCTTTTATTTCTGCAAGGGTGCGTAGGATGTGAAAGGCACGTCCAGAATTTAGGAAGGCAGTGTAGGGGTGAATAGTCTTGAAGTCGGCCACGGATGCAGATTCTGTTTCTTAACTGAGAACCATGAAACACGTTGACGGTGAGTGACGGTAAGGGGAAGTGAGGCGTGTGTATTGAGGCAAGAGAATATGAGCTGAGATAAAGAGCAGAGGGGTATGTTGAAGTCAACCGAAGTGATAGCAGAGTTTATAGAGGAAAGAGAGAAAAGAATACATTGTCATCTGTCCAAGATTAATTAAGAAACCGAGGATGATTAGGTTTAGTGGCAAGGTGTGTTGGAGGGTTGATTGCGAGGGGAAGAGAAACAAAACTAAATGATGTAAGTAGTAAAAGATTGCTGTATATTCATTTATGGTTAAGCTATGAACTTGAAAAGAGGAAACGACTAGATCAAGTGTATTGCCATTGGTGTGAGTGTGGGATGCGAGAAATTGAGAGGCAGAGTAAAATTTATATACTGTATTTCATAAATTTTGTATATACAAGGGGGCATTTAAGGGGATGTTAGAATTTTCTAGATTAAATAAGGTTTCAAAAAGATTAGAGAGGGTTCATGTTCAGAATTTCACCAAAATAATTGGAAAATCTATCCGTGGGATAGCCTAGGAAACGAAATAGGATGCTAATTATAAAAGTGGGTTTCAAAGCACGATTGAAAGCAAGACTTCAAAAGTGTTTCGATAAATGTTTCGGTAACTTTGATAATTTTAAAACCTTCCAAAGCACATTAGACCTTCAATTCCTCGATATTGTCCGTCAAATTGCAATAATCGTGCCCTGTATATACTGCTCTTGGCACGTTCACTTGGTTACAGTGCCCATAAGGAAGGCCAGTCTCACTGAGTTACTTTCAACTCTCTGGCGGGACCTGTGTGTTAGGGCGCGAATAATGGGATGTGCGATTTTACCCTAATAACCCATTCCATGTCGCTATTCTTGGTGCATAAGGCTGTAAAATCTATGTGGGCGAGCTGTACTGCCATGTTGGTGCCAGGCCAACTAAAGATTTCGGGTCTCATCTCAAGATCAGTCACATGACAGATCATCTTATCTTGGTAGTTTTGTCATTGAATAGTACGCCCTAGTAAATGATTACTCTTCTTCTCACCTACCTCTCTGACTACTCAATTTGGAGCTGCAGCCTTTGGATAGCAACCGTTTGCTCAGTGAATTCTGTTCGGTGTCTATTGTTGCATAAGCGCGAACACTACCATTTAATGCGCCCAGAGTTTGAGCCCATGAAGGGAACGAAAATCCGAGATGGGATAAGCGGGTTCGACATAAGTATAAAAGTAACTACTAGTGTGAGTAGATCCTTAGTAACGTCGGGGCCACTGGCTACAAAAAAATAAATGAGTGATCCTTCCTGCGGATGGAAGCATGCTGTCCAAAGGACATATGATTCATTAGCATCAAGAGTTAGCTAGGATTTTCGGGAGGGCCTCGAAGGTTGCCCGTTACTCAGAGGAGGGATTTCTGATGAATGCAGCCTTCCATGCCAAGATGGCCATTGCAAGTGCTCTTTGTACGATCAATGGATTTCTTGTACATTCAATACCGTAATCTACCATAAAACTCGTGAAAGTAGTAATATCTTCGAGGGAACTAGTTAACTTCTTGCCAGAAGACATCATGCAAGAGCTGGCCAACCATTGGACGGTCAAGATGGAGAGTGTGGTAAGGAATAATTTAGGGGCCTCGAGACCCACCCTTACATTCTTTGCTACCCCCTTCTCCAAAAAATCAAAGCAGCAGCGAATCTTACCAAATCGCTAGACTCATATAAGGACAATCTCCAGAATGTGCTGGTGAGGCGATCCATGGGACTTCTAAAGTCTGCCTCTTAAAAGGAGAGTGGCAACTAGTCAATTTTAGCTCCCTGACCTTGTCCAAAGCTGGACAGGATACCTTAAGAAAGTCGGGCCCCTCTGAAACTTGAGAGATACCCGACCCTAAAGCCTCCCCCCCCCCAAACCCAAGGTTTTGACATAGGAAGAATTAAAAGCTCATACGTTATGCCACCCTTACTCCAGTAAACTATCAAAGGAAGCAGCACCTTCAGCGCTTTCCGCGGCCAACAACCCCTGGTTATCGATGTCCAAGAAGGCTATGGCTATTCCATTAAAAATGTTTACTTCTCAGAAGCCTTCGACAGCTACATCAATAAAAATAAGAAAGGCTATTTCCTTCAAAGGAATTACTCTAAACTACGGGCTAATTGAGACAAGCTGTAAATGATCGTCTCCTCTCGTTCTACTTTAGATGTTTGTCTTCAGAAGACCATGTTTGGCGCCTGTTTCCTGCCCGCCTCCTCTGGGTGTAATGGTTTGCTACCTCCTACCACAAAGGGATGAATGCCTGGTGAGTAACTGATCAATGTACATATGACATGATGTCGACGTTCTCGCGAACTTTAAATATCTCTCTTGATAAGGGGTAAACAAAGAAGGAGGGCTATGAAAAGATAAAGAACGAACGAGCGTATGGCCAGTTATGAACACCCGCCCCAGGTCGCTAGGACGTGGGGCTTATAAGCCATTCACTTGCAATCACGCCACGCTACACCTACTTTCAGTAAGTGGCAGTGCAGCTACCAATAAATAGGGTGTCACTATCGTTTTAGTGGATATTCCACTATCAGCTGATCTCAAAGTGGCAGACTTCCGCCGCTTTGTCGCGCGGTTACTGAGGCTCTTTCTCCTGCTCAGGGATATGGACGGTAGTCACCTCCTCTGCGCGGGAGGGGCCAGGTTCTGGTTACCTTGATAAAAACGCGGGAAAATGGTATACTAAATAAGGATGAATTCAAATTATGATAACCGCTACATTTGTTTGCCTCGATCTGTTCCTGTGCACTCTCTAAGCACAACCTCATTTTGGGTGAGATGTTGTAGATGACCTTCGTGGTACCTATCACTTTACCATCTTTGCCTTGACTCTGCTTCTTGAGATACCACTTTGGTGGTACTCGTACGTGTAATGGGTGTGATGGCCCACATTAAAGGAAGTGACATATCTTTCAGTGGAGGAGTTTAGGTGGATTGATGAGGCCATGGATTTTTCCTAACCCTCATCGCCGTGAGCCTAACTAGCATCCCTCGAACGTCTGGCATTTTTGAACGCCTTCTTCTTCCTTGGTGGTGAAACAAGTGTCAGACGGCCCTCGCAGAAAAGAGATATGAATATAAACGCTACAAACGATGCGCGAAGAATTTCACCGTGTGTAAATTTTGTCGAGCGAAGGCCAAATTCCGGTAGCTTTCGAAGCCCGCATGCCGCTCTTCTTGGTGGGCAGATGTCTTTACTTATCTTCACCAGTATTAATTCACCCCAAACTTGTTCTTAAGAGGGGTTCACCTAGACTTGTTGGATTCGCGCCGATTCCTTGGTCTTCTATTTAACTGACGCCATACCAGTGAGGCGTGAATCTTTAGCTTTATGATCTCTTGTATCCTCGTCATGGAAATTTCTCGCTCTGGAATGTTCAACATATAGAATAATGATAGGGTTATCCTACTCCTTTATTACGGTTCGTTTGTTCTTCCTAATTTGACTATGGGTAATCTACTCCACTGCATACAAAAGTATATTGGGGATGCTGGATTCTATCGTTAACTATATATTATCAAACAAGACGCACCACCAGCCTCATCATAAAAAAAACAATCAGAAGCCCATACCCAAACATAAACAAAAGATCCATCTAATATATGAGTATAAATGCTAACTAGGAGACTGTCAGCTCCTTCCCTACTCATACATTGGAATGACTGAAACTAAACTATAAAGAAGAATGACATACCACCTAAGCAAAGGCGCCCCCCAAAACCACACAAGTGTAAACTATTGAACTATTCTCAACAGAAAAATGTTAGAATAAAACACCAAAATTATTGACTTTGCCCTAGATCGTCGAGAAAAACTTTGTCTAGAAGCCATCCATACACAACTTTCGATTTAATTTGAACGGAATAATGCCAAGGGGGAGAATTAGGACAGAACAATGATGCATACTTAATCTCCCCCTATGAAGGTCCTTCATCTCTGTTGAGGTATGCCTGTGAAGACCCGCTCGGAGCAAGAGAGCATACACAAGCACGGGCAGATAGCCGACCTGAGGCCGTCTGCGATATGCTTTGGACCAATTAAAGGAGCGGGAGGCCGCCTCCTTGATTTTTAGAGTGCGTTTACGGTTGACCAGGATTTATCTAATGGCTTGCCAAGATGCAGTCCAAAGGATATAGAAAGATCAAGAACCCCAAAATATAATTTTAATATATATAATAAACGGGGCAATATATATATATATATATATATATATATATATATATATATATATATATATATATATATACAAAAAGGGGAACAAATTGCTTTATAAGGATAGTTAATTGGATCGTGACAGTTCACAATATGACAGAGTTAAGCGGGAACTGCAAAATTATCGTTAACTCGAACAATGGATATTATATAAGTTTGAGCGGGAAGTCAATTCAAAGGGGATGCAGGTGACGATTGACGAGGAGTGTAATCAGAAGATTACAACGCAAAATCTCTTTACCTTGAAGCTTTGTGGTGTTTGGAAGGGGAGAACCAACGGCACAGTTCTTCGAGGAGATACTTCTGTGAGTCCTGACGAGGAGGACACGTAGATGAGGTTTTGAGTACTTCTTGTTGAAGAACGAGATTTTTTCTTCTCTCGAGAGATGGAATCTCATACACGAGACGGTTCTGCAGCTCGGCAGGGAGTCTCAGACACGAGAAACGGGAGTATTGAAGGGGAGTGCGAGATGAGGGGGGCTGCACAGTTCTCCGGGAAGAAGGTGGCTCAATAAGCTTTCCTCTCAAGAGGGGCCAAAGCTTCACGAAGGGTGATCTGCTGGTGAGATCTTAACGACGAGGTACAACTCAAACAGGGGTTGTGAGACTTCGCGTGGGAACAGACAAAACGGTCTGAACGGAGGGACTGTCAGACTCCCAATCTCCTCGAGGAATAGCGGACGCAGGGTTAAATAGCTTGGTGGCTGGTCTGATAGGTAGCCCCAGTGCATGGCCGTCCCCAGAGGATTTTCGACATCAGTCTATACAAACTTACTTAGAGATAACGAGTTGGATCGGACAGGGAAGTTTGCGTCAAGATATGAGGGTGAGTTTGTGCGGCCACGCTCGCGGGGAAAGGACATGCTTGTGAAGCATGGGGGTGAGTTTGTACGGCCACGATCGTGAGGAAAGGACATGCTTGTGAAGCATGGGGGCGAGAATTCGTCCTTGTCGCGGGGGAGGGGGGGAGAGCGCGTTGCGTCCCGCAAAAGCAAATACAGCTGGGTCGAGCGACTCATCGCGGAACTGCCTCCTTCGCGATGATTCTAAAATTCCCACGCCAAGGAGCACGTGGTTTGGAGCGAAGGGGCTGAAAGGAGTATTCTTGGAGGCTTCTTCTCACGCTGCTCCGTCGACGGGGATACCATCACATGCTTCCCTTTCCGAAGATAACATTTTCCTTTTATGTAGAGGAAGGAAAATGGCATCCCCACACATGGGAGGGGTTATGTATGGGGAAATTTTTTAACCTGGGTCTACAGGTGTACAATAATAGTGGGTATTTAATTTTAAGTCAACAAAGCGGTCACCAAATGAGAGAATGGCTTTCGTTTAATTTCTGACGCATGGTACATTTAAAAGGAGGTTTCGGCGTTAACCAGCGAACAAAAAAATAAATAAATACAGGAAATAGTTAAATGCATGTCACACAAAAAAATCAATTTAAATAAAAACTCATTCATGTGGAGGGTAGTGGAACCATATTCAAGAAAAATAGACAACGCGAATAAAAAAAAACACAAGGGACAAATATGTACCCCCCCCCCACCCATTTTTACAGGGAAACCAAAGAGCATAAAACGTACACAGATCGGACGGAGTCCTAGGATTATTAAAAAGGGGCGAGTACACAAACTCAATTATATACACGGGAGTACAGGGCTTAACCCGATTTACTTTGTAGGGGAGGATCCTATACCGGATTCCTACTTAGACTGCCTGCAATACAGTTTTCTGTCCCTTTTATGTACGAAATTCGGAACTGGTAATCCATATGAAGTAAGCTTCATCGCATAAGCCTTTCGGTATGGGTTTTAAATTTTTAATAAGCTAATGGGCGATGATCTGTTTCGATTACGAATTCTTTGTCTAGCAAATACAGTTTGAATTTTTGAAAGCTCTACACGATCGCAAGAGCCTCAAGTTCTATTAGCACATAGTTCCTTTCGCGTGACGAGAGCTTCCGGCTGGCGTACGGAATTGGATAAAAATTGCCATCTTCTTTATACTGGAGCAAAACGCAACCGATGCCTTCACTACAGGCATCCGTTCGAATTCCAAACGGTTTGCTCGGTTTTCCTTAGGCTGTCGGAAGTGGGCAGGCGCATTGGGGTTCCAGACGAGTGGGTCCGAGGAATGTTTTTTTTAGCAGGCCGCTAAGGGAAGACGCTAAAGCGATGAAACTCGGGTCAAAGCACCTGTAAAAGGGTGTCGATCCGAGAAAGGAGCGTAATTGTTTCTTAGTACGCGGAAGGGGCATGCCGGCGACTGCCTTCACCTTTTCTTGCTGGGAGGGTCATTTAATTTTCACCAATGTAAAAACGAAGATATTTAATGGTACTGTAAGCAAAATAGCACTTTCTGGGGCCTATAGTAAGTTCGTGTTCACGAAGCCTACTGAGGACGGAGCGTAGGGAGACTAGATGTTGGTCCAATGTGCGGGTAGCCACGTAAACGTTATCAAAGTAAAATGAAACGTTATTCAGCTCATCCAGTGTCCGGCGCATCATGCGATTATAGTTACTACAGGCAGTAACTAAATTAAAGGAAAGACGCCTAAATTGCATAAGGCCTTTTCCTGTGGCGAATGCGGTGTATTTCCGGGCACTAGTCTTAATGGAAATTTGATAGTAGGCCTTACACAAATCTATCTCCGAAATAAACTTAGCCTCTTGAAATAGATGTAGGCTCTGGTCTATCAAAGGGATAGGCTCAAAGGGATACCCTTACCCGCTTCTTCAAAACTGTCTTTTTCTGCTAAAAAGACATTTTATCAAACTGTCTCTACTCTCCCTTTTAATAGTAATAACATTTAGTTCTACCATTTTCTCTTTGTTTTGGTCCTCTTCCCCGTCTTTTGAATAACCTTAACATTTATGTTGCTTTTAAATATAAGACGACCATTAAGAATATATTAGTACGTAATAAACAACTTTCTGTTCGCATAAATCAACATAAATATAATGTCCGAAGAGGGGAAAATAACAGTGTTTTCTGTGTCCACATGTCAGATAAGGACCGTCTAATTAACTGGAACTCGGCAAAATTTATTTATCGTTCCAATGACCCTATAAAAAGGAATATCATTGAATGAGCTTTTTAAGCCAATGTGATAATTTTAACCTTTCCCCTGGCTTATATAAAATAGATGCTATAATTAAAAAACTAATACTTAAAGAAATTAGTTCTGACTTTTATCTTTAGTTTTATATACAATCTTGAGTTATGTGGACCCATTTTGCTTTGTTTTTTTAATTATGTCACTGCTTTGTTATGTACAATGTATTTTTCCCACTCTTTCGCTCCTCGTTTCTTATAATCTCCCTCGTTAGGCTATCTCCATTTCTTTTAATCTGTTACCCTTTCGTCTTCTCAGTTTAACCTTACTATCTGCTTCTTGTCATTCATAATGTGAATCTTTACCTTCTATGAGAATAGAAAAAGCACGCATCCCTTCTTTGAGCGACCGAAAGTTATCGGCCTGTGTAGTTGGCGCGCAAACTAGCACTCATCCACCCTCAAGCATAAAGCTTGATAACGGAATGTGTGAGGAGAATCATCTCCATCCTTACAGGCACAGATTCATTTGGGTGGTGTTCCTTGGAGATGCGAACAAAGAAAGTTAAATTGATAAAATATGTTGTGAAGGTTTATGTGGCCCGTTAGATCAGTCGGTAGAGCACTGGTCTAGATAACTAGAGGTCTGAAGTTCAAGTCCTTGTCGGGCAATGGTTGTTTTCTCTTTCTTTTGTCGGGGTCACCTCCAGTAGAATCTCTTTTCTCTTGTTTGTGTGTATCACTTCTCATATATATATATATATATATATATATATATATATATATATATATATATATGCAGATACACCAACAAAAGAAAAGTGAAAAACGATTCCGAGTGCTTTCGTCTTTATTCTTAAAGACCTTTTTAAGGAATGAACAGGAGGCTGGACATACATTGCCTTAAAGAATGGAAGGGAGGATTAGAATACCCACCTCTGAACCTTAATTAGAGGATACAAAATCCAGAAACAACTTTATTTGAGATTTTATGTATGTAGTGATAATTGGGTCTAGCGTGAACAAACCAGGGCTAAAGTTGAAATTTGGGAACGCGTTAATAGAGATATATTCTAATATATTTCTCTAAATATAATTACTGCATTTTATGACTGGTTTGGCACTAAAACCAGTTAATGTTATGGTTAAGATTGTACATATGTAGAAAAAGCGCAGATTGTTCACTGTGATTACGTAGATTGGCTTGATGTTGCTTAACCTGGACATCTAGTTCTTTCCCGGTTTGTCCATAATAACATTTTTAGCAGTTGTTGCAGCCTATCGAATAAACAATGCCAGGTTGGTGGGGGGGGGGATGGACCTTTGACAAGGATGCGATAAATTGTAGTCTCGTACTTAAAAATAACATTTATGTTCATAAAAATTATTGCAGTAACGCAATCGAAAGATAGTTTTCTGCTATCTGAGAGAATGCTTATTTTAAGTGTTACCTTCTCGTGTATGTGAGAAGAGCTCCTTCCGAGGGCTCTGAGGAAGACTGTGTTGGCCAAAAATAGCCTTTTAACCGCATAATTAATTGCGTTACTGCAATAATTTTTCATAATTTATAAAGTGTGGCGAAAATTGAGTAAAACAAATTTTCCATTCTCTTCGATAAGCAGGGATGACATTTCAAAAGGCCAATTAAAAGATAGTTTTGGTGCTATATCTGAGAGAACGTTTATTTTAAGAGTTACCTTCTCGTTTATGTGAGAAGAGCTCCTTTCGAGGGATTTGAGGAAGACTGTGTTTGCTAAAAATAGCCTTTTAACAGCATATATATATATATATATATATTACCATGTAGGGAAAACGAAAGATTAATTATAGCTAGTACTTTCATTATCTTAACATTTTTAAACTCACAATGGTTTATGAAATAGAGAGACACCGTATTTATACAAAGCAATGTTTTCCCTATAAGGTTAGATTTTTTTAGGACCTCTGGTAAGTTTCATTTCAGGAAGAAAAATAGAACTGGATCTACAGAAAACAAATCGTGACTAATATTTACATTTCTCTCCTTTGTGCTGGTGATTAGGAACGATTCAAAGATATAGTATGTTAGGCTAGACAATACTACATTATGCTTGTTTAAGGTATAGGCTATACTTGTCTAGGATAGTTAATGCTACGCTAGGTTATAATATGCTACGTTTTTCTAAGCTATGCTAAGCTATACTAGGCTAGACAGGGTTATACTATGCAATGCTGGTGTAGGATAAAGTATAATAGGCTAGGGAGGGCTATTCTCTGCTATGCTAGGTAATACTATGTTAGGCTACGGTAGGCTAGCTAACCAAGGCTATAATAGGCTAAGCTATGTAATGTTATTCTAGTCTAGGGTATGGTATGCTATACTAGTCTAGGATATACTAGGCTAAGCTATAATATGATACGCTTGGCTCTATTATGTTAGGTATAGTTATGCTAGGATAAGCTATAACAAGCTAGCCTATAGTATCTAGGCTAGGATATCGTATTCAATGATATTTGGCTAGGCTATGTAACCTATTCTAGCTTGGCTATACTAGACTAGGCTACTCTAGATGACGCTAGGTTAGGCCCTGGCATGCATTGCTAAGCCATACCTGGTTAGGCTAAGCTAGGCTACACCAGGCAATGCTACGCTAGTCAAGGCTATACTAGACTAGGCTAAGCTAGGCTATACTATAATATGCTGGGTAAGACTAGTGTCTATTAAGCTAGGCTAGGCTATACTAGAATACGATAGGCTAGGCTATACTAGGATACGATAGGCTAGGCTATACTGAGATACGATAGGCTAGGCTATACTAAGCTAAGGTAGGATAAAATAGGTTATATTATGCTAGGTTATACTAGGCTAACTGAATTATACTAGGCTAGGCTAGGTTAGGCCCGGCACAGCTAGGCTATTCTATATTGGGCTAAGTTCTAACGAAATTTGAAACCCTTATGTTTTTTTTACATTCTCTTTCGAATGATAGAGTCACCAATGTCCTCCCAAGGTTAGTACGGGAATTATTGAAAGTTTTTAAGGTCGTAAGGTCATAAATCAGAATAAGTGAGAGCACGCGACATTTTGGTTAGCATACCTTGTTCAAAATAAGCTTTCTTAATATTAAAAATGATTCATTCACTGAAATGGCAGCCAATCAGAACATAAATGCCAATGAGAATTCTCATCGAGTTTAAATCGCCTCCCACCGCGATAGTGAGCTCGATTGTGAGAAACCAAAAGTAAATAACCCGAGAATATTACTTGGCAGGATAGGGACCAGGAGAGCGCGCAATTTTCCGAATTCTTTTTTTGCAACGAAGACAGCGTCTTTATGGGAATTTTGTTATAAATTTAGGGAGGCTGAGCTGTCATAATTACGGAGAGGCAATGAAAAATATCTTAACCCATTTTTTCACTCCCTTGAGTGAGGTGAAGGTGGTGGACAGACAGTAGAGGAAATGAATGAAGCAAAATAAGATATAAGGTGCATTCCGACCCTTCACAAACACCCGTACAAAGATTGCAGGTACAAAAAAAAATAGTAGCTAGGTAAGTAGCAACATTCGTCCCTCGCATTGTAGGCAAGATGCCTCGACCAGATAATTCAATGCATATAAAGATCAGAATGACAATCATTGGTGAATTCGAAACCGCTAGGGACCGGTTCTCTTTGAGGGAGAGGAGAGAGAGGGCGAGGCTTCCGGGTCGTATTGTGTTGTTCTTACCTCATCCTGCGTTTGCAAGTATATTTGTGACCCCGGGGAAGCTATGCCTCCAAGCGCCAGGTGTATGTGGATACAGTGTCAGAGTTTCTTATCTTTGGAGACAATGGATATTTTGTGCTCGTGTGAAGGCAGCCAACTGATGAAAGTTTTGCGCTTTCGCTTGCTGAGACCAAACATCGTGCCTCGACGTCAGAAATCCAACCCAGTATCCACTTGGTGAGCGAGAGCTCCAGAGATTAGTTTTTACTTATGGCGTTTATTTTATATTCATTCAAATTAGCAAGTAAATATTTTAAATTTCAAATATTTTAGTGTACTTCTTTCGATTTCGAATAATATAATTACCTCATAACATAATTACATCATTACATAATTACATCATAGAGGGATTAATTATATCATTACAAAATTACATAGTATCCGGTTCTGGAGATTTATTGAGCTACGTTCTTTTCAATATGCAGTGGGTCTAGAGATTATATATTTGCAATACCTCTTTGACGTCTCATAATTTTACAAAAAATCTTTATAATTTTTTGGTTTCATGCCACCAGCAAAGACATTTTTCAAGCTACTGGGGCTTCTTTCCTCTCGAGAAAAACAGGATGAAAAGCTCTCAGAAAATTTTCAACCGTGAGGAATAAGACCACAAAGTCCTTCATTACCAAAGAAACACAAATTAAAATACATATATGTTTTGGGCCCACAGATAAATGAACTGACATTTATTTATGCTCTTGATGGTTTGGTTCGTCGGAGAAGAGGCTATGCTGTCAAAGGATGGCATGGGAATCATTCACAAAACGACAAGGAGGAGGAAGATTGATGTTTGGGCTGTAATTTTCCTAGAGGGGCTAGTTGGATTTTTCAAAGTGGATGATGGTGTCAAAATGGATTCAAAGCCGTACTACAAGTTCCTGGAGAAAAACCTCATACATTAGTTAAAGAAACAACCAGTGAGGATGAGTAAGCTACTTGTCTTCGTTCAGTATATTGCTATTAGAGATGATTCCAAATTCTCTAAGAATTGGCTAGAGTTGATATAATAGATAGGAGACCCAATCATGGACCTAAATCCAATAAAAACCTGCGCGAAACGTCCTGAAAAAAAGACGTTTACACAAATAACAGGTAATTTAACAAGAAAAATGACCTTTGGAAAGCCATCTAAGATGCTGTCAAGAATGTTTCTGGTGATTCCATTAATACTTTCACTACATCAGTAGACAAAAGAATGTTTAAATTTAGTCAGAAGAAGGGTTGCTTTATTCATTTCAAATCTTGTAATTTTTTTTCAAAGTTTTCTTTTGTGAACTTTCAGCCAGTCGGTCATAATTTTTCTCCGGCTAATAGAGTAATGGCCTTCCTTGCAGGCCTTATAATAACCCTAAAAGTTACTTATGCAGACTTTCTTTTCTCGAATGATTTTATTTTTTTCTGGTTGCCGTTTAGTATTTTTTATAACGTATCCTGTAAACTTACTCTTTCTTAACTTCTGCTTTATTAGCATCGTTATATGCATGCTTTCCTTGCCCACCTTTTTACAACATTTTTGAAAAGGTTTGATTGGACCTCATTGTTGGCTAACGCCCATTTAACGAGCGAAATAAGTTATACGCGCCTCAGGACCCGATTCCTAATATACCTTGGGAGTTCCTCAATTCCGGGAAGTAAATATCAGGGACTCTCAAGGTAACGTTATATGCTTTCTCTATTACTCACTGTTCACGGTCTTATCTTTGGTGATTTGTGTGTTCTGTGAGTTACTTGGCTTTGTTCTTTCCTAAGTGTACGGAACAGAGTTAAGCTGAAGATTTTGTGAGGAAAGAAATTAAGAGGTCCAAGTCTTATTGTGGAAAGTGCCCTACAATGAATTAGAGAAGTTGGTTCCCATGAACCTATTTTATTTATCTAACAGTGAAAATGAGTATTATACAGTGAAAATTACAATTAAGTTCACGATCACTTGAGTAATACTCATTTTGTCCCTTCCCAAAATTCATTCATTTCTTTATCCACATCATCATTTTGTTTTGTTTTTATTATTGATATGTTTAATCATTTGGTAACACTTCAGTTTCAAGGCGCACGATAGGTGGCGCTGTTTATAGGCTACAATATATGTCTTATGACGTCAGACGGTAGCGTCAGATGTGAACAATTACGGCGTTATATTTTTTTGTATACGAGTATATACTGGGGGGGCTGCACCCCCCGGACCCCCCCCCCCCCAATTGATTGAAACTCTGGATCATCGCAGGGTGGTGCCCGTGCGGTGATATCTCCCCCACGAGCAGTCCCCTTGAATTTACTGAGGTCTTTTTCCCTCCAACAGCTTTTTACTGGCAGAAAAACCTAACCTAATAACAAACAATTCTTACTTTTATAGGTTTCTTGATTAGTTTATGCGCCTCTAAATAATCTAAAAGTTTTTCGCGATTATACAAAGTAAAGACGAATTCGAATAACGAAGAAACACATGGAGAGCACGAAAACGCAATAACGAAAGGAAAACATTTGCAAAACGGGTCCTATTTATAAGCTACGACGTTGCCAGTAAGAAACTGTTATCGTTCGCAGCAAGCAAAAAATACGAAAACAAAACAATAAAAGACATCAAGAAACTTTACCTAACTTAGAAAAAACTATAAACGAGCAGAGGAGCAGATATTTAGTAAATAATACAGACTAAAAGTTACAAATCCCCAAAACAACAAAAAAATATAACGCCGTGATTGTTCACATCTGAAGCTACCGTCTGACGTCATAAGAGATATATTGTAGCCCAAAATTGTAGCCTACTAACAGCACCACCTACCGTGCGCCCCGAATCTGAAGTATTACCAATCATTTAATGTTTTGTTGCATATGTTTTTTTATGGTTTACCTCTATCATCGATAATGGTAACGATTAATAATTTAATTTTGTTTAATCACTTATTTGGTTAATCTTTATTTTAGAACCTTTATATTTATTTTTTTATTTAATGCAAAGTATAATTCAAGGGGGTTATTTCAAGAATAGCAAAGCCAATGTAAATATCATGAAAAGGAAAATGATAAAGATCAAGTGTTCATTTCATTTATGAAAGAATAGGTTAGATTGATCATATTAACAACCACTACCCTAATGTAGCAATTGTAACAACCCCTCCCAACTTTTTCACAATTAAACATCATCCCCCACCAAAATTTGGGTTCGGTTAAGTTAATGTCTTATAATAACCAAACCTAAGCGAAAGTCCCACTTACAGAATTGCTCTTCTTTGTTCAAATTTTCTAACTTAAGCGATGCCTAAGATGAATTAAATACCTTAATAGAATTCTTAATTCAGCAAAAAAGAATGTCATTATTATGGAGATTGTATTCTTAAAGCGTTTGTAATGTTTGTTTTGGTATTTCTATGTAAACACATATGGAATTTTGCGTATTTGAATCCGTTCATTTTTTCCGCATAATTGCGAGTAATTTCTCCTCAAGTGGAGGAAGATGAACCCAAAATTACTCATGTCAAGAATAGCAAATTCAAAGGTATTGGGTTCGCTATTTTCCACAAGATCTAATTTTAGTCTGAATTTATTGCAAATATTCATGCTAAGCCCTATTGAACCTTACAACCTCTCTCCACATTTTTTCCCTCCACACCTGAAGATGACTTTTTTCCAGGTCAGTAAAAATTTATCCGAAGGTCACTTACAGCTCGTAGCTTAACGGAAATTTAGTGTCCATTTACTTTGATACACATTGTAAATTAAACATTAATTGTCCCATTCAATCTAATGTGTTAACAAATATTTGCCCATTTACCGAAATTATTTCTACATATTTGTATTTTAAGTTGATTGGATCACATTCTATTTGAGAGAGGTATCCTCGAGGAATTAGCGATTTAGCATTTTTCAATCACCAATTGACTCCTTTAAATTAATATTGAGAGTTTTAGAGCGTTTACAAAGACTGTAACTCCGAAAGTTTACCATCTTAAAAAATCGAGCATTGGTCCGACTACTATTTCATTTTGTCTTTAATGGAAGGTTATATTGAATGCTGTGTAAATAAATAGAAACTACATAAAACCAATATAAGCATGGCAACTTATCCTCATATCAGTTTAAATTTGAAAGTGCAATGGCTGCTTCTAAACCCCTATGATTCAAAGGAATAAACAACATATTGAACATGTGCAGATAATGACAAGCTATGAAATATTCTACCTCGAAGACATATAATAAAATGCTGTTCCAACATAAATGAGATCATTTTTTGATAAGGTGAAGAAAGTAACGCTATGGCCGAAAGATTATTCCCTTCAACACTTTAAAAGTTTCTTCTTTTACACGCCAAACATATTTTTTTTTAAAATAACAAAGAGTGCTTTTAAAGCCATTAATCAATCGAACATTTATGTTGACACTTCCATGGAAAGCAATCGTCGCCAGATGGCGTCCTGGTAGACGAATATGCGGAAACATAAATAGATAGATGAAGGAATAACAAATTCAACACTGGACAATAAACAAAAAATATATATTTACTATAAAAGTAATTTAACAAATACATTAGACATTTTCTCACAAATTTGGGTGAGCGCACATCAACACTATTTCATAATGGATTCGCAAGACAACAAAGCAAACAAACCCTTGGCACTCGGTTTAACAGACTCACGACCCCTGAACAAGGTATGGACAATTTCCACCCTTACATGCAAGCAAAAACAAACAACAGAGGAATAATTTCATACATACTAGTTATTTGGGCCTTGAGTTTCTTTAAAATCGTGAAGGAGGATCTTTAACAGGATAATGAAATTTACATAAAGAACAGAATAACAATCGCTGGCAACTCCATTTGGTGCTTGGAGACTATCCTTCATTAATCTCCTTGTAGGAGACAGGCAGGGAGAGGGATAGTACTGAATTTTGCCACCAAACAGTGAGCAAGGACTCCTAAGTGGCCCTCTCAAGGGCGTTGATATGAGAACCCCTTTGAGAGGTTCCGGGGCGGAAGAGTGATGTGTTAGAATGGAAGAGTGAAGAAGAGATCTAGCTGCTTTACCAAGTAATTTTAGATGGCAGTCAGCTGCAGAAGACCAGAAACTATAACAATATTCGAAATAAATGAATAAAAAAATCTTAAAATAGTGTTACCATTATTAAATATTTATGAAATTTACGTAATATTTCTGATTTTTGCCAATAGGGAAAGCTATGCTCCTTAAGCTGGCTTCAAAGGTCAGTTTGTGATCAATGAACACACCCTGCAAGTTACTCTGATGACTGGAGTCAATAATGATCCTGCCAACATTAGGATGGAGGGGCAGATTCATAGCCTAAGATGTTCCTACAATCATCGAATGGGACTTGCGCGGATTCAGTATAATCCCCTAGGAAGAGCAACAATTAGAGATTCGTGCCAAGTCTCTGCTAAGAGATTTCGCAATATTAGCTCATTATAAAGGTAAAGGAATTGGGAAGAAGAGGGTTATAGCATCTACATAAGCGAGGAGACAATTATCTAGTCCCTTTCAAAGATTTTCTGTATAGTGTGAATAAGACTGGACGTATAACATTGTTTTGTGGGAATCCAGATAATACAGAAGCAAAGGTACTAGATTTCCCATCAGCAGCAATTCGATGTTGCCGATTTGACAGGAATTCAGTTAGAATTGTAAGAAAGTTACCACCGATCCCCAAATTCCTTAGAATGTAAAGAAGACCTTTACGATTGACACGGTCGAAAGCAGAGATCTCCTAATGAAACATCATCAGCCTCATTAACACGATCAAGTGAAGATTGTAGGTCATCGACTAGAAAGCTTAATGCATCAACAGTGCCAACACTATTAATCTAAATTGCGTATCAGGTAAAAAAAATATCCAAGATACGACTAAGACGGTTAAGTAGTCAGACAATAAGTTCTTGACAAGATTGGATCAATATAAAGTGGTCTGTACACCGAGGGTAGGCTGGAAGTTGAGCTTTTTGGAATAGCAGTAATATTAGCCAGCCTCCAACAAGAGGGAAATGTACCAGGCCTGAATAAGCCATGATATAGGACTAATAGTTTAGGTGCTAGGACAACAGATATATATTGTACCCCTCCATAGGTATCCTAATTATTTTATAATATTCCACATCAGAAGATCTAAAATAGGGATGTTAAAGTTTTGGGGATGGACAGCAAGTAGTTGGGATGTCTCATTCCTGCTCAGCTTGCATCTTCTGAAAGTTGGATGAGTAGATGAGTTTCCTCTAAAGAAGGGCGTAGAACCGCCTCGTGCTTCTTTCAAAGAAAGAGAATAGAAAAACTACTGGTAAATAATATCGATTTTATGGCATTCTGCCACTCGTGTGTTAATGGAATTAGTCAAAGTTATCTCATATGTGACTGTTAAATTCAATGACCTTGTCAGATATCTTGGCTTGTAAAAGTCAAATGCTGAGCTTTTGATTTTCGGAATCAAAGAGTGGGATTTGCTAGATGAAAATGTGCAAGTGAAAGCTATAAGAAACGTCATAAACATTTCTAAAGATTCTTTACTTATCAAGCTGCGACATGCTACTGCAATGATGTATATGGTCTGTTTGATGCAATTGGAATTACATGTAATCCAGATGAGTGGATGCTCTTCATTGCCTCAAGAAGCATTAAAACTTCTTCATTAAAGCTCATATCTCAAGGAGAACTACAACAGTCTCAAGCTCCTGGTACATGCTTAAATTATAAGGAGTATGACTTGAGAAGTGATTGGAGACTTCAAAATGGTAGCATTTTTTATGGCTCTGCAAGGAGGTTTTACCAAGTTTACATGTTATCTCTCTTTGGTACAGTAGGGATACCACAACCCATTGCCACAAAAACACTGGCCCCCAAAAGACTGAGTTCTCAGTGGGAAGGCATTTAAAATTAGGTATCATTAAACATTTTGTTAGAGCTCGTAACAAAGAGTCTGCAGCCTTTAAGTACGTTCAAAATTTCTTTCGCAAACTCCCTGAGGCAAGGGTGAGAGCTGATGTCCTTTTTGGACCACAAATGAGTATTCAGAATTCCCCGAAGAGTTTACTAAAATGAAAATAGAAGCCTGGAAGGGTTTTGTTTCGGTGTGTTGGGACTTTTTAGGCAACCGAAGGGCTGACACTTATGTGGAACAGCTTGAGAACTTAGTGAAAATCTATGGCCAAATGGGCTGCAGGTTGTCCCGGAAGGTGCTCATTCATGATGCACATCTTGACAAGTTAACGAGAATAAGAGAGGAGCAAAAGGAGCGCTTCAATCAAGATATACTAAACTTTGAACATAGATAGGAAGGAGTATACAATGAAAACAATTGGAGACCACATTGGGGGGGCTTGTACGGAAAAGTTATTTACATCACAAACGGAAATTGACGAAAACTGTTTTTTTCCTGTTTTAATATATTTATTGGGGAAGTTTCAATAAAATTGTATAAATCCAACTCTTTGTTTATGTTTTTAGCAATATAATGGATAAAAAAGAATATAATTTGCCTACATTTAGTAAATATTTCATACAAACCACATAAGCAAAGTGTGATAGAACGGGTTGAGGCCGCTTAATTTCAACCACTATCACATGTTATTTAAGACCACGATGCTACCCACGTGCATCTTCGCTTTAAAGCCGTGCGCCTTATCGCAGCCACCTGAGTCAATGTTTAAACAAGGAGGTTTATCTTCCCCCCATGCGCCCCATGCGCCGCCCTCACCAGATTGAGTTAGGCTTATGGGCAGATAAGGTATTGTTCTCAGGCTCGGCTGTGCATTCCCTCGAAGCCCCCACTCCAAGGGGATGTCCCGACTATTTATTTGGAAACTTTACCACTAAGATCAGATTAGAGATCCAGATTTACTTCGCGAGACATCACTACGATCCAGTCGGACCTTGTGCACCAAAGGGCCCTTGACCTCGAGATCCACCATCACTTGTCCAGAAGAAGGACAATATCCCTTGAGTGCCAAGGATCAAGCCTTCGTGACGCCAAGTCCACTAGGCTTCCCCTGTTGTTCAGAAAGAGAACAACGTTAGAACAGCCATTGTTCTTTTGAGCCCGCTGAAAAGAAACGGTTCTCACCCTTCTCCCTTGTTGTTCAGAAGAGAACAACATTAGAACAGCCATTGTTCTCGAGCCCGTAGACAAGAGACGGTTCTCACCCCCTCTGTTGTTCAGAAGAGAACAACGTAGGAACAGCCATTGTTCTTCAAGCCCGTTCGTCAAAAAACGGTTCTCATTCCCAAGACGCCACGTCAGGATCATTTAATTCCCCCCCCCACCCTTCCTTCGGCTGGAACTCGCCAGCGACCGAAAATTCCTTCACGTCGCCTTCCTCTGCACAACAAGTGTAATTACGTAAGCCGAACGTTACCTTTGAGTATTTAACCCTTTTGTCAACTCCATGCTGTGCTTTAAATGGTTTAGCGAACCATCTCATCCCTTTAATTTATATTTGTTTTACCTTTTTAAATCTCTTAATCCTCGGATTAGCTAGATTTCCCACGCCCCTTTCCAATTCTCTGTTTATGTCAATATTTTCCGTTTTGTGTGTTGTTGATAGTTTCTATTAATAAAACTCTATTTTATTAATGATAACCATATTATTATCCTTGAGCTCAGTTCCACTTCTTAAGCATATCGAAGATACATAATATCGGTCAACCCAGACATCCACGCACTCTAAAGATAATTAAATAAGTTCCCTCAACGAATAGTTATATATGGTATATCGTCGAGAGTCCATTCTACGACATATATATATATATATATATATATATATATATATATATATATATATATATATATATATATACTATTTAAATTTGGTATCAAGTGTGTGGGGTTTAACGCTATATCTTTGCAAACACTGGTCTCAGTCGAGTAAAGCATAGTGTTATCCGTTATAATAATAGAGTATAGTAGTTCCCTTTTGTTTTAACGATTGCTATCCCCTTTTTTGAAACCTAAGAAGCTGGAGTAGCTCAAGGAACTGTTATAATAATTTGTTTGTGTTTTTTTTGTGTAATTTTAGTCAGTGGTTATTTAGATCGAGAAACCAAGTACGAATAGGTCAGTGCCCATATTTAGGTAGGCTAATTCTCTAGAAGGCATAATTCTTGTTGCAAGGAATTTTAGTTGGTTGACTATTGTGCCCCAAGTGCAAAGATGACTCAGTTCGAAATCTTTAAAGCGCAAGGAGAATCCTTGGGACTTTCCGGAAAATAACTAATTGAGTACGTTCAAGAGGAGCAAAGAACAGAAAGAGAAAGAGAAATCCAACGAGAAGAGAAAGAAAGAGAAAGAGAAATCCAACGAGAAGAAAGAGAAAGAGAAATCCAACGAGAAGAAAAAGAAAGAGAAATCTAACGAGAAGAAAGAGAGGAACGGAAAAGACAAGCTGAGCTTCACCATCAGATTGAATTAGCTCGTGTTGAAGCAGAGATACAGTCAGCCAGTTCCCGTTCAGAAGCCTCCCCCAATCTCTCACTAAAGCTCCCCAATTTCAAGGATAGAGAGAATTTCGGAGCATTTTTAGCCCACTTTGAAAAGATCCTCGAAATCAATAACATGGATCTGGAGGCTGAAGGTGTAGTCAGATTAGTCCCTTGTTAAATTGTAAATTGCGCGAAATTTTTATATCTTTACCATTTGAATGTACAATTAACTACAGCACCTTAAAAGCTGAGTTATTGGCCGCTCATAATATGACTCCCGATTTCTACCGCTAAGAATTTCGAGGAGGTCGTATTAGAACCGGACAGACGTTCCGTCAATTTGGATACATTCTTCAGAGGAATTTTAAATTTTGGTTAGAATCCTCAAAGGTTGATCCTAACTACGAGTCCTTAACAGACTTCGTGTTGCGGGATCAATTTTTTGCGTCTCTTCCGAAAGAAATCCGCGTGTTCGTCAAGGATCGTCGGTGCCAGACCTTTAAAGAATGTACCGAAGAAGCGGATGTCTATGCCGCAAGCCATAATTTATACCCAAAGGAGAATCAAACTTCTCACTAACCCCCCAACCAGGAAAGAAGGAAGGATTCGTGCCCCTTCCCAGGAAAGCTGACGAAGTTTCCGGGCCCCGTTAAACCCCAAAACTTCATTCTCCAAAACCAACAACGGGACTCCAAACCTCCCATTAAGATTTCTCCTCCATCTCTCTTCCCGAAGCGACCAATCATATGCTTCACCTGTGGTGTAGAAAACCACATGAGCTAGGATTGCCACCAAAATTCTAGGCTTAAAAGCGGACCAGCCCACCAAGTTCACGAGATTAATGCCACCCCGGCTCCCCCGGTGGTGCAGATCCAAGCAGCAACTTCTCCCCCTCCGTCAGGCCACCAGGTAAATTTTATTTTTGACAAAAGTTCACCGGGAACTTTGAAATTTGAGGAGTGTAGCGTGAACGGCTGCCGAGTATCGACTCTCGTCAGGGACACAGGATGTACGTGTTTCATCGTGTCCGACGAGCTCATCTCCCCAGTGGACCCTAACCACGAACGATTTGCGGTGGTACATGACTACTTTCGGCGGGCGAACTGATTCCCCGTCGTTAGATGTTACCTGCAGTGTCAATATTATGATGGCTGGGCTGAAGTCATTTCAGCACCCCTAACATTCTGTTCTGTACTTATAGGACAGAGCCCTCAAGTAAGCTTCGACCCTGTGTCCCAGGCCGCCCTTACTCGAGGTCGAGCTAAGAAGAAAGCCCAGGAGTCCGCCCCCCTCAGAACGCCGATACCGTCCGAATTAGCACTTACATTGTGGTATCAGACAAATTGCTTCCCCCTGTCGACCCCCAACATAAGAAGTACGCAATTGTACACGACTTCTTGGTTCGAGAAAATAGATTCCCGGTAATCCGCTGCCATGTACAGTGTAAATATTTCACTGGTTGGGCCGACGTAGTGGCAACCCCCATCAAATTTTGCTCGGTACTCATTGGCGAGAGAGCGCAATACTCTCCCCGAGTGAAGTGACTCAAGCTGTCGTCACTCGAACGCAAGCTAGCCACGAGGCTTCTCCCCCAACGCGCCTTTTCACCCCAGAGGCACCTTCAGAGGTTCCAAAGAGTAATGCACAATTCCTCAGAGCTCAGCAGAGCTGCCCTTTACTTCAATCCCTATGGGAAAAGGCCCGAAAGAACGAAGAGGTGATCGTTCGAGGGAACCGTCCCATAAGGTACATCATTAACGACTCCCTTCTGTTTCGCACCCCGCGAGATGAGTCTGACCCACCTTCCAAGGCCATGTGTATTCCACGCACACATGTAGACCAAATCCTGCGAGTAGCACATGAATGTCCCATGGCCGGTCATTTCGGTCATAACAAGACTTCTCAGCGAGTATTTAAATACTTTTGGGGGCCCGGTGCAGCCAAAGATATTGCAGAATTCTGCAAAACGTGCGATTTGTGCCAGAAAAAAAACGGTAAAAGGTCGAATAGCCCCAGCTTCCCTGCAAAGAACCCCAGTCATTTCAGAGCCCTTATCGAGAGTCGCCTTCGACGAAGAAACGGTAATTGACGCCGTCCACCCAAACAACCCCCTAAATATTGTTAATTCGATTTGCGTAGAGTCAAGCGAAGATTGTTCCCTCCCCGTCCTCCGTCCAACTGCCCCCCATAAAAGAACCTTTCCCCGAGTTGGATGTAAACTCCGACCTCACCCCTGCCCAAAGGAACCAAATGATGGCGATTTTGGAAGAATTTGGTGACGTTATTTCCGAGTCACCAGGATGCTGGACTCAGTTCGAACATGATATCGCCCTCACTACGCTCGAACCTGTGCGATGTAAGCCCTATCCCGTACCGGTGCACCTAAGAGACGCTTTCAATGAGGAAGTCGACAATCTTTTGCAATTAGGGATTATCGAGCCATCTACGTCCGACTACTGTTCCCCAATAGTCATGGTCCGCAAGCCAGACCAGTCCTTTAGGATGTGCGTCGATTTTCAGAAGTTAAACACCGTCACCGTGTTCGATGCCGAGCCTCTCCCCTTAATTGACCAAAATTTACATCTCTTCGAAGGAGCCGCCTACATCACTGAGATAGACCTATGTAAGGCTTATTATCAGATCCCCCTAAAGGCATCAGCGAGGAAACTAACAGCCTTTCCTACAGACAAAGGTTTAATGGAATTCACTCGTCTTCCTTTTGGCCTAGTCACTGCCTTTCAGTAGCTACAACCGCATAATGCGCCGTGTAATAGACGGTTTAAAAAACGTTTCTTTTTATTTTAATAACGTGTATGTGGCAATACGTTCTTGGAACGACTATATCTTGTCCCTCAGAACGCTTAAAGCATCATGGCTTAACGATTAAACCCTCAAAATGCCCTTTTTCCTTTAAATCCATAGAATACCTTGGATTTAAAATAGGCGAAAGTCATCTGGCTCCACAGAAAGAGAAGGTAAAGGCTATTGTAAATATGCCCCTACCGCGCACCAAGAAGCAATTACGGTTTTTCCTCGGTGCCGCTTCGTTTTACCGCTGCTTCTTATCCCAATTCGCTTCTGTAGCAGCTCCTCTAAACGATCTGCAAAAAAAGAAACTCCCACACCCCCTCCAGGGGAACCCCAACACCGAAGCGCACTTTGAAGAGCTCAAAGAGAAGCTAGTCTCCGCCCCGATCTTAAAACTGCCGAACCCTCAAAAAAAAATTTGCGTAAGGACAGATGCCTCCCAACTGGGTATTGGCTGCGTATTATTCCAATACGACGAGGACCAAGAACCCGCTCCTATAAGCTATGCGAGTCGCCGATTGACGCCTCCCGAAAGGGCGTACGCTACGGTAAAACTGAAAGCTCTAGCGATTGTTTTTGGGATAACAAAAATTAGAATGTATTTGGTATGTCATCCATTCCTCATAGAGACTGATCATAGACCGTAGGCCTACTTGAAAACTTGAAAAAACCGAAACGGCAGGCTAATGCGCTGGTCATTATTGCTAGCTGAGTACCGTTATGAAATCAGGTATCTGAAAGGGTCTGACAATGTACTCGCAGATAGCCTTTCGAGAAACCCAATTTCAGATAGCGATTAATATTTAATTATTTTTTTGTGTGTGTATCTCTTTGTATAAATAATTATTTCTTGCCTGTACTCTGTATGTGTTTTGTTTTGCTTTGTATATGTAAATTAGAGAAACTGACGTAGCAGTATTATTTTGTAGCCATTAGATACTATGGTAAATTCCTAACTGTTTTGATAAAATTACCGTCTCAATTGTTCGAGTCGAGGAAGATAATTACAAATTCCCCCGGTGAAGTTAATTTTCACATTATCCCTTATTTCATGGCGGAATAATGTTCCTCGAAATAGTTAGGTGTGTGAGAGTATGGAACGTACATACTCGCATGCCGCCAGACAATCGTGGGAACGAAAGAAATTTGTCTTTTGAGTTGACCTTCGTCTCCTCTCTCTCTCTTCCACCCTTCTCCAACAGGCGACAGGAAGTCTGACGAAAGAAAGCCTATCTCACAGAGAAGCCTAAATTATATTTGCCTTCTTTATGATACCATGGAAATTGTCCAGAAGGCGCTGCGATAAGCGAATTGTCGTGAATGTAATCTCTCTCTCGATTTCACACAGTCCGCGGTATAAATGACAACGCCGTTCATCACTCTAGAGCAGTGTCCCAAACCTACTCGCGTAACCCTCACGTTGAACGAGAGTCGTTGCCGTAACGTATCGACTGCCGACGCGCCGCTGAGTTAACTTGGTCGCTGTCTCAAAGTGTTCCTGAGGCGAATCCCGCCCCGCAAAGTCTGTGACTAGAAGAATACGCTCTGTCGCTCAACGTAACTTGAGAAAGAAAAGGAAAATCCAAATAGTTACTGGAAGTTACTATTTGTTAGTGTCACATCCAGTTAGGAGCGAACTAACCGGAACGGCAGTCAGCAGCCCCGAACTCGTCGTCATATCCCCTCTCCCCAAGAACTCGGG
>OZ018331.1:131627088-131769930 GCA_963969495.1 Ceratothoa steindachneri | reverse complement strand
ATATATATATATATATATATATATATATATATATATATATATATATATATATATATATATATATATATATATATATATATATATATATATATATATATATATATATATATATATATATATATATATATATATATAATATATATATATATATATATATATATATATATATATATATATATATATATATATAATATATATATATATATATATATATATATATATATATATATATAAATATATATATATATATATATTTATATATATATATATTTATATATATATATATATATATATATATATATATATATATATATATATATATATATATATATATATATATATATATATATATATATATATATATATATATATATATATATATATATATATTATATATATATATTTATATACAGTTATGATTAAATATTTCCACTCGTAGGGGTTTAGAGCGCAACAGGAGCAATTAAATAAAGTCGTTTGGAGACAGTTTGTGCACCAGTGGAATGTGAATAGAACGTCTGGATTGAAACCCTACCACAATTTAAGCCTATCGCACCTGAGTGTGAGAGCAGATGGGCAAACAGAGTAATTAAAGCTCTTTTAAATGTGGAACAGAATCGGCGAAAAAAGATGTTTCACCTTAATATGAAATTTGATTTTGTCATCTTGTAGATTTGATCAAACAGAATCTCTGTCATACCCTCGCTGGGGAGAGACCCCCAAAGTAAGATACGAAGTGAAGAATTTCAGCCAATCACAGGCTAGACTCCAACCAACCACAGGCTCAGTTGGACTGATAGGTAGCTAAGCACCTCCTCAGCGATCAAATGAAGGCGGAGCTACCCATCGCCTCCAAAATGCTGCCTTGTATAAATAAGAGAACATTTCATTCAAATGATGATTATTGACACATTATTGATTGATTCCTTTAGTCATTCATTGATCAATTATTAGACTCTTAATTCACCTTTCTGCGAATCTTCATTATTCTTGCTCTTGCCATTAGAACTCGATTTAGCATATTCCTGTGCGTAAATTAAATCTTTACCGTAAGTGTAAACATTTCAAAGTGGTAAAAAAATACAAGTGTTTAATTCCTTCATAAAGGAGCCTTTTACTTACAAACCTTGTTTGGTTAATACCACTCGGACCGTACGTCAAGAAACCTGTAAGCAAGCCACTTTACCAAACCCTTATAGCATCGCCTTGCAATCAAAACAAGGCCTAATTACGCCGACCCCATAATTGGCGACCCTATAAGACAAGCAAGATAAAAGTGAGGCTCGCGTTTACGATTACGATTAGGAAAGTGAGTGGTAAGAGAACAAAAGAGGCGGATTACAACGGGGGCTTCGTTACGCTAAACGAACCGTAATTAGTTCTTTACTAAGTGTGAATGAATCTCCTTCTCCTGAATTCTCCATTTTTATTCTATAAATCGTATTGGAGGCATGTTCACTTTCCGTCATTGGAACCACAATGCTTTTAGCTCCGCCCACTGGGCCGGATTTTCTTCTCCGACGCTAATGAGTTTATAGCACTTCCCATTTTCACTTCTTTGATATAATTTTTTTCATAGCTGAGAAGCCGCCAGCTGTCTCGGCTTAATTCCATTTCCAGACGAGAAATGTTCGTTTTATTACTCTTTCACCAAATTTATATCGATATCTGAATTCACGGCTTTCCGTTTTAATTCGTGACCAGTTTACAAATAAATATATGTATGTACATCCGCGAGGAAATTTGTTGCAATTCTTCCTATTCCTGCGAGGCACTTTGCTTGTGCAATTTTAGTGCCAGGGCTATGCCTCCACAGAACTCCCTTCCCAATAACGGTGTTTAGAAAGAGAATTGTACATCCTAAATAGACAGGCAGGTACATTTTTAATATAGGCACAGGGCAATGACATTAACATCACTTATACATGGATACAACTTTGCTCAGAGAGGGCCTGTATAACCTGCCCCCTCGCAAAGGAAATACCTGAAATATCGCTAAGTTGTGGCTATTATTATTACATAGCTCAAAGTTACAAGGCAAAAATGGTTCAGCGAGGCATGTATATATATTTATGCCTCTTTTAACATACAAATTCTAAGGTATATAAAACAAATCACATGGATCAGCGAGGCTTGTATATGTATTTATTCCTCTTATGACATACAAGAGTGGCGATCTATTTATGATTACGCAATGTTCAATAATAATAATACAAATTATCCCTAGCAAACAAGATCCTTCTCCCGGAGCGCGTGACCATTCCTGGCTGCTCGTTTTCTTTCCTGATACTTGCAGTGGTGTCTTGCGCTTTGCCAGAGGTCACATCTTCTCCTGACGCAGGTTCTCCACGCGGCGAACTGCGGCTGGTTCTCATGTGTACATCCTGTGTCCTTGCGAGACGCTGATTACCCGGTACGTCATCATCGCGTAAGGTGGTCAATTTTGCTGGATTTAATCGGTCTATTTAGACAGTGTCCCTTCTTTCTTTGGGGTATTCCAGCTTGAATACCTTGCTGCCACCCTTGATCACCGGAAAAGGGCCAGCATATGGCTCTTCGAATGGTTTACAAACGCAGTCTATCCGTACCGAAAAATGCGTCGCATTCTGCAGGTCTAGGGTCACGGATGGCTTAGGCACCAAGTGCAGACCTCCTAAAGATACTCTCGCGAAGTCGATCTGTGCCATTGTCGACTTCCAGCACTTTAATAAACTTAGCATCCAATTTAGATGAGGACGACGAGACTAAGGGTTTTGGGCACAGTAGTGTGGTACCCGTTACTACCGTGAAAGGCAAAAATCCCGACTCAGTGGTCAAGACACGAATGCCCAGGGGGAGTATTGGCAGTTCCAACAGCAAGCCGTTTCGACGGGCCATTATGGAGCCCTTCAAGGTCCTGTTGGTTTTTCCACCATCCCGTAAGTGGACGGTCTGTAAGATGTAGTGTGGAGCCAATGAAAACAACGAGTGTTGACAATTCTTTGAATAACACTTTCCGTCACTGGGACCACAATGCTTTTAGCTCCACCTACTGGGCAGGATTTTATTCTTCCGACGCTAATGAGTTTATATCACTTCCAATTTTCACTTCTTTGATATAATTTTTGTCATAGCTGAGAAACCGCCAGCTGTCTCAGTGAGGTAAGTCACACTCAAATTACCCATCCTGAACAACCTGCACAAAAGATAGGGGCTATCCCAGAAGTCATCGCCCTCACCCCAGTAAGTGATCAAGAAGGCCCGCCACATTCAAGAATAAACACTGAAGCATACCAACTTACTCAGAGAGAGACTCAGAGTACAAGTGATCACCAACAGCTACCCCAAATTAACACTACCTACAAACACTATCAGCACACAAATCCAAGGACCCAGTGAGACAAATTTAGATACACGGAAAACAGTCATATTTAAATTCTATAGAAGAGGTGCCTGTCTCCATGGCCGTGCTGGAAAAAGTTGTCCGTGCCTTCACCCATAAGGTATGTACAAAATTCGTAAGCCATGATCCGCACAACGACCAAGGATGTCACCTAGAGAGATCATGCCCATTCCTTCACCCAACCCTGTGCAAGGCTGCACTCAAGTATGGAGAGTGCCTAAACAGAAGTTGCAATCATACCCACATAAAGGGCACAAAGAAACTTAGACAGAACCAATATCAAAGTGCTAACCCCCCCTAGCGATAGTCATACTCACACAAAGGCACCCGGGAGACCCCTTTTTGTACGGACCAAGGCCACACCAAGCCAACCCCAAGCAGAACCAGTGGAACAGTCACCTGCTTTTTTGGAGTTCATAATAGGAATAAAAACCACATTAGACTCCCTAACAAAATCCATGGAGAACCAATCATCCATAATAGCCAACCATATAATCCGAGGAAAATAAACAGCAATCCAACATCAACCCCGAATAATAAATACCTTGGCTCAACGCATTGAAAACCATCTAGAATGCCTACTCTTAGGCACCATACAAGGCCTATTCCCCAAATCAAATCAAACCTAAGTTCCATTCCTATCAGAACTATCGAAGGAGTTTAAATTCTCTTTAATCGCCCTCAAAAAGTCCCACTTAAGCAATAAAATAAATGAGGCCGAAATTAAGCTAGAAAACTACAGTCCTTTTAGGTCTGATAGAAGGAAAAGAAGCCATGTTGCGGTAATAAGCTATGTAAGAAATAACCTAACCCCCAAAACTGCGAACCTTCTAAGTCATTCAAATAAATCAGTTGCAAAAAATATACTTTATAATAAGAAAAATAAGCTGGTTTTAGTAAATATTTATGGTTCCCCAAACTGCAAAACAAGCAATTTACCAATACCCCAAGTGTTGTTGCATTGTTGCAGGTACATTAGACTCCTTACTTAAACCAGTCCTAGATATAGCAATAGTCGGCGACCTCAACTTGCTTATAATCCAGTGGCTATCACGAAATATCTGTGGAGGCACAAGCAAAGAAACTGATCGCCTTTGCAGAAAAATACTTCATCACCCAGGTAGTACAAAAGCCCACAGGAGGAAACAATATCCTTGACTTACTATTTGTGAACAACTCATACCTAATGCATGGCTACAAGCTAGAAGACACGATTTCCTCGAACCACAGGCTCATATCAGTCCGTATCCAAATAAGGAAAATAGAAACCCATATAATTGCACAAGTAAGTACTCTGACAGATTTCAGAGCCCTAAATTTCTTTAGCGAAAAGACAAAGTAGAGCACAATAAAACACCGGCTATCTGAAGTAGAATGGGGCGGATTGTCACACTTAGATGATGTAGACAAAATCCTTGAAAACCTTTTCTTAACACTACTCAGAATCTCCCTCTCTATATTCCCCCAAGGAGACAACCTGGATCTCACAGAAGTAATACCATACCTAGAATCAGAAAAAATTTCATGAAGAAAAGAAAACGCAGCTTTCATCAAAACAGAAAAAAATAGGCAGCATACACTAGAACAAAAGGTAGCTCAGATTGAGAGAGAAATAAAGAAATCCCAAAAGGATCAACGTCAATGGGAAGAAGCCAAAGCAGTTTCGACTATCAAGACCAATCCCAAATACTTCTATGAGTACGCCAAACGTTTCTCCAGAAATAAATCACAAATAGGACCCCTAATATCCACAGAGGAGCTATTAGAAACAGAACCACAAAAAATCTGTGATGCTTTCGCTAAGCAATACGAGTCAGTCTTTAGTACCCCAGACGGCTTCAAAATCCTCAGATACCCACAGACCTTTTTCCACCAACCGCAGTCTACCTCAACATCCGAGACACTACATACCCTGTTAAACTCCAGATTCACAGAGATATTAAAAAAGCAATAAGCTACCTGAAAAGTAGTTTGGCACCAGGACCAGACGGTATCCTAGTTGTATTACTGAAAAACAACAAAGAGGTGATAGTATAAGAACTTTTAATGAGTTAAACTTAACATGAGCAAAGAGAATGATAAAAGATTGGCTTACCTTGGGAAAAGGACTAATACTGTTTCCAGGGATCTATGATATTTCGTTCCAGAGAATATCGTTGCCGTCTGGAGTAGCTTATTCCTCTTGTTAGTATTTTGGGTAAGCTATCTTTAACTTTCTCTTGTAACAATGAATTCATTGACGTCCAGAACGCCTTTAGTTATGAATGAGTGAAAGTTGACCCTTTTGTGAGAACTGAGGGAGCCGACGCTTTTACTTCTGCGCCGAAGGCTTTGTCATGAGTCACGCAATATTAAATTTTAGTGAAAAAACTGTTACCTGGTTAACATAAAAGTTTAGCCAAGCAAATTATCATTCTTTAGAAAAATTAATGAATATTTTATATTTAAATTAATGATTGAAATATATAGAATAATGAAAATGACAATGACATCAAACAAATTATTATAATAGCAAAGCCAATTGCAATACTGTGGCGCAAGTCCCTGAACTCCGGGACTATACCAAAACAATTAAAAAAGGAAATATTAACTCCAATATACAAGGGTAGAGATCGAGGGCACCCAAAAAATTATCGGCCAGTAGCACTAACTTCACACCTAATCAAGATTTTTGAAAAAGTAATCCGGGGTCACATGGTAAACCACCTTGAAACCAAAAACCACTTGAACAAGGGACAACATGGATTATATCAGGGGAGGTCATGCATCTCCAAACTTTTAGAACACCATGATCAACTACTACATCAAATGTGAGCCAACGAAAACACCGATACGATCTTCCTTGATTTTGCTAAAGCTTTCGACAAGGTCGATCATGGTATACTGTCGCATAAGCTAAAGCATCTTGGAATAACAGACGAACTTGGTATTTGGTTCCATAACTTCCTCACATCCAGGAGCCAGACGGTTTCTGCAAATAGAGCAACCTCCAAACCCAGACCGGTACAAAGTGGGGTCCCACAAGTAATAGCCTTGGCCCCCCTCCTCTTCCTAATTCTAATGGTTGACATATACTGTAGTGTACAACATGACATATTTTCGTCTTTTGCCGGTGACACTAACAAAAGCATGTGAGTGACCTCACCCACCGATGTCCGAAAACTACAAGAGGACCTTGACGCAGTGTACAACTGGGCAAACTCCAACAACATGACGTTTAACGACGACAAATTTGAGGCACTCCAATGCGGCCCCCTGGATGCAATCAAGATGTCAACATGCCCCATGACTGAACAGGGACAAGAAATAAAGGCCAACTCAGTATTAAATAGCCTGGAAGTTCACCTATCAGAAAATGGAGACTTCCATAGACACATTAAAGCAACTCTTAAAAAAGCTAACAGAATAGCACATTCCAAACATCCCAAACAAGAAAAGAAGAAACCCTCATACTACTGTGGAAGTCTCTTGTACAACCCATCCTTGACTACTGAGGCCAACTCTGGTCACTATATAAAACATTATAAATCAAGGCTCTAGATGCAATCCAACACTCCTTTACAAGACAAATAGAAGGACTCTAAGACCTAGACTATTGACACAGACTCAAAAAACTGAAAATGTACTCCTAACAAAGAAGAAGAGAGAGAGAGATATATAATAATCTATGTATGGAACATCTTTGAGCAACTAGTGCCAAATCCATCCGATACGGCTGGCATAATTTATCACCACTCTTACCGTACTGGAAGACAATGAATAAGAAGAACAGTGTCCAGTCAAACCCCCAGTAGAGTCCACACATTACTAACAGCCAGCTTTACCGCCAATGGAGCTAAATTATTTAAAAGCCTACCAAAGGTGCTGAGATACCTCACAAGATGTAAAGTACTGCAATTTAAAATTAAATTTTACAAATTCCTAGAGGATATCTCGAACGAGCCGCCTATCACAGGATACACATATTTCTACACAACACCATCCAACTCAATTCCAGACCAGCTAAACCTCCAAAAAAGGACGCAGAGGTGAAACACAATGGCTGTGAGGCTCTTGCCTCTGAACATCATCAAGTAATCAAGTAGTCTTATTTTACTTGTTTTTTGTCGTTTTGTTTACCTGAATTCCACCTGTAAGTCAAAATAACAATCTATTACTATTATATATTGAAAAATAAAACAAATTTGAAGATAATATTTGAGCCGTGAAGTTAAAAAAAGGTTGTTAAAGAGCAAAGTAGTTAAGGAAAGTGAAAATCTATGGGTCAGCTCATACCTGGGGCATAGACGCCAAAATTAGCTTTTTTATTAAATTTTCTTTTACCTAAAAATAGGATGGATACATTTTAAAAAGAAAAGAAATAACTTAAACTAACAAGTAAGAAAAGCATAAACCAAATATGACTTAAAAAATTGCACACCTAGATGGTGAGGGGGGGGAGGCCCGCCAAGTCAGAGCCTCGAGCATGCACCGTCTAGGGTGGCCTCCTGGGCAGAACCAGGGGCGCTACGATAAGAGAGCTACATCGAGCTCTCGAAGGAGTTTCCTAGCCCTAAACTCAAAGGGCTTAGGGTATGACTCACGTTTCTCGGCGTCATAGGCACCCTCGAGATTAGCTGCGGATGCAGTGAGAGCCATTGGCGACTGAGGGACGCACCGGGATCGCGCGTACAGGCGAATAATGCACTGTGCACGACGCAGAGCGAGGGGGAATTTGTCCAGCATCGAAAAGTAGGATCTCAATGTGGGATCTACCGAAGGCACCGGTCGCCAGGCAAGGGACGGTGTGGATGCGGATCCATAAAACTCGCATCCATAGTCTAGCTTCGAACGAACAAAGGATCGATAACAAAGTAAGGCAGTCGACTTATCCGCACCCCAGGTGCAGAACGCCACGGGATGATGAATGTCCATGGCGCGGGTACAAGAGACTCTAAGGTGGCGGATATGAGCCTCTCAGGTGAAAGCGTTGGTCAAATACATACAAGACCAAGGAAACGGTGCAAATCCATCGTTCTAGGCCAACCCCATTTAGAAGAAAGTCTAGGACAAGGTAAAGAAGTGGATAGCTGCAGAAGTGCACCACCTTAGTCTTTGCCAAGAAAAACCGAAGCCTGTGCGCTTCGGCATAAGGAGATACGCCGTTCAATGCCAGTTAGAGTCGACGCTCCAGAGTTAGAATCTGGGCCGTACCAAAAGACATCAAAAGGTCGTATTCGTAGAGCGTAGCGAGAACATTTTCCGGTAGCACCGAGGTGATGCTACCGATGCTCAAAGCAAAGAGTGTGACACTGAGAGCACTTCCCTGTGGGTCACCTTCATCCATATGCTGAATTGATGAACTCGCAAAAATTCAGTTGACGGTGGAATGTACGCAAAAATAACAGTACAGTGTACAGTGGGTAGTTTCTCGGTTTGGGCAACTTTAAATTTCTCTGCCTTCCGTTCTCTTTTCCTTTTTATAATAGTAGGCTCAGTTTTGGATTGTCTGTGAAGGAAGCAATAAAAGCTGAATTCCACCCTTCACAAAATTGGAAAAGGCAAGCTGCTTTGTATTCAGGCCTAGGATTTCCAATGCGAAGATCTATACCTGTTTGAGTGTCAATTTTAGGACGGAAAAGAGGACAAGGAAAGAGTTGGATGAGTAAGGCTGTGATTATGAGAGTTCTGCAGCTCGAAACCTCTGTTAGGAAAAAATCCCAGAGTTTGTCGCGAAGATCCAGGCCCTCATCGCCAACGATCTCAGCAAGTCAATCAGGCCTATAACTATGGACATGGGACTGTCAGTCTTTCATCAGGCAGTTAGTGCACGAGGGCATCTCCTAATAGTCATACAAGATAAGAAAGGGCTAGTAGCTTCTGTCGCAGAAGAAGAAGGACAAGCAAAAGGAACGTGCTGCGAAGCTTGTAAACAAAGTGAAACATCTTCTCAAGCTTGGCATGTTTTGGTTCTTTTCAGACTAGAAAATTTATGCCTGGAAAAGGTGATAAACTCGCAAAAAAAACCCCTGGCTTGATTTGTCCCACAAAGATATACCGAGAGTCATGAAGACCAATGTTACCGATCCGCATCAAGGTGTTTGGGGTTGTCAGTAACGAGAGCCACGTTATGTCCACTTTATCTTCCTGGAAGGCATCAAACTCAATATTGAGGGCCATACCAATGTCCTGGATAAGTTGGTGTTACCTGGAATCCAGTACGTGGAGGTTGGAATGCCATACGTGGGTCAAAATAATATATAGGCCCAGTCTTGGATGTTAGAAGATTTCTTTGACCACATCACTCCGAATATCTAACCTCCCTTTCTCCCCAGACAACAATCCACTAGAATATTTTGTGTGGAGCGTATTTGAAAAACCAAAAAGACCACATTCACTACCAAAGTGGAGCTTAGGACAGGCCCAGCACAGATCTCACCCGGTTAAACAGCGGGACTGTGATGAAGGCTTGCAGCAGGTCCCGACGCTGCCAGGAGGTTATGTTTAAGGATGACAGCGAGTTTATTGAATAAAATGAATAGACTAATTCTTAAAGACTTTAACATGTAACTTGGTAAGTATGTATATATTAATTCTGTGTTATTTTCTTTTATATTGAAGGTAGACCATAAATTACCTACCAAACTCTGTATACCTCATATTCAGATTTAGCTGCACTGCTACTGCCTGAAAGGAGGAATTTATAGTAAATATATAAATAGAGATATCATGGCGGGATTGATTGATTATTGATTGTTTAAGGTATCATGGCGTGAGCAAACAGTGCAATATCCTGCCCTACTCCCATCCAGGGGTATTAGGGTAGTATAACTCATACCCAGCATGGTCTCTTGCAAACACATAGCTAACGGAGAACGGTAGGAGACGAGCCTACGCAGATCTTCCAAGTTGGCCTTCTGCGCAATTCTTTTGAAGCAATATGCCTTGCAGGCCTAGCTCAGAGGAGATGGGGAGGCCCACTTCAAAGAAAAGACCCCTACAAGAATAGCCGTAAGCTTTCCGGAGGCAGAATTCTGGGGTTATCTTCCGTACAAGGCCTTGTCGTCTTCAAAGATTTATTGGGGGAAGTTGGGTTCGATATGCGAGTATTTTCCTCCTTCCGACTCGAAACCTTTGGTGAGCGGGTGGCTTCAGAGGCGAGTGTCGCTCTTTTTCTCCATTAACTCATTCAAGCCTTAGGTAGGAGCCGCAACTCCTTTGGTGCGCTCCTACTTTCAAAGAACAGCAGTAAGAGGCTTTGAAGACGGCTCCACGACCACCTTCAGGAGGGTTCCTTATGTGAATCGGACGACTCGGTGTAGACGCACGGCCATTTCGCCTTACAGGAAAAGGTCACGTTTGGTGGAGGGGTTGGGGAGCCTTGGTTTTAGTTGATGCTATGTATGAACCTTGTGTACCATCAGCTCTATCAGGGGAGAAGCTGGGGGGGGGGAAGAACCCGCATAAGGGTTCCGAATGGACGCGGAAACAACCGTGCTCGTAGGACTGGAAGGGTTAGAAGCAGAGGGTGCCATTTTTAAGATTAAAGCGTTAAACGTCCCAGGCTAGGTTGACAAGCAAGGACTAAATTCTTACTTAACCTTAAGAGATGATAGACGATCCGTAGCCAAAAACTGACAGGATTTCATTCCCCAGAAGATACGCACTGCATTGCTTCGAAGAAGCGGAATGCGGCTCTCCGCAATTGACACAGGTAGCCATACACAATAGGGAATTATTGTGTATGACCTTGGAGCAGCTTACACAGACTTGGGTAAACCCGACTTTGCACGTCTACAGGAGCGATCCGTATGACCAAAGCGGTGGCAGCACTAGCACTTACGTGATAGTGGCACGAATGACTTCACACAGTAGCAATACCTACCGGGACACAACGAATCAGGAAGGCTGTAATGGTGTATGTGGTGAAGGGTGTAAGGGTTGGTCTCTGCCCCTCCTTGTTTTCTCATCAAACCTTGACTACCCCCTACTACTTTCACGAAGTTCATGGTAGTGTATGCATCACATCCAACGGCTAGCTATTAAGTGTCCAAAGGGTACAAATCATGGCTGCCTCTTAAGGGTTCGACTCTTTCGCTAGAAGACTCCCGCCCGAGAAACACATCACCTTTGGCTCTATACTAGTCAAATTAGCTAATGCTCTCCTATGAGGGAGTACATGGTAAGTTGTAGTATTCATTGGGTTTTGGTGGATTGTTTTTACAAATAAAGAAATTGTTAATATAAAATAGAGCTAAATACATTAGTGAACGATCCATTTAGCTCGTTTTCATCGGCAAAGGGCCAAAAAAATGAGTAAGACACCAGAAGTCTGGCTTTCAATAACCATTGTGGATGCGCATTGTCTGCAACAATGAGCCGCTTCTATACAGCAGTCGGCGTGTCAGACCGGTATCTGGGTTCTATGTAGATAAAAATCGCGGCATATGGGTTTTAACCTATGTGAACCATGCAGGACGTATCCTGGTGGGTCGTTATCCATTTCCCACTCCAAATCAGGCTGTGCATCAGGTGAACAGAGGGATGGGACCAGGCTGGAACAAAAAGTGGTTCTCGTACAGTAATGCATAAACTCATTCAAATTTAGGACACCTATCGCCAGCTCGTCGATCAGGTCGGCAAGTTTTTTTCGTAAAAACTTTAAGGCAAAGGTCACCGTACTCACACTACAGCATAATACTAGGCAAGATTAAAAAACAAATAACAACATGTAGATAACAAATTAAAAAAGGAGCAAAGGCTAATACACAAGATAAAAAAGAACAAAAACAAGAACAATAAATAATAAAAACAAAAATAAGAAGCAGTAGGGCAACAAGAAGGAAGCGTACTCCGGCGTCTGGGGTAGGCTCCCTTTCCTCCGACGCAGGAACATGTGACCTACAACAAAAGGTCAAATAAAGTCGAGGATGCCCAGCCTCATCCAAAAGGTCAGCTAATCCACAAGTCTGTGGACTTGCTGGTCCCGGCATCGGGGCAGGTAACGTGCGCGAAGATCACCCAGAATGGGACATTCAACAAGAATATGCCGAACAATATGCGTGAAAACGCAGTTATCATAATAAGGTTGTGGCTAGTTTGTCCGATTCGGAGATGGCCGAAAGTAACTTGAAGCCGTCGTAGCATTGTGGGGTAGGTCTATGGTAACAGTCGCAGCGCAATGTCACGCACTTCAAGTTCTCCTTGTTTATCTCCCATCTTCTTTGCCAAGCAGTCCGGAGAGCTGTCCATATTCCTGCCAAACGTTCTAGTAATAGTACTTAAGCCCACAGCGATGAGGTTGCCGGAGAAGAACTCAAAGGCCTCATCCACCAACCTAAACCCCTTGAATGAGAGATATAAATCAGTTATTTCGGGAACCACCACCAGGGGAATCATATTTGAATGAGAAAGTGATCACTAACATAGAGGTCATCGACTACCCCCACCCAAAATGCTAGTTGTGCATTCGGAGAGCATAAAGATAGATCAAGACAGGAAAATGAAGAAGTTCTTGGGCAGTGATGGATAACTCATCCACATCTAGGACACCGATCTCCAGCTCGTCGATCAGGTCTAATAGGACCTGACCCCTGGGATTGATCGATTAGTCTTCCTGAGAAAGGTAGGCTAAGAGCATGCATCCATCATTTCCTCCTACAAAAGAATAGCTCAGGGAAAACGGGAGGAGACGAGCGTGCGCAGATCCCCCCAGTTGGCCCAGTGTCGACGGAAAATACATTAAAGGAATATGCCTTCCAGGCCTAGCTCAGATGAGATGCCGGGGACCTATTGGAAGAGAAGAGCCTCACGAAAATGACCTTACGCATACCTTAGGAAAAACTTCGAGCGCTATTGGCTGGACAATGTGCTGAAGGTGCTGTCGCTTTAGAAGTCTTATCAGGGGTGGTTGGGCTCGCCATGCGAGTCTTCTCTCAACACTAATGCCTTCACGCGGGTAGCGATATCAATCAGCAGGCATCGCCTCTAGGAGGGTGTCACAGTCAAACGTGACGAAGGGTATAGGGGTGGGTCTCGAGACCTCTCACTCTTTTCTTATCACACGTTAGACCTTGAGCGATCCTTGGTCGGTTAACTCTAAAGTGATGTCTTCTATGGAGTAGTTCTTGAGTTCCCTCTCAGAAACCACTCCTCTCACGAAATTCATGGTAGAGTTAGGCGTCACACTTACCGGCCTGCCATCAAGTGTCCGAAGGTCACTAATCATGGCCACTTTGGAGGAATCCGACGCATTCGCCAGAAGGCTCTCATCCGAGCAAAGGGTCACCTTCGGCTCTCTACTAATCACGCTAGCTAGTGCTCTCATCTGATAGATCCTGTTGCCTTTGGCCAACATGCTGCCATCAGTTGAGCGAATAACTCGAAAGCGTTTGAAATTAGGAGGCTCAAAAACGCTTGGTCAGCACCGAATGAGGAGCCCTGACGTAAAAATGCTGCTCTCTGTGGATTTCGCCCCCTAGGCGAGCTCCGGGCCCGGACGTACCGATCTTGGTTTGCTCGCTTACCGAAACGGTAGCAGACCTGTCCCTCCCTGGGCCTTTACGTTTACTTGAAAAGGAAACGGTAAAGCACAATGGCGCAACTATTATCATTGATGTACGCTTGCCATTAGCAATGATGGAGGGGGTTACGTTTTATTAAAATGGAAGGAAACGCTCAAGCACAATGCCGCCACTATTATCACTTGTGTACGCTTGCCATTAGCCAAGTTAGAGTGGTTACGTTTTCTTAAAATGTAAGGAAACGCTCAAGCACAATGCTGCCACTATCACCACTTGATGTACGCTTGCCATTAGCCATGATGGAGGGGTTGCGTTTTCTTGAAATGTAAGGGAATGCTCAAGCACAATGCCGCCACAATTATAACTTGATGAACGCTTGCCATTAGCCATGATAGAGTAGGTACGTTTTCTTAAAATGGCAAGAAACGCTAAAACACAATGCTGTTACTATTATCACTTGATGTACGCTTGCCATTAGCCATGATGGAGGGGTTACGTTTTCTTAAAATGTAAGAAAACGCTAAAGCACTTTGCCGCCACTATTATAAATTGATGTACGCTTGCAATAAGCCATGATTAGGGAGGTTGCGTTTTCTTAAAATGTAAGGGAACGCTCTAGCACAATGCCGCCACTATTATAACTTTATGAACGCTTGCCATTAGCCATGATAGAGTGGTTACGTTTTCTTAAAATGGCGAGAAACGCTAAAACACAATGCTGCCACTATTATCACTTAATGTACGCTTGCCATTAGGCATGATGGAGGGATTATGTTTTCTTAAAATGTTAGGAAACGCTAAAGCACAATCCTGCCACTATTATCACTTGATTTCCGCTTGCCATTAGCCATGATGGAGGGGTTAAGTTTTCTTAAATGTAAGGAAACGCTAGGGCACAATGCCGCGACTATTATCACTTGATGTACGCTTGCCATTTGCCAAGATGGAGGGGTTAGGTTTTCTCAAATGTAAGAAAAAGTTAGAGGACAATGCCGCGACTATTATCACTTGATGAACGCTTGCCATTTGCCAAGATGGAGGGGTTACGTTTTCTTAAAATGTAAGGAAACGCTGAAGCACATTGCCGCCACTATTATCACTTGATGTACGTTAGACATTAGCCATGATAGGGGGGTTAAGTTTTCTTAAAATGTAAGGAAACGTTAAAACACAATGCCGCCACTATTATAAATTGATATACGCTTGCTATTAGCCATGATGGAGGAGTTACGTTTACTTGAAAAGGAAACGGTAAAGCACAATGCCGTAACTATTATCATGGATGTACGCTTGCCATTAGCAATGATGGAGGGGTTTCGTTATATTAAAATAGAAGGGAACGCTCAAGCACAATGCCGCCACTATCACCACTTGATGTACGCTTGCCATTAGCCATGATGGAGGGGTTGCGTTTTTTTACAAATGTAAGGGAACGCTCAAGCACAATGCCGCAAACATTATAACTTGATGAACGCTTGCCATTAGCCATGATAGAGTGGTTACGTTTTCTTAAAATGGCGGGAAACGCTAAAACACAATGCTGTTACTATTATCACTTGATGTACACTTGCCATTAGCCATGATAGAGGGGTTACGTTTTCTTAAAATGTAAGAAAACGCTAAAGCGCTTTGCCGCCACTATTATAAATTGATGTACGCTTGCAATTAGCCATGATGAAGGGGTTGCGTTTTCTTAAAATGTAAGGGAACGCTCTAGCACAATGCCGCCACTATTATAACTTGATGAACGCTTGCCATTAGCCATGATAGAGTGGTTACGTTTTCTTAAAATGGCGGGAAACGCTAAAACACAATGCTGCCACTATTATCACTTAATGTACGCTTGCCATTAGGCATGATGGAGGGGTTATGTTTTCTTAAAATGTAAGGAAACACTAAAGCACAATGCCGCCACTATTATCACTTGATATACGCTTTCTATTAGCCAGATGGAGAGGTTAAGTTTTCCTTAAATGTAAGGAAATGCTAAAGCACAATGCCACCACTATCACCACTTGATGTACGCTTGCCATTAGCCATGATGGAGGAGTTATGTTTTCTTAAAATGTAAGGAAACGATAAAGCACAATGCCACTTCTATTATAACTTTATGTACGCTTGCTATTAGCAATGATATAGGGGTTACGTTTTATTAAAATGTAAGGGAACGCTAAAGCACAATGCTGCTACTACTATCACTTGATTTACGCTTGCCTTTAGCCATGATGAAGGTGTTACGTTTCCTTAAAATGTAAAAAAACGCTAAACCACAATGCTGCCACTATTATAACTTGATATACGCTTGCAATTAGCCATGATGGAGGAGTTACGTTTTCTTAAAATGTAAGGGAACGCTCAAGCACATTGCCAACACTATTATCACTTGATGTACGCTTGCCACTAGCCATGATGGAGGGGTTATGTTTTCCTAAAATGTAGAAAAACGCTAAAGCACAATGCCGCCACTATTATCACTTGAAGTATGCTTGCCATTAGCCATAATAGAGGGGTTACATTTTCTTAAAATGTAATGAAACGCTAAAGCACAATGCTGCTACTACTATCACTTGATTTACGCTTGCCTTTAGCCATCATGGAGGTGTTACAATCCTTAAAATGTAAAAAAACGCTAAACCACAATGCTGCCACTATTATCACTTGATGTACGCTTGCCATTAGCCATGATGGAGGGGTTATGTTTTCTTAAAATGTAGGAAAACGCTAAAGCACAATGCCGCCACTATTATCACTTGAATTATGCTTGCCATTAGCCATAATAGAGGGGGTACATTTTCTTAAAATGTAATGAAACGCTAAAGCACAATGCCGCCACTATTATCACTTAATATACGCTTGCCATTAGCTATGATAGAGGAAACGTTAAAGCACAATGCCGCCACTATTATGACTTGATGTACGCTTTCCATTAGCCATGATGGAGGATAAACGTTTTCTTAAAATGTAAGGAAACGCTAAAGCACAATGCCGCAACTATTATAACTTGATTTACGCTTGCAATTAGCCATGATAGAGGAGTTACGTTTTCTCAAAATGTAAGGAATCGCTAAAACACAATGCCCCCACTATTATAACTTGATGTACGCTTGACATTAGCAATGATGGAGGGGGTTACGTTTTCTTAAAATGTAAGGAAACGCTAAAGCACAATGTTGCAACTATTAGCACTTGATGTACGCTTGCCATTAGCCATGATAGAAGGGATACATTTTCTTCAAATGTAAGAAACGCTAAAACCAAAAGCCACCACTATTATAACTTGATCTACGCTTGCCATTAGCCATGATGGAGGAGTTACGTTTTTTTAAAATGTAAGAAAACTCTAAAGCACAATACCGCTACTATTATAACTTGATGTACGCTTTCCATCAGCCATGATAGAGGAATTGCTAAAGCACAATGCCGCCACTATTATAACTTGATGTAAGCTTGCCATTAGCCATGATGGAGGATATAAGTTTTCTTAAAATGTAAGAAAATGCTGAATCAAAATGCTGCCACTATTATAACTTGATGAACGCTTGCCATTAGCCATGATGAAAGGGTTACGTTTTCTTAAAATGTAAGGAAACGCTAAAGAACAATGCCGCCACTATTATCACTTGATGTACGCTTGCCATTAGTCATGATGGAGGATATACGTTTTCTTAAAATGTAAGGAAACGCTAAAGCACAATGCCGCCACTATTATCACTTGATATACGCTTGCTATTAGCCAGATGGAGGGGTTACGTTTTTTTAAAATGTAAGGAAACGCTAAAGCACAATGCCGCCACTATCACCACTTGATGTACGCTTGCCATTAGCCATGATGGAAGGGATACGTTTTCTTAAAATGTAAGAAAACTCTAAAGAACCATGCCGCCACTATTATCACGTGATGTACGCTTGCCATTAGCCATGATGGAGGAAACGCTGAAGCCCAATGCCGCCACTATTATGACTTGATGTACGCTTTCCATTAGCCATGATGGAGGATATACGTTTTCTTAAAATGTAAGGAAACGCTATAGCACAATGCCGCCACTATTATAACTTGATGTACGCTTGCAATTAGCCATGATAGAGGAGTTACGTTTTCTTAAAATGTAAGGAAACGCTAAAACACAATGCCGCCACTATTATATCTTGATGTACGCTTGCCATTAGCCATGATGGAGGGGTTACGTTTTCTTAAAATCTAAGGAAACGCTGGAGCACAATGCCGCCAAAATTATTAAATGATGTACGCTTGCCATTAGCCATGGTAGAGGGGTTACATTTTCTTAAAATATAAGAAAACGCTAAAACACAATGCCGATACTATTATAACTTGATGTACGCTTGCCATTAGTCATGATGGAAAAGTTACGTTTTCTTAAAATGTAAGAAAACGCTAAAGCACTTTGCCGCCACTATTATAAATTGATGTACGCTTGCCATTAGCCATGATGGAGGGGTTGCGTTTTCTTAAAATGTAAGGGAACGCTCTAGCACAATGCCGCCACTATTATAACTTGATGAACGCTTGCCATTAGCCATGATAGAGTGGTTAATTTTTTTCAAAATGGCGGGAAACGCTAAAACACAATGCTGCTACTATTATCACTTAATGTACGCTTGTCATTAGGCATGATGGAGGGGTTATGTTTTCTTAAAATGTAAGGAAACGCTTAAGCACAATGCCGTCACTATTATCACTTGATATACACTTGCTATTAGCCAGATGGAGGAGTTACGTTTTCTTAAAATGTAAGGAAACACTAAGGCTCAATGCCACCACTATTACCACTTGATGTTCGCTTGCCATTAGCCATGATGGAGGGGTTATGTTTTTTTAAAATGTAAGCAAACGATAAAGCACAATGCCACTTCTATTATAACTTGATGTACGCTTGCTATTAGCAATGATATAGGGGGTACGTTTTCTTAAAATGTAAGGAAACGCTAAAGCACAATGCTGCTACTACTATCACTTGATGTACGCTTGCCATTAGCCATGATGGAGGTGTTACGTTTTCTTAAAATGTAAAAAAACGCTAAACCACAATGCCGCCACTATTATAACTTGATGTACGCTTGCAATTAGCTTGATGGAGGAGTTACGTTTTCTGAAATTGTAAGGGAACGCCCAAGCACAATGCCGCCACTATTATTACTTGATGAACGCTTGCCATTAGCCATGATAGAGTAGTGACGTTTTCTTAAAATGTAAGGAAACGCTAAAACATAATGCTGCCACTATTATTACTTGATGTACGCTTGCCATTAGCCATGATGGAGGGGTTATGTTTTCTTAAAATGTAAAAAAAGGCTAAAGCACAATGCCGCGACTATTATCACTTGATGTATGCTTGCCATTAGCCATGATAGAGGGGTTACATTTTCTTAAAATGTAATGAAACGCTAAAGCACAATGCCGCCACTATTATCACTTGATGTACGTATGTCATTAGCCATGATGGAGGGGTTACGTTTTCTTAAAATTTAAGGAAACGCTGGAGCACAATGCCGCTACTATTATCAATTAATGTACGCTTGCCATTAGCCATGATGGAGGGGTTACGTTTTCTTAAAATATAAGAAAACATTAAAACACAATGCCGCCACTATTATAACTTGATGTACGCTTGCCATTAGTCATGATGGAGAAGTTCCGTTTTCTTAAAATGTAAGAAAACGCTGAAGAACAATACGGCTACTAATATAACTTGATGTACTCTTGCCATTATCCATGATAGAGGAAACGCTAAAGCACAATGCCGCCACTATTATAACTTGATGTAAGCTTTCTATTAGCCATGATGGAGGATATACGTTTTCTTAAAATGTAAGGAAATTCTAAATCACAATGCTGCCACTATTATAACTTGATGTACGCTTGCCATTAGCCATGATGGAAGGGTTACGTTTTTTTAAAATGTAAGGAAACGCTTAAGAACTATGCCGCTACTATTATCACTTGATGTACGCTTGCCATTAGCCATGATGGAGGAAACGCTAAAGCACAATGCCGCCACTATTATGACTTGATGTACGCTTTCCATTCGCCATGATGGAGGATATACGTTTTCTTGAAATGTAAGGAAACGCTAAAGCACAATGCCGCCACTATTATAACTTGATGTACGCTCTCAATTAGCCATGATAGAGGAGTTACGTTTTCTTAAAATGTAAGGAAACGCTAAAACACAATGCCGCCACTATTTTATCTTGATGTACCCTTGCCATTATCCATGATGGAGGGGTTACGTTTTCTCAAAATGTAAGGAAACGCTGGAGCACAATGCTGTTACTATTATCAATAGATGTACGCTTACCATTAGCCATGATAGAGGGGTTACATTTTCTTAAAATATAAGAAAACGCTAAAACACAATGCCGCCACTATTATAACTTAATGTACGCCTGCCATTAGTCATGATGAAGGAGTTACGTTTTCTTAAAATGTAAGAAAACGCTAAAGTACATTACCGCTACTGTTATAACCTGATGTACGCTTGCCCTTAGCCATGATAGAGGAAACGCTAAAGCACAATGCTGCCACTATTATCACTTGATGTACGCTTGCCATTAGCCATGATGGGGGATATACGTTTTCTTAAAATGCAAGAAACGCTAAAGCACAATGCCGCCACTATTATCACTTGATATACGCTTGATATTAGCCAGATGGAGGGGTTACGTTTTCTTAAAATGTAAGGAAACGCTAAAGAACAATGCCGCCACTATTATCACTTGATGTACGCTTGCCATTAGCCATGATTGGGGATATACGTTTTCTTAAAATCCAAGGAAACGCTAAAGCACAATGACGCTACTATTATCACTTGATATACGCTTGCTATTAGCCAGATGGAGGGGTTACGTTTTCTTAAAATATAAGGAAACGCTAAAGCACAATTCCGCCACTATTATCACTTGATATACAGTTGCTATTAGCCAGATGGAGCGGTTACGTTTTCTTAAAATGTAAGCAAACGCTAAAGCACAATGCCACCACTATTATCACTTGATGTACGCTTGCTATTAGCCAGATGAAGGGGTTACGTTTTTTTAAAATGTAAGGAAACGCTAAAGCACAATGCCGCCACTATTATCACTTGATGTAGGCTTGTATTAGCCAGATGGAGGAGTTACGTTTTCTTAAAATGTAAGCAAACGCTAAAGCACAATGCCGTCACTATTATCACTTGATGTACGCTTGCTATTAGCCAGATGAAGCGGTTACGTTTTCTTAAATTCTAAGGAAACGCTAAAGCACAATCAAACGCATGTTACCAAGGTGTTGCTCTCGGGCTGCCTTGTTGTCGCAAAGTGTTGTACTACGCAGAAGGTGCGCAACTCAAATTTCGAACTTGCCGCAGTCTGTTCCTATGTCCGAATGTTCGTATGTAGGGTAGCTTCTATAGATAAACGCACAGATATAGAGAACCGCAGGAATATAGAAACCTGCAGGGTTATAGAGAACCGCAAGGATATACATAGACAACCGAAAGGATATTCAGAGATAACCACAAGGATATACATAGATAATCGCAAGGATATACATAGACAACCGCAAGGATATAGATAGACAATCGCAAAGATATAGAGAGCAGCAGGGATATAGAGAACTGCATGGATATAGAAAACCGCAAAGATATACAGAACCGCATAGATATAGAAAACCACAAAGATATAGAGAACCGCAAAAATATAGAGAACCGCATGGATATATAGAAACGCACAATATCGAGAACCGAATGGATATAGAGAACTGCAAGATCGGAGGGAGATAGAGACACATACAGATATAGACACACACATATATAGAGACACACACATATATAGAGGCACAACAATATAGAGATACGGAATGATATAGAGACACTCACAGATATAGAGACACTCACATATATAGAGACACGTACAGATATAGAAACACGCACAGGTACAAATAAAGAAAATCGCATATGTACAGGGAAAAACACAGAGGCAGAGCAACATACACATGCAAACACACAAAGACAAAGAAACAAACAGATCTGAGAAGCACAGAGATAAGGAGATTTACATAAAAACAGAAAAGGGTACAAAACTGAGAAACACAAAGAAACGCACATAGGCATATATAAACACAGAAACAGACAGAAATACACAGAGACCCTCTCAAAGACAGAAAACTACATAGACATAGAGCTACACAGAGTCAAGAGTCATGGAACCACACAGAGGCAGTTAACCACACAGAGACAAAGAAACAAAGAAAGAAACAAAGAGAGAATCAAACAGACAGAAACACAGATAGAAACAAAGAGAGAAACAAGGTATAGTGAAACCCACATATGCAGAGAAAAACACATATACAGAAACCCATAGAGAGATAAAAACACACAAACAAAAACATATAGACAATCACACAGAGGCACAAAGAGATAGATAGATAGATATATATATAGAGAGAGAGAGTTTATTTGAAGGTGTGAAAGAAAATGAGCGAGAGAAAATAATTTAAAATTCTTGTTTACATCTTTTCGTCGTATCCCATGAATAACAAATATTTTGCGTGTTTCAAATACATAGTTTCATTTTGAATCAAAGCAGGTCGTAAGGAAAAATCTATTCCTTATTTGCATCTCTTTTACGAATCAATTTGTGTAAATACAGATATGTTCTGCATTCTCGGATCCATGGGTTATAAATTGGATTACAAAAATAAAATTCTTAACTGTATTTCATTTGTTATGAAGAAATAGAGAGGCATCGTCTAGAAATCTGCACAACCAGCTTTAGCAATGAATCTAGGCCCACTTTATGCTATTGATAAAATATAAAAAAATAAGGTCGAAAAAATCACTCCTTTATTTCGTGTCTGAAAAACATTCATTCTGATTTTTTTTCACAATTTAAATAAAATTAACGAGCGCGTAGCTAGCGGACATTTTGTCAGGGGAGATCTATAAAAAAATGGTAAATATGTAAAAAGTGAAACAGTACGTCTAAGATATGGATTAGCTGATAAAGAAAGCATCAGGTTTTCTTATTCATACTATCATATATATTGTTTTAACTTTGTAATTCATACATGTAATTGATGAGTCTACACAGTTTTTGTGTGACTGTAGAGTATGAAGAATGAATAGACGCAGATCCTCAGACAGGTATTGTGACGGAAAAGGCGCACAATTCTTCAGATTTCAGCCTCAGCATTGTTTCCGTTCTACACTTGACTACTTTTCGTGTGGTCTACCACAGAACCTAACCTAGGTTAGGGTACGTTTCCTTAGGCTAGGTTATGTTGTTTTGTAGATAATACGAAAGAGAAGGTCTGTAGACTGCACGCTAGAGTTTAAAATAGGCGGGTTCCTGTTCGCCAATGTGGAAGGGCACGTAAGTTCCAGGTTCAATTTTAATGTGTTAGTGGTTCAGCACTGGTTGGCGCAACGGTTCTTGGAGATGCGAAAGGGAAACTCACCTGAGGGCGCCTTCTTTAAGTGTGACTTAGTTATGGCCACGGCAGATGGTCAACCAGTAGTAACTCTACATTAACTGAGGAGGTTTCGAACGATAGATAAACACCAACCAGGAGTGTTAATTTCCAGAGTTTAATTATTACTTTAGCTGAACTTCTTTCATATATTTTACGGCTTTTTTAAAGTCCGATATCAAAAGGTTTGAACTAGTCGTTAGTCAACCTATAATTCTTAGTTAATCTACTCTTTACAACAAATCCCCTAGTTTGTATACGCCAATTTCCGGAACTAGGTAGAGCTAAAATAAATTTACCATTAGGGTACAAAATGGTGTCCTTCTTTCCAATCTTACTTCATTTCCCCTGCGCCAAGAGAAGTCTTACACTGGAACCACCAATTAACACATTTGGGTGGTGTATGGGCATGTTAATTCATATCTAAGATAATCCCTCCTTGAGTATAAAAAAAGATGTGGCAGTATTCGTTGATTTAATTTTTAATGACGGAGGGAGGCTTAGTTGGGAGATTTCTTAGCGCGCTGGAGGAACCAGTAGAACAGGTTGGTTATACCATCACGAGAGAATCTGTTTTCAAAGGAGGAAGCCAGATGGACTCCTAAAAAAAAAAAAATCAAAGGAGGGAGCTTTGAACCTAATGTAGCTACTTAGTCAGCAGGAGGAGCAGGACATGAATTTTGGTCAAAATGTCAGTAAAAGAAGAGTTATTGGAAGGGAGGGGGGGGGAGTCAACTCGTACGACTTGCTCCAGAATTTTGCTGAATTTAAATTTAAACAATGGTTTTAGGGGTGAATTATTCAGGGTTCTTAAAAGGAAAGTATGCTTATATATTTATACACACCTATGCCTGTGTATATCTATACCCACATGTGCATTTACGTATATCATATAAGGCGTAGCTACATCTCCTACACGGCCCTAAAAATGAGGATACTGGCATATCTCCTACACCAAAATGGTGCATGCGGCACATCTCCTACACGTAAAATAGAGTACCAAGCGTTTCTCCTACACCAAAATGGTGTATACGGCATATCTACTACACATAAAATGTATATTATACACCAAAACACTGCATACACAGAGAATAATATTATTGGGGAAATGAACATTCCACAAAATGACTCAATATATTTTATTTAAAAACATAATTATGCCATGCTTATTTTCATCTAAGAAGGTAAATTATTTGGCACTTTTATTTGAGAGGCACAATTTCATTTAGATAAATACCTATATCCTGTCTTGAATAATAGCCTGGTAAGTGGGACATTTTGGTGGATTGTTTTCATCTGCTGCTCCCATTAGGATATCAATACAAGTAGCACATGATGCAGCATATCTGCACGGCAATAGTGCCACTGTCCTTTCCCTTCGCCTCAGACAGATGCTGCACCGAAGCTCATGTGAAAATTCTTCTTCACCATCTATATTGTCAAGGCCGTGCTGCTTATCCCCACCCTCATCAGAACTGTCATCAGGAAGAAGAAATCGTTAAGCAAAACTGTTAAAAGTGTGAACAACAGCATTAATATATTGTTCCAGGGTGAATGTTCCATTTTTCAATTTTTCTTTGAAGCTTTGCCTGCGCTCAATGTTTCTGCAAAACTTCTCCTAATACCGGGTGATGTCCATGTCAGCATCTAGACGCTCAATGTCCTTTAATATGTTTGCTATCAGATTATTCAAATGTACTAGGAATGTGTATATGCTCGGCTTGTGCTGGCGGACAATGACTTTAAGTCTGCTGTGGAATGACTCGGCATCATTGTCAGTACCACGAGCAAAATCAAAGACAGAGAGGCATTTAAGAGTGAACTTTCTAATCCAGTAGTCTGTGATATATGCCATAAATGCATTAATACTTGCCTGGGAATGATCATTTACATCAAAAGTTTCTTTGAACAGAGAATGAACTGCTTCTTGTATTAAACTGGCTGGCATATAACTAAGTGTTATGAGCTTCTTGACCTACTTATTGAACTGTATTTTATCATTGTACAGTTGGGTCAGCCCTATCCTTTGAATTTTATGGTACAATATTGTGAAAAGTGGAATTGACAGCCCTTAATCTCAACTTGAGGCCAGCAAGAGCAAATTGCTTTGACCAGAGCTGCTTTCAAAATCACCCATTGCTTGCCTTGGATTCAGGTTGGAGAGGAGTTCCTTAAATTTTTGCATTGATATATCATGCAGCTTCTGAGACTTTGAGTTCATCAAGATAAAAATAGGTAGAAATAAATGTCCTTTATAAAATCTAAGCAATGTAAATAGCTGGTAGAATAGTACTAGATTAGTGTAAAATGTACCGTCAAAATTCCATTCTTTAATGTTACTAATGTTTGTGAGCAAAATATTATTGCCAAAGGACCACTTTCCTCATCTCTGACGACAGCTCTGAGGTTTCCGTCGACAACCTTGGCCTCTGAAATCTCCAGCATGTTTGCACACTCCTCTGCAGTGTGTGGCTGCCTCGGTTGAATTCGATGTTTGGCTCGAAGCATACTGCGCTCTACAGTTGGGAAGGATACTATTGCTCCATGTTGATGATGTCTTGTTACCTCCCTAAAAATCTCACATTTACTGGTAGAGCCCACTTGCTCAGCAGCCTTCCTCTTAAGAACGTTCTTCAGGTCAGTTGCAATACAGTCATCTGCTTCATTGTTGTGGAGTTGTGTTTCTCTGATGGCACCAGCCGACTGTAAAAATATAAAATTTTATTATTATTATGTATTAAGTATGTATGTATATTAAGATGTATTAAGATAAGATAATATACTTTATTGGTACATTGAATAAACATTATCAACAACATAAAATTCGCGAAAAAGTCGTCATTGGAAAGCTAAGAATTTAAAGAGATGGTTAATATTTCCCAGAATGTAAATACAAGAATTTAAATACAGGAAAACTGATCCAAAACACCTAACCTTACTCGCTATCACTCACCAGATTCCGAGACAGTTACACTAGACTTAATACTCTAACCATTACACCACAGATAAAATAAGTATAATTGTTACACAAAAATGTCTTACCTCCGAACAGACGGCTCTTCCTCTACATTTGGGGTGCTGAATGCATCGCAGGTACACTTTGTCGTTTCTTACAACATTTACAAGGTACCAGCGGCCAGCGTCGTCCTTATACACAACTGCATTGAAGCGAATATTTCCCTCAATAGTGCTCGCCATCATGATCCAATGTCGTCTGTGGTGTGGTTACGCTAAACTCGTCTGAACTCGACTTGTGTCGACTTGGTAAATTAGGAGTGTTACCCACTTGCTCAAAACCGCGGAAAAGTATAAAAACACAACTTGACCTGGGGAAATGTGACGGTATAGGTTGTTGTGTGTATTAAATCTAACTGTATTAATTTATGAGTGTAGAAAATACGCTGTATATGAGTCGAAAATATGCTAGTATTGATCTTTGTGCGTTGGAAATATGCCGTTTATGTGTCGGAAATGTGATGGTATAGATTTTTGTGAGTAGCAGACACGAGGGTCAATCAATAAGTTTTGCAATACGAATAAAAGGAAACGAGATATGAGGAAAAGTGTTTTATTATTTTTCATTATAACTACCCTCGACTTCAATTTCCTTGCGCCACTTGTCCCTGAGGCTTCGAAGTCCCGACAACCAGAAATCTCCCGACTGCTGTTCAATCCACTCCTGGATGACGAGCTGGACATCTTCATCGTCCCCAAACCGGCGTCCACGCAATGCAGCCTTGAGCTGGCGGAATAAAAAGTAGTTGCTAGGGGCCAGATCTGGACTGTAGAGGGGATGGTTGAGCTCCTCAAATCCGCACTCGCGCAGGGTAGCTTGTGCAACTCTGGCCTTGTGGACTTTGACGACGTTGAAGTCAACCATGGCACGTGAAGTTTCTAGAGACCCAACGGGCAAAGACCTTGGTCATGGCCATTTGCCGTGGATGATGTTGATAACACTTCCATGTAATATTCCAAGTTCTCGCTCGGTTTCTTCGACCTTCACCCGTCCGTTTTCGAGGATCATCCTCTCCATACGGGCCACATTTTCCTCGATGGTCACGTCTGACAGGCGTCCTTGACGGAGGTCATCTTCAAGGGACTCTCGACCATGGCGGAACTCCCTATTCCAGTGAGCAATGGTTGCATAAGAACGGGCAGTGTCGGTGTACACTGCAACCATGCGTTCATGGATCTCTTTTGCATTCTTTCCTTCCATGGTCAAAAATTTGTGACTGACGATCTGCGATCAGCTACTGCTTCTTAAATAGACGAGGCAGAAGCATGCGGCTGAAGGTCCTAACTTATCATAACTTGTTCTAACACCCCCACAAAGAGCCATTTCACTTCCTCTGTTTTGCCCTACCAATTCGCAAAACTATTGACCGCCCCTCGTACGCCTTATCCGTGTCGGAAATCTGACGGTACCCTAAAAAAAGCGAAATTTTGTAGATGTGACTTGTAAGAATTACGCCGCATTGTGCTTTACGAGATGTGGCGTACCCCCTATCATATATTGACTTAACGACGACCAGATAAGTATATAGATCTATAGTATAACTTAAAAGGTCGAAATAAAATGCTGGAAAGGGGAGGTGGTGTCATGACATTAGTTTCTTTTATTATATTTAATTTACCCTTGTTTTCACCTTCTTTATTTCATTAATAATATTTTTTCTTAAGTTTTATTAATGCTTCCTATGTAAAGGACCACATTTACAAAAGGGGCACTAATAGGTCTCTCCCCCTCCCTATCGTAGACCCCGCTGATAGAAGTAGTAGAAAGCCATACCGAATGAGAGAGAGAGGAAAAAACTCGAATAAGTCATTCATGCCATTAATTCATCACACTTATTTTAAGTTCTTAACAGAACGGCTGCGAGTTTTAATAGATAATAAAGCATCAGTATTCTTCTTGGAACTTTCGTATACACACTTATAATCTTTATGGAATAATTGTAGCCACTATATGTACAAATACAAAATGAATATTCACGTCGGTCAATGATTATTTTTTGTGCGTGCAAGAATATCTTATGTTTATATATATTTTATAAAGTAATTGCGAGAAGAATGACATCTTTAACAAGGTTCAATATAAAAGACAAGATAAAGCTAAAATCGCAAGTAAAATGGGACCGCCTACTAAAATTGATTAAAAACTGGCTGGTAAACCGTGACCAGGGGATCTATTCTCAGATCCTTGCTTCTCTAATATATAGCCTTGGCCAAAATTATGGGGCAGGTATGAAATCGGGAAGAATATGATTGAAACCCATTTATTTCATACTTGACATAATACAAATTAACATTTTTGTATATATTCTATCAATAATTGTTATTTGATGTGTCCTCCTTCTGTTTTTATAGTCACTTTTATGCGTTTTAACGCACTTGAGATTAGGTTGGCACAGGTGGTTGTCTCAATTTTCTGCCACTCTTTATGAATTTTGGCTGTTAATTCACTTTTTGAGGAACATTTGTGCACCTTCACTCTTGTGCCCAAGTGTGACCACAAATGTTCAATGGGGTTGAGGTCTGGAGATTGAGGGGGGCCATTCCATCAACGTCACCCCTTTCTTTTAAAACAAACCCTTTGAGGCTACATATGTGGCATGGCGCATTGTCTTTTTGGAAGATTACACAATCTGTTATGGCTTCAATGAAAATTTATGCTGGGGTAAGTGTTGGAATTCATTATGCCATCACAAGTGATAGCAATCCTGGACCTGAAGACGACATGCAGCCCGAACCATTACACGGCCACCTTCAAATTTGACTGTTAGGACAACACATCTCTGATCATAAGCTTCCCCAACACTTCAACGAACATAAACAGCTCCAGGGGTTCCAAAGTTCTGAGGAGAAATACAAATTTTACTGATCATTTTTGGTATATAATAAAAATGTGTACAATCGTAAAAAATTGGTGTAAACTAATGTAGATAACCTTTCTCAAATTTGCTTTCATCAGACCAAACAACTTTAGCCCAATCATCCTCAGTTCAATCTTCATGCTCTTTTGCTCAAGATAATCGCTTCTTCTTGTTCACCTAAGACAGTTCCGATTTCTTTCTAGCCTTACATCATCTAAGCCCAGTTTCTAATAAGCTTCTTATCACTCTGTGTCTTGATATATCTTTGTTTGTTGCTGCCCAGTTGCTGCAGCAGTTGAGTTTTTCCCCTATCGACCAGAGATGTCCTTTTAAGCAACCTCTCTTCCCTCGGAGTTGTACACCTTTTCCGACATTAACCATCACGTTTTTTGAAAGAATTGGTCTTATTGTACCTTTTAATGGTTGTTTGGGATAATCCCTCTCCGGACAATGTAATGATCTGAGCTCTTTGAGCACCAAGAATCTGTTTCTTCGGAGATATTTTTAACAAATAATTACCACTTGTAAGTTAACAATAAGATAATCTCTTCGTTCTCTGTAGACTAAGGCCCCAAACTATGATGCAAGAGTCCATTAGAGGTGGCAAATTAATTTCCTTCATCGTAAAAATGCCACTGCCCGCAAATAAAAAGCAGTTAAGGTCATTCGTGGGTTCCGTCTCCTTTTATCGGTCATTCATTCCCAATTTTTTAACCTTTTCTGCCCACCTTTGCAAGCTCTTAAAGGATAAGGCCCCAGAATAACTAGTTTGGACTCCGCTACAAATCAACAACTTCAAACAACTTAAGGGTAAACTCACGTCAGCCCATATATTACGGTTGCCAAATCCAGCTGAACCAGTTGGCATCAAGACGGACGCAAACAACGACGGCTCGGTTGTGTTTTAATTCAATACGGAATCAATGACGAGAGTTTTTCCCTCGCTTATGCCAGTCGAAATTTATTATCACGCGAAAAGAACTACACAGTGATTGAGCGAGAGGCTCTGGCTATCATATGGAGAATTAAGAAATTTGACAGGTCTTTGATAGGAAAGGAATTCGTAATCGAAACCGATTACAAACCCTTGTCGTACCTCCGAAATATTAAAAACAACAATTTTAGATTAATGCGCTGGAATCTGTTCCTCCAGGAATTCCAGCTTAGGATACGGTAGGTAAATGGCTCTGAGAATGTTATGGCTGATAGCTTAAGCCGAAATCCAGTAGATTCCCTGTCAAGTGAATCTTGAGCCTACTATTGTTTTATGATTTTTTTTGTATATATATATATATATATATATATATATATATATATATATATATATATATATAAATATATATATATATATATGCCCACATACATTCAAGTCAGAAACCTGTACCCTTTTGTATGTAAATAAACTTTACAATTATTTTTGGAACCGAGGCAGATGTGCCCTCTCGTTAAAATTACGTGTTTATAATCATGATTGTTGTATATTAGTTTATTTTCATTCTCAGGGGGAATAATGATCGATCTATGTACATTTTTTTAGATTCTTTTGGTATTTATTTTGTATTCCTTTTGTGTGTGTGATTTTGTATGTTGCATTCCTTTACTATACTATTTCCCCCTTTTTTTGTGATGCGAATTTATCTATTTTTGTATTCCTTTTGAATTTGTAAAACGCGTTTTTCTATTTTGTGGAGCGAAGGTAATGCCCTTTCTTTCTAATTCTCGCGATGTCCCTTCCTTCGGAAGTCACATCTTAAAAGGGAAGGAGTTGTGAGAGAGAGAGAGTGAGAGTGAGAGAGAGAGAGAAAGAGAGAGAGAGAAAGAGAGAGAGAGAGAGAGATACAAGAAACTAAAAGGAAAATAAGTACCATAGAAGACCTTACGGTCCATTCAATGAGGCTACTTTTGGACTAGCTGTCGAGCGGGCACATCCCCGCTCAATTGCCACGTCCTCCCTAAACGGCCATTTCTCAAGACTTTGTCTAGGCTTGACTTGAACTGGTCGACATAATTGCTGTTGAAAACCTCCACCTGAAGTGCGTTCCAGCTACCGCAGATACTGTACGTGAAAAATTTCCAACGCAGATCGCGGTTGTAACACTTCAGCTCAAGTTTAACGCCATGATTTATTGTTCTGCTCTCAGCAAGTGTAAAAATATCCCTGAAGTCAACATTGTCGAACCCTCGAAATATTTTGAGAACTTCGATGAGCTGACCATGCAGCCTATGGGTTTCCAACGAGAACATATCTAATTCCCTTAATCTATCTTCATAACTTTTATGTCTGATAGAGGGAATCATTGCCCTTAAGGATATAATGAGATTGGGGGTTTCGGTGGCTGATATGCATCACTTTGCATTTGTTCACGTTAAAAGGTATTTGCTACGTGTTCGACCACTCCCCAATCTTCCAAAGATCTTCCTGCATCCGGCGAGTATTTCCTTCCTTTGCAATGTTCATACCAAGTTTGGTATCGTCGGCAAATTTAGAAATTTTGGCAACTATGTCACCGTCCATGTCATTGACGTTGATGATGAATAGTAGTGGTTCCAGGACAGAACCTTGAGGAACACTGCTAGTAACGGGAACGAGAACTTGATACATTTCAGTCTACGCCCAGCGCACGCAATTTCCGAAGGAGGCGGTGGTGTTGTACCTTATCGAAGGCTTTTTCAAAGTCTAAGTAGATATCTTCCCCTGCCTTATCCCGATCGTGCTTACTAAAAACGAAGTGAAGGAATTCCACAAGATTCGTTAGGCATGACCAGTGCCTTCGGAACCCATACTGGGAACTTCTCAATTGCAAGTTGGACTCTAAATAAGACGTCATTTTGTCCAATAAGATGCTTCCCATGATTTTAACGACTATTGAGGTTAAGCTAATAGGTCGGTAGTTCTACGGCTGGCTAGGGTCCGGATTGACATGTTAAAGATAGTACTCAAATATCGTGACACTTGATCACGCACTTCTTTTAACACTTTATGTAGAAACCCGTCCGGGCCAGGGAACTTATTCGTCTTTAGATCAGTGATCTTTTTTTCTATTTCTCTTTGAGTGAAGTCCATTTCATCCAGCTTTTCAACCAAGTAGGAATCTGTGGGCTGGGTGATGGGACCACTCTCTTCAGTAAACACTGAAGATAAGTAGTCGTTCAGGATGTTAGCATTTTCTGCATCTAAGTGCTTTAATGCCGCCTCCTCGTTCACTAAAGGGTCAATCGTGCGATGGATTGGTTTACGGCTGTTTACATAAGCAAAGAACTCCTTAGGATTCTCCTTGAAGAGTCTCGCCACTCTGAGCTTCTCGGCACACTTTGTCGCCCTTATGCTGGACTTTACTCTAACTGTTCTCTTCTCCCTCAGCAGTTGAGCAATTTATCGATTAAACCACCTTGGTTGAACAAAAGACTGACGCAAGCTTTTCACAGGGATAAATTGTGATTGAAGACTCATGAACGTAGTTTTGAATCTATTCCACAAATCTTCAACATCCTCGCACACTTCTAGCCTCGCGTCAGTCAAGCCAGCACGAAGACCTGCAAAGTATGCTCTTCTCAAATCAAGTTTCCTCGATTTACTAGTTACTGACTCTACCTTTGGGTCCTTGACTATAAATTTGACTAATTAGTGATCACAGCCACCGAGCTCTTCGCCTACCGAGAGATCCTTAACGATGTCATCCTTAGAGGTGAAAACCAAGTCGAGAGAGGGAGAGAGAGAGAGAGAGCTACAAGGACCTTCAAGGAAAAGAAGTACCCTAGGAGACCTTAAGGTCCATTCAAAGAGGGTACCTTTTGGCTAAGAGTTGAGCAGGCACTGTTCTGCTCCACGGCTTACGTGCCATAACGGCCACTTTTCAAGACTTTGTCCAGTCTTGACTTGAACTCATTAACAGAAATGCTGTTGACAACTTCCACTGGAAGTTCGTTCCAGCTACCGCAGATGCTGTATGTGAAAAATTTACCACACAGATCACGGTTGTAACGCTTCAGTTTAAGTTTGTAGCCGTGATTTCTCGTTCTGCCCTCCCTAAGTTGGAAAATATCCGTGTAGTCTACATTATCGAAGCCTCGAAGTATTTTAAACACTTTGATAAGCTGACCACGCAGTCTCCCGCTTTCCAACCAGAACCAATCTAATTCCCTTAATCTATCATCGTAACTTTTGTGTCTGATAGAGGGAATCAGTTTGGTTGCCCTAGCTTGCATGCGTTCCAATCTTGCAATATCCTTTCGAAACGAAAGACTCCAAAATTGTACGGCATACTCCAGGTGCGGTCGGACAAATGAGTTGTACAAACACAGTACTATCTCTCTGTTCCGATATCCAAACTGGCGCTCTATGTATCCTAGCATCCTTTGGGCCTTTTTCTCCGCCTCAATGCACCGTTTCGAAAACTTGAGGTCACTAGTGATTGTTACACCCAAGTCCTTCTCAGTGTCAGTGGATTCAATAGCAGTGCCCTTAAGGATATACTGAGATTGCGGGTTTCGGTGGCCGATATGCATCACTTGGCATTTGTTCACGTTAAATGGCATTTGCCACGCATCCGACTACTCCCAAATCTTCCGAAGATCATCTTGAAGGCGGGCAATATTTCCTTCCTTTGCGATGTTTATACTAAGCTTGGTATTATCGGCAAATTTAGAAATCTTCACAACCATGTCACTGTCTATGTCGTTGACGTAGATGATGAATAGTAGTAGTCCCAGGACAGAACCATGAGGAACACCGCTAGTAATGTGGTACCCACCTAGATGCCTGTCCATTCAACACTACCCGTTGCCGTCTGCCATTTTGCCAGTTCTCTATCCAACTTGCTACATTTCCGTCTACGCCCAGCGCACACACTTTCCGAAGGAGGCGGCGGTGTGGTACCTTATCGAAGGCTTTTTGAAAGTCTAAGTAGATAACATCCACCGCCTTATCCCGGTCATGCTCACTAAAAACGAAGTGAAGGAATTCCACAAGATTCGTTAGGCATGACCGGTGCCTTTGGAACCCATATTGATATATATATATATATATATATATATATATATATATATATATATATATATATATTCACGCAGAGTAAGAAGCTTACTTGGGGGTATCTCACAGACGAACGAATCTTCAACCAGCATCTTTCGGTAAACTTCCAGGGCGATAACGAAGCGAAACGAGTCTAGCTGGAGCCCGGAATCCTCTGCGAAAGGGAGCTAAGCCTTTACTCGCCACGTCTTGGATCGGAGTGGGACCCACTTCCGACGGCAAACAAAATCACTTCTGGCAAAGCCTTATATATTTCCCAGCGCGGAAACGAGCAAATTAGTATTCAACCAGGAGGCATGCACTGCTCACGCAGAATCCAAGCAGTAATTACGAGGATTTATTGGAACCAGCCTAAGGACACAAGCGCTCCTTCATACGCGACTTCCTATTACTCTAAGGACGTAAGGACTCATTCTAGTATATGCGCTTCGTCCGTGCCCTGCAAGGATACTCTCTCGAACCACCACTCGAGGCTCCCTTCCCCCTTCTTGGAAAATCCTAAGGCTATTAGCGTTTTCTCGATAACCATCGAAGAGGAGTGACACTTTCCAACCACGAAGCTTCACCCCCTAATCTCTTCCTGTTTTTGCTTGGGTAAATATTGTGCTACTCATAGCTCGTGCCGAAGCATTTTATTGAAAATTAATTCCTTTGCTGAACGATTATTTTTCTCATAGTGTATAAAGTATTGTTAAATTCTGTTATTTGTTTGTATAATAGTAAAAATTATTTTTGTTTCTCTTGTTTAAATCCCAGAACCACATAAAAAGACATTGATCTATTTTCTAAGTCGGCCAACGGAATACACGCACTCCAATATCTCCCATTCTTAAAGGGACTTACCCCCACCCCTCCGCGTCTATGGCGAGCAAGTGAATGTCAGTGAAATCTACCTTACTTACGACACCTATACTATCCTATTATACCGTAGTCAAGCATAACTTAGTATTGTTTAGCCTAACATACTATATGCTATCCTATCATAGAATTTTATAGTCTAAATTAGCATAGTATATCTTACCCTTGTACATTATATCTTAGCATAGCTTAGGATAGTATAGCCTAGCCTATACTAGCCTAGTATAGCTTATTCTAGGCCTACCTAGCAAAGTATAGGTTATTATAGCCTACTCTAGTCTAGTCTAGTCTAGTCTAGGAGAGTATCGGCCGAATAGTTATGATGTTATTGCCAAAACAAAATAATTCCCGGGCTAAACTTGGAAGGACTTTGCGACTTATGATCTTCGAAAGAGAATAGTTATGATGTTATTAAAAAAAAAGCAAGCAAAACGGGGACCAGCCGACCGACATAGTGAGATGTAGAGTCACTTGCGACTAAACTCGCACCCGCCTAAAAATATAAGCTAAGGAAAGTAAAAATTAGATAAAAGCTATACACTATTTAATAGATAAAACTTCATAATGTTATTTATAAATTTGAGCAACTCGGTCTTTTCATTTATTTCGTTGCCTCCATAAAAACTCGCAGATAGAGGAGTCAATAAGAGAACGAGCAGTTCCTCATTCTTTTTTATTCCCCATTTTCGCCTTGGCCCAAAGCGACATTGTTTTCTTTCTCTAGCAAGTTCGTACGTTTTCATTTTTTAGGAGTGAAAACAATGTTTATGCTTCGAAAAAACAACAAAGGATATCGTAACAGATCCTATTAAATAATAAAGGGCTACAATACAATTTGAGCCTAGTTATGAAGTGTTCTTTTTTTTAAACTTAATGTGGTCAAAATTCAAGTTAGAATTTTGGAATTCGCAATCCTAATTCGTTATGTTTTGTATACCAATTCTGAAACATTTTCTTCTCGTTCATAGTTTACGGAATATCCAGCTTACAGACGGGAAAGGGTGGGGGCTACTTGCTGTCAAACTTTGGATGCGATGACTTTTCTAAACAGCTAACCTTGACTTTTCTACCCAGCTACCCTTGAATTTCCTAACCAGCTACCTTTGACTTTTCTAACCAGCTACCCTTGACTTTTCTAACCAGCTACCCTCCCTGACTTTTATTGTGATCTTAAAGGTACCTTGTTGCACCACGACTTCCGTTAAACCCTCTCTTAGTGGGGGGCAACTGAACTGCGATGGCCCTCGGTTTGGAAGATCGCCATTTAAATGGATTATTATTGTTATTATTATTATTAGAAGCTAATTTATCTCCTCTATCCGATAAAGACAAAATGATCGACCAAAAAATACTGCTATTAAAGGATATAAAGCTGTGGTTGTTTCCTAAAGCTGGCCATAAGGAGTAATAACTATCCGAACGATCTGTTGACAGGAAATCTAAATACTTCGCCAAAGAAGCAGAGCTCATCCTCACTATGAAGGATCCGTGCTTAATAAGGCAAAAATAAGTGACACTGCGCGGGTATTGTTTAGTTTCCTTTTGTGTTTATCGTGTCCGCATGCGTTGTCTAATGAAGTCCTTAAGCCCATACGCCTGAAGCTAAAAGAGTAAGGAACCTACATTATTAAATAGCTCAAAAAAGACAGACCAGAAGCAAAACACCCTAGTATAAGCAAAAAGAATTTAAGTTAAAGTGCCAAGGAATTATTTACTTCATATAACATCTCTCTCCTTGCAAAACGAAGAATCCCATTCACAGTTGGGAAAAAGTGATTCTTCCTGCTATTAATTTTGACTGCTATGAACTTTGTTCCCTCATAAGTTCTAAATAACCCCACTTTCCTCGGCAATAAAACCGTATAGAGGAGCTTGAACGAGATATCAATGGATATTGAGGAGCAGTCGTGTGCCATTCTGAGAGAAATCCATTTACTCTTCAACCTAAGGAGAAAATTGGCTCAATAATGCTTTGCTGATGACCTATATACGGTATTTGCCATCTGGCGAAATTTCCGGAGAAGTTTCGTTTTTCAAGTATTTGAAAACAGACACTAAATGTCAGGCCATATTTATATATATATAACAAAGCTAGGAGAAAGAGAAAAAATGATCTGTTATAATTCAGAGGAGTCTGCACTAAGAGGCAGGAATAGAAGCGCTTAATATCAACAAGTAAAGAACGTAGATAATATGGAAAAAAATAGGAGAACTACTTCCGACATTTGCTGAGCATAAGAACATCTGAGAAGAAAAACCCTTTAATACTCAATTCCCAATTAGAAGATATCAGCTGAGAATTAAGGACTTAGTGAAAACTTCCGACTGCGAATTCAACCCGATTTTTCGAAAAAGCAATCATAAAAGAGATTTTCAAGAGCTTTAATTGATCCTCACTATGAAATTATAGGACCATCATCCTAACTTCATTACCTAGCCACTGGGGGCTGGGGGGCGGAGAGCCAGCCCAACTCAGTAGAGTCACAAGCGTTTATTTTTCACAGCTTCCCATTGTTTCTAAAGAAGAGTTAGAAATAGTTTTTTATTTTCTACGTTGTTTTCTGAAGTTAATTATCGATCTCTCCTAAATATTCTATGCCTGACACTTTATTCTTTTGACGTAGTTTTCCTTTGTTTTTTATTGAATAAAATCACTTTTTTCTTTGCCAATGAATTGTGTTCCCAGAGTGAAGCCGAAATCGAAATATAAAAAGCCTTATTATTTTGTTTGTCGTTACTATTTTTTTTTGGCTTTTTTACAAACTATTTTTTTCACGACAGTAATTCTTATTATCATTGCAAAACAATCTATTCCGTATAGGCTTGGTTATTACGAGAAGTTTGACATACAACAAACACACTTTCTCGATGTTTTGACTTTTGAAGTGGATGCTAACTTCCAGCCCCGTGGGTCGTAAATATACTCGAGCGCAGGCCAATTTGCTAGATTTTCAAAATGGCAATGCATGCACCATGCGATCCAACGTCTTATTGTTTTTTTAACCAATAGCACTCAATCCTTTCGATTTTCCTTGTTAAACAAAAATTAATAAACACTAAAAGTGACTGAATAAAATGTAATTTGAAATTTATAGTTAACAATGTGTTTTTTTCCGTTGCGATAAATTGTTTGTTGGCGTGTTGGGCAAGAACGAACGGTACCTGAAGTAAATAAATTATACGATTTTGTTAGTAATTACTTGAGGAGTTAAAAAAATAGCAGGGGATGTGGAGCTACAACTCCCCCAAATTAAAAAGGGGGTATGGGGGAAAGCCTCCATTTATAAAAGAGTAGCTTCCATTGACTCAAAACAATAAAGTGAGCGAGATAAAAAAATATCTAGAAAAAATGCCCCTAAAATCGCTCGAAAAGTCGTCCACCGCTAAGGGAAACAATTACCGATATCATTTATAAAATGCCTAAATTGAAAAAAAGAATTCATTTCAAACATTTCTCAAAAATCTAACGACACCTGAAAGAATTTTGAAACTAGCTTCTCTGCAATGTGCAACATAAAAATAACAAAAAGAGAAAGAGATTGAAGACAGTAAATGAAAAAATGAGAGTTGCCTTGTCAACTCGACGTCCCATTATTAAAGAATTCTATAATACCCATCAAGCTTAACTTTTCCATTATACTTTTCAAAGTAAGATTTTTTTTTCAAATTTTAAGATCCTATTTCGTTTAAATTAGCTTGAATGTCAATCGTGGTTAATTATGAAGTGCTTTCCACGTAATTATTTATAAGTAAATTATTTATATTAGATGAGAGGGCTTCTTCTAGATAGCAATTATGGTGCCACTAACATAAAAAGGTTGAAAGCCACTGGTTTAGGCTTTTATGAATAAATGTGGTGGTAGAAAAACAGCACATCACCTTACATTCTTATCTACTAGCTTCATTACAATGGTAAAAAAATTTTAACTTTTTTTCTTCTGACTTAAGTTTGAGACCTGTTCTTGGGAAATTCGGGGTCACTGAGTTTAAAAATGGCAATAGTTTTTTTCTATCACATCAAGTTTTTTATTTATGGACTAGTCTATATTGGTCCCACTCATAGTAGCAGGCTATTTTAGGACCAAGTAAACGGAAGTTGAGGCGTTTGGTAGTCTTCTTATTTTATTTTATCTATATATTTAGACTTCTCTTTATGCCCATCTAGATATATAATGTCATTGTGTATAATATAATTTTGTGTTTTTTCACTAGGAAAGAAATGTTTGAATTCTCCTGACTCGTTTTGCTATATAGGTGGTTGTTTTACTTGACCAACTCAAAGAATGAACATTAGGTGATCAGGATAAACCGTGGGCCCCGCACAATGTTTGTAGGCCATGTGTCAAAAATCTACGCCAATGGACAAAGGGCACAAGGAAACAACTAGGATTTGGCACTCCTATGGTGTGGCGGGAGCCAAAAAACCATGTAACGATTGCTACTTTTGTTTCACAAAGACTTTTGGTTATAGCAAGAAAACGCGACATAAAATAAGTTACACAAAACTTGATTCAGCAATTCGTCCAGCGCTTCATTCAGATGAAATTCCAGTATCTGTATTCAAGGAACTTCCTTCACTGGATGATGTAAATGATATACGTGAATCGGATGTAATCAATGAACTTGACAGTGAGCAGACTTTGTAATATGTACATCGACCCAAGAACTTGGAAATTTCAGCCAATTAGAACTGAATGATTTAGTTAGAGACCTAGACCTGTCAAAAGAGTTAGCAGAAGTGTTAGCTTCTAGACTTACAAAAAATAATTTGTTGCAGGAAAAAACAAATGCATCCTTTTATCAGAACAAGGAGGGAGATTTCTTGGCATTCTTTAAAACTGAAGAAGATTTTGTTTACTAGTGTGACGTGGCGTGACTGTTAAACGCGATGGGTGTTTCACAGTATGATCCAAGTGAAAGGAGACTTTTTATAGATATTTCAAAGAAGAGTCTAAAATGTGTGTTACTCCATAATGGAAACTTTTTGGGGGCGATTCCTATTGGTCACTCTATGCATTTAAAAGAGAACATGAACACATAGAGATCTGCATTAGATTTACTCAAATGATAAATTTTACTTGGCCAACAAGGAGGCCATACAAAATATTCGTGTTTCCTGTATTTATGGGACAGCCGAGCCAAGGACAAACATTGGGAACAGAAACTCTGGCCAGTTAGAGGAAGTTTGACTGCTAAAGAGAAGAATATTATACACCAACCACTTGTTAAGCGAGGGTGACTGTTTCAAATTCATATGTACAATATTTCCTGGCTTAAGCTATGATAAAATAAAAGCTGGGATGGGCCACAAATCAGAGAGTTAATAGAAAACCAAAACTTCTTGAGTTCGATGACTGACGTAGAAAAAGGAGCATGGGATTCATTTATGGCTATTGTGAAAGGATTTCTTAGAATTAAAAAGGCTGCTAACTACAGGGATTTGGTAGAGACATTACTTGATAGCTTTCATTGTTTAGGCTGCAACATGAGCATAAAGGTTCATTTCCTCAAGAGCCATTTTGATGAATTTCATGCTAATCTTGGCAACCTGAGTGATTAACACGGAGAGCGTTTTCATCAAGATATCAAGATTATGGAGGAGAGGTATCAAAGCCAATGGAACACCAACATAATGGCAGACTACAGTGGGAGTATCGAACGAGACTGTGTAGACATCCAACACTCCAGACACTCTCGCAAGCGAAAGTTTCTTCCATGAATGTATTTGTATGTGTACGATGGCTTGTGTTTTATCCATTATATTAGAAAAATAAACTGTATGTTATCTTACATTGTATTTATCATTTCAAATTCTGTTGAGGAATATATATATATATATATATATATATATATATATATATATATATATATATATATATATATATCCTATTATCCCGAATGCAGAAAGGAGTCGTCGTACTACTCCTTATACTTCGTTCGGCTCGTGCCCTGAATGGGTTTATTGACTCATAGTGCTTAGAGTTTGGCTACGGAGGGATTGGAATGAACTTTGCCATCAAGTGACCCAAAAGAAGTTAGATACACAACAATATGAAAATAAAGTTTTAATGAACACTAAACAAAAAAAATATATATATATATATATATATATATATATATATATATATATATATATATATATATATATATATATATATATATATATACAAATAAGGTGCTTTGAGAGATAAATCAATAAGTGAATCTCGGATATCTCACTTGACTTGTAAATAACTATTCACTATGCAAATCCCTATACACTTAAAATGTTGGCAAGCTTCGCGGTCAAGTTGGGGAATGTGAAAGGGAAGGGTTCCTCTGGAACTTGTTTTTCAGGTGGCGCTGGTGAGTGAAGGTGGTGAGATGAGGGGTGGAGGCGATGAGGTAGGTTCTTCAGGTACCGACCTGATCCCACAATCCCGTCACCATTCTTACTGGAAGAAGGCGGTGACGGGAGCTTCTTGTTACAGAGGGCCCCACGCTTGTGAACTCGGAGGAATCTTAGATGCCTTTGTGAGGATGGGGGGTAAAGTGACCTATTGACGCGTAGGGTCACGGAGAAAAGCTGAGATGTAGTTTTATCGCTTAGGAAACTAGAGTGAGGCTGTTTGTAGCTTCGGCTCTGACACGTGAGTACGAACTTGGGTCCGCACTGATTTGTAGACCAAAGTGGTAAGAAGCCTCCCTAACTGGGCCTGATCTCCTCTCTGAAGACTTGGTGTTTCGACGATTTACCACTACACCGATAGATGGCAATTCCTGTCCCGCCAGACGCTGTGCAAGTTCTACTATTGAGGGTTAAAAGAATTTATCTTTTATACTCGAAACTCGGGAGAGGTTGTCCTGGCGCCGGAAGTAGATTAGATGTCAAGCTACTCCATTTCGTCCTTTATAAACTTTCGGCAACCATCGGAAGCGAAGATGGGCTCCCATCTATCGATAACCAGTCGAGGAAGGGACTCGGTAGTCAGCTGAAATGGCCGGCGGTTTCTTTTGAGGGGGAGACCATCAGATATCGGGCCGGAAGGGAAAGGTTTGATAACCCAGCCCGCCCGGAAGGGAGGTGGGAAAAACTTGGGAGCACTATGCTATTCTCCTACAATGCTGTAGAATGAAAACCTGATGTGTTACAAGAAAATGGCTGCCATATTTGAAATCAGCTCGTCAAAATTAGTTAAAAACAACTAAAAAACATAAGTCAGCAAAAAATGTGTTAACCAGTGTTATTGGTCCTATTTTGGTGATACTTCTGATATCATCAAACATCTGCAAAGGTTATCGTCTCCAAAATAATTTCTTAGCTTAAAACAGATGGATAGAAAACTAGAATAGTTCTCTACCAATAAAAGATTATGCTGTTAAACTATAAATTTCCTAGTTTTAATTTTATCGCGACTGTTTTTTTTTTAATATATTTATTTTAAAAGCATTCCTAGCCACTGGAGGGGTGGGGGGAGTGAAGCGAACCTTATTCAGTGCCTGTTCCAAGCCCGGATAAGAAGCAGGCGTTGGAATTAGAAAGGGCATCCATCTGTAAAGTCTCTGCCAACACCTTAATGGATGTGTCATTTACCGAAGAAGTGCACTAAACAGAAATCTTTGGAAGCGAGTCATCAAGAACGGCGACCGCGGATAGGGAAAAACCGAGAAGAAGAAGATAAGGTTTTATGAGAATTTTTTTTAATTCGGTTTAGTATATCCATAACACTATATTTTAAGATAGATTTTTTTTAATGGTTTTATATTATATTATTTATCACTTAGTTTGGTTATGACTTAGGTATATTTTAAGTTTTTATTCAACTTATTTCACTAAGTTTTTTTCGAGTTTAAAAAAAAAATGCTGGAATAAAGATGATTATCGAATATTTTGGAATTTGTCTAGACAAAAACTATTACAAATGGTTTAGTTAAAAAAAAAATGATTAAAATTTAGGCATTGATGCTTTTTTATTTTATTCTTTTTGTATATTCGAAAGTTTCAAATTTAGATCAACAAAAAAAAGAATCTTTGGGTTGTTTTTTTCCGTATTTAAAAAGAATTCCTTTAAAAAAAATATGACATTTAGGACTAGAAAATAAGCATCGACGTGAAAAATATACACCAAGCGTAAATTATTAGGAGGAATATACTGGAAATCTTTACAAGTTCATCCTGTAAGGAGGAGTGACAAAGCCAAACCACTTGTACATCTTATAAAGCTCTTTAGAATATGTAAGGGTCCAAGACGCGTCTTTCCCTAAACAAATCCATTTTTCACTAACTTTATAACTTAAGAAGGGGATTTTTTTGACTATTTGAATAATAATTTCATCTTAGTTTGGTTATGACTTATGTTTTTTATTAAATTTATTTCTAATAATTATTTTATAATATCAAAAAACAAAATGGTGAAGTTTAGAAATTAATATAAGTATCGAAATTTTGTGAATTTTTTAAAACCCAAAGAATTACAAATGGTGAAGTTCAGAAAATTTATTTTTATATATCTTCTATAACTCTATAAGTTAGCAACGTGGTATTTTGAAAGGGGGGAAAATTTAGTTTAGAGTTCCCTTTTAAATTATTATAATTGGCGAAGTTCAGAAAATTAAAAAAAATTTAACCATGGCTGCTTTTTTTCAGATTTTAAATTTTAATCTTAGTAGCGAAGCGCAAGCTCCCCCCGGGAAGGCCATTGCCTGGTTTATATATATTTGAATTTCTCCATATCCATTTATGTAGGCATTTGATGTATGCGACTAAGGAGAATCTTGCTTGTTGGGTACTCCTTTCCCACCCCCCCCGAAGTAATTATATCGTATTAACAATCACTTACTCAAGTGTAACGAATGTATTCAAAGGGATATTGACTAATTTAAACTGGTAGTTTTATCCAATAGGTAATCACTTACCCGAAACAAGTGAATTGAGCTCCCAGACAAGCTCGTGATCTTAGTTAATCCCATTAAATATTTCATTTCATTTTATATCTATTCTAGGAAGTTTTCCTCTTGACGGGGTCAAGATTAATCAACTTTAGCTCATTGGTGAATTAGCAGACTTGTTTCAGGCGGGTTCTCTAGAGTCCCCATTTTAGGGCTGAGAATTTTTGCCTTAGCACTTTGTTGCCATCTCTTTACCTCTTACTATCTCACTTTATATATTTCCTTCTCTTCGAGTAGGTGGCTCACAGTGGAATATAAACGCTGTTAATGGTAAATAATTAATAGTTATGCTACTTTGTCTACTTACTGTAATTGAATTCATAATAAATCCTTTCAGCCTAAGAACCTTCCTATCAAAGTTAAATAATATTTATGGGCAATATTTAAGTAATATTTGCTACTACTTTTAAGTGCTATTTTTTTTTCTCATCTAATGAAAAGCAAAGATGAAAGGTAGCAGTCTGCTGAGTCAGTCTATTAATCACTTGCCTTAGAGCTCTCGTTAGCCTACTTGACACGGTGTTGGATTTCTAGCGTTAAGGCAAGGGTTCGATTCTAACGAGCACGGACACAAAGGTTTTAGCACCCATTGGCTGATACGCTGAAACTTACTTCCGCGTGGGTAAGGAGCACCAAATGAATCATTACGCCTATAATCAATCAAAACACCGCTATTATTCCATTCGTCTTCACATCACAACATTCTGTGTGTGTGTGCTCCAGAACCGTCCCGAAGGAGCCTTGACTCTCTCTGAGGGTACTCATACATATACTGCTGACGCCGAACGGTGCTTTTTTGTTTAGTGGACACAAACCAAAAATGGCGGGTGACGTCACCAGCCAGAAAGGTCGACTGGCCACTCTGACTCCAAAATAATATTCTGCTTCGTTCGGACTTGGTTCAGCAAATTTATAAAGACAATAAATTTCTATCCTTTAAAATAATAATTTTTTGCTGCTACTTTACTTTTCATTTTCACTAAATAAAATTTAATCGGTCCATTACATTTATTTTTTAGGTTAAAGTTAAGTTAGGTTATACAACCAAAAAAGTACCAAAATCTGGAGTTTTGTCTTTATAAGAAAAACGCGTTTTGAAGTTATTCGTTCACATTCGTCGATCACATGGCTGTCTCGCAGGCAGCCACCCTGGTGACGTCACCAGCCATTTTTGGTTTGTGTCCCCTAAACAAAAAAGCCCCCGCAGAACTAATAACAGTTGTATAATCGTTCTTTAGTGTCAAAACACAATTTTACCCTCCTCCACCACCTTCCCTACACGAGGAATTTCCACTGGTGCTTTTATTCTTGCCGACGATTGTCATTCAGGTCTTTGTGTATATTTCATTATTCGGTCTAGGGATCTCGTCCACGATGCAAGGAACGGATGCCGCAACTTATGTTGGACACATAATTTTATTTAGTAAAGATGCACAAATATATATGCATCAGAGTGCCATGTAATTCTTATAATACAGGATGCCCCACAAAAAAACAGGAATTTGGTACAGTTTATTTAATTGAGGTGTAGAGGTATAATAAGAAATTAGTATATATATATATATATATATATATATATATATATATATATATATATATATATATATATATATATATATATATATATGTATGGATTCTAACGGAAAAAAAATCACTAAAGACATCTGGGTTTAGCTTTGCCCCTTCGAGGTTCTCCTGTAACATAGGAGAACGGGCAAAATGGTAAGTGATACGAGACTGATTCCTGACCTCAGCTCAAAAGGCAGGCACTTCGAGGGTGTACTTATAAACAACCCAGTCAAAAGTGCAAACTACCGCTCTCGTATTTTCCCCACGCCGAGCCACAAGATCTCGTAGTACCCCCTCTCCGAGCCACCATACGCAAAAGGGCTGCAGACCAACCCGAGGTCCCACCTTGCGAGCCCCCCCCCCCATCCACCTCCCCACCCACCTCAGCGGGAGTAAGTTGGGTATATAACCTGAGGACCCGTGTAAACGTGTTTTTTTGTTCGTTCCCACCGAAGATACAAGAAAGTTCGACAAGAAGACTCAAAAATCACCGGTACAAAGTTAGTGCAAGTTAAGGAGAATTTGCAGTCCTTGTACAATACCAAATTGTACCAAGGAAGCTCGGTGCCGTCCGAGCCCCAAGATTAGTGAGTATCAACCGACACAGATTGAAGACTCCAAATCTTATTCTATCTGAGTTTGACAACTCCAAACTAGATAGATTTCTCATCCAAAATCGAAATTATATAAGCGAGACCCAAATCGCTAGAAAAGAATATAATTATATCCCAAGATTAGAAACCGTTTCAAGGTCCTAAACGTACGAGAACCAACCCTACTCATCGGCGTCTTTGTTTTGATTCTCCTACGCCAACTCGAAATTCCCGTGACGTCACCTGTCAACTCGCCAGGCAAGTCAACGAATGACATCTAGCAAACAAACAACCAACTCAGGAACAATAATCCCCGATGATATTCTAACTGGAAACTGGTATTAATCTCCATTAGCTTATGTAAGTAAAGAATAATCCTGTTATTTATGTCCCCGTGCATAAAAATTAGTTTAGCGGATGTCTGGCCAAAGTCAACGCTATTAACTTAAAAATTGTTCCCCCGTAAAATTTTATCTCTACTCAAGCCTCGAGAGTTAGCCCTGTAATCCCATTTTCTTTTTATACGTGTATTAGATCTGTGTGTTTTAATGTTATTTAGTGAGGTGGGTTATGTTTATTAAAGTCTAATTTTCTTTAGTAAATGCACTGTTTTAATTATCCACGAATGAGTTGAAGTGGCAATATTTAATAAGGTTAAGAAAGAAACCCAGTTTATTCATTCACTAGAATAAAAATCAAGTTTAGCACTCTTAGAGCCCGATCCTCAAGCGATCTCCGAGGCACGAACTTACGCCTCAATTTAAAGTTATTTGGTTTATTAAAAGCTAATAAAACAAATAAATATATATTAGCTCGGCATTCTACGACAGTTGGAAACAAAAAACAGTTGTTAACAGAAACATTGTTAAAACGATACAAATACACGAATGTTAGATGTGGTGTTCAAAATGCTCTTCGTAGACGGTCTAGCCAACGGACGACTGGAAAGTCGTCCATTGGATGAGTTCAAGGGGGATATTGTCCTAATCTTCCATCAACAGGGTTTTCAAGGTTTGTATCTCTGTGACCTCTCTCATCTGCAATTGAAGTTAATGTAACAGTAAACCCCACATGATAAAATCTATTACGTTGAGATCTGGACTTTTGAGGGCCATTTGTAAAAGTTATATTGTAAGGGAATGGTCACTTCCCCCCCCCCCTCGACCACTCTTGGTGCAGTTCCAAGGCGGTTACCGCAAGGACATCCGCCCCAGGCATCGGCGGGTCAGTGTTTAACCACAGTGTGGCATAACTCGGTGCCATGTAAGACCCTAAAGGTCAAAAAGGCAAGATCTCCCCCAGGAGAGTGAGATCCAGTTTCACGTCGAACAAGAAATTGGAGACGGGTTTCTCCCAATCTCGATGGCTAACGAGGAGCCGATGTTTGACTTCGTGGGAAAGACCGTTTGGAAAAAGAGCTCTCCTGGGGCCGTCCTCAAGCCCCTCTCCCCCTTACCACTCCCCCAGTGGGGGTGCGAGGTATAAATGAGGAACTCTGAGGAAAATCTAGGTAGTATACGTCAGGCCAGGTGACGAAGTCCTCGGATCCAAAACCGAGCTACCTAGACTGGATTGGTAGTATACGTCAGGCCAGGGGTGACGAAGTCCTCGGATCCAAAACCGAGCTACCTAGACTGGATTGGTAGTATACGTCAGTCTCTAGGTGACGAAGTCCTCGGATCCACAACCGAGCTACCGAGACTGGAGAGGTAGTTTACTTGTGTCGCCAGACCAAGAAGCACCCTGCAAGAGAGGCAGGGCTACCTACCTTAAGGGGCTAAGAAAAAGCTCATCCTTGAGCTAAGTCCCTGGTTATCAAACCAAACGATAAGTTAACTTTGGTAAGTCAACTTACTCTCGCCAGAGAGACTCCTCATATCCTGGTGCACCTTAAACACCAGGGGTATTCCTCGTCCTTGAGGAATTAAGAAGAAGAAGGAAAAGGCTCCCCCTCAAGCCCGTTATTCGGTGGCCACACCAAACGTTAAGTAATTTATTCTCGCCAGAGAAACCCCCCTCCGTTATCCTCGCCATTGAAGAAAACCCTCCCCGAGTTCAGTCCTCGTCCATAAGGAAATTAGTAACGAAGGAGAAAAGCTCCTCCTCGAGCTCGTTACTCGGTGATCACACCGCACTCCAATTTAACTGGAATTAAGAACCAAGTTCGACTCATCTCGCCAGAGAGACCACGACTGCCTAGGTGGTGTATAAAGCACCGAAATTGTTCTCGTCCTGAAGACCCCCCCCCCCCCGGAAGAACGTGTGGACCCCCCAGCTGCTACCCTCGCCAAGACGACCGTGGAATTCCGCCCATCTACACGCGTCAAGAGTAAATATTTTTGAGGCCCTTTAAACTCCACGAGTCCGTAAGCCTAATTTTTATATTATTGTTGTGTAGAGAAAACGTTAACCAAGTTTTGTGGGTAAACTAATTTAATTAATTTTTGTTTAGGATAATATTCCGAGTATTCCTGTAGTTAATGTATAAATGTTATGTATTCATTTGATAAAGGTCAATTATAAGTTATTTTGGGATTAATGTTCGTTTCTCTTATATATATCCTTACGTGTTGCACAACAGCTCTGTGCTTTAAGATATTCTTATAATATCAAAGTATATTAGACAGCTCTTAGCACTCTTAGAGATAGAACAAAAAGGAGGGGAATTCTACGACAGTAAATAAAAGTGGTGTCAGGTAAGTAGGGTTCTTATCAGAAAGAATTCTACGACATAATTAAAGTGGTGTCAGGTTTTGTAGGTTGTTATTATAAAGAACCCAGCAGTGTCTAATTAAGAAAGAGCCAACACGTAAAGGAATATCAGGAGAAAGAGAATAATTGACGAGAGGAAAATTGTTAGAGTTAGGGGTGGTAACAATATAAAGGTAACTGGTAGGTCAAGTGGTAAATTTGAGGTCGGGAGTGATATTTCAATCAGCATAGTAGTGGGATTAAGGGTAAGTTATGCTAAGCGCTACCTGATGAGTGGCGGCATAATTATCTTAAAATACAGAGAGGAAAAATCGACGGACCAACACGAAATGGATCCAGTCAAAAGATTTTACCAACAAGCCCAAAGTCTGGGACTTGAAGGCACAGAAATGCATGACTACGTCATGGCAGAATTAAGAATAGATTGTGTAGAAGAAGAAAGAATTTGGGATATAGAAAAAGAACAAGAATTAATAAATTTTGAGAGAGAAACAGAGGATATAATAAGAGAGGATAAAAGAGAACGTGAATTAATGGAAATACGGATGAACCGGAAAAGTGAAGAATCCCGAATACAGCGGAAAATAGAAACAGAGGAAAGAAGAATGCTGAGAGGAGGTAAAACAAGCGAAAGAATAATACTGTTGAAAAGAGAAGCACGAGAATTCAGAATAAGGATAGAAATGGAAGATGAAGAAAGAAGACTAAAGATAAAGCTGGAAGATGAAGAAAGAAGAACTCGACGGGAAAACGAAATAGCGAAAGCAGAACAAGAAGCCGAGGAAAGGAGAATGAAGATGGAAAAAGAGTCGAAAGAGAGGAGAATAAAGATTAAAAAAGAAATAGATGAAAGGAGAATGAAGAGGGAAAAAGAACGTGCTCAAGCTGAAAGAGAAGAGAGAGAAGAAAAGGAAAGATTGCTCACACTCGAAAGAGCACCTATCGAGAATCTGATAGAGGTCGAGGAAGTTATAGCCCGGCCTGGACCTAAGAAAGGACCATCGAGGGAAACCCAGCCAAATGGGGTAACGATGGAAGAAATAGGAAGGAGGAATGAGGTACCAGCAGGAGTACCTAAAGGAAAACCTACGAGGAGAACCCAGTCAAATGGGGTTATCAGGGAAGAAGAAGAAGGTAGAGTAGAGGTACGAGCAGGTGTACCTGAGGAACTACCTACTAAGAGAAGTGAGTCAAATGAGTTGACAAGGAAGGAGGAAAGAGGTGCTATGGCTATGCACCCAGGTAAGACTAGTCAAATGGTAGACGCGGATGAGTATCCCCTACTCCTAGTAGTCTCCTCCCCGAACGGAACATCCACGGAGTTACCGCTAAATATAAATAAGCGGCTGTTTTATTAGGGCCCGTTCTAATCTATAAGTAAACCCCTGTTTTTCAGGGATCGTTCCCAAATATAAGGAAATGCCTTATTTTTTAAGATCGGTTTACAAATACAAGTAAACGCCTTTTTTACAGTCTGTTCCCAAATATAAATAAATGTTGGTTATTTTAAGTTCCGTTCACAAATACAATTCTTTTTAGAGCCTATCTACAATCCGCTAGAAGAAGGTTGGTGTGGCCCCTGAGAAAGCACAAGGACGACCACCTCTTTTGCAAAAGGGAAACTGCCGAGAGCAGCTCCAGAGTTGGCAAGGGGGAAGCCATTTCGCCCCATGGCGATGGTGAGAGGAGAACCCCTCAGCTAGTCGAAGAGTTGCCTCAATTTTCATCCTCCTACCCGATACTTTGAGAAAGTGACGCCTGCTTGGAGGTGGATCTCCATACGCTCTCCCACTGGTGCTTTCTGTTGTAACCATTTTATTATAACAAGAGAAAAAAGGCACACGGAAAGTTGATACTATGACCTTTTCCTCAAAAGGCTCCATAGGATCAGAAAGTTTCAGAATGTGATCATACGACCCACAGATATTACTAAGGCAAAGAGAACAACGAAACTCACTTATAACGAGGGATTTCCATTCGAAGAGCAACGATCTAAAGCTATTATCATGGTGAACAGAACCTCGATTCTTAACTGCTTCGATCAATGTCCACTACAAAAGCAACGACCTACAGATATTACCACTGTGAATAGAATCTCATTCTTAACTATAATGAGGGATGTCCACTACATAAGACACAACCTCCAGATATTACAACTGCAAATAGAACCTCGATTCGTACTTGAAACGAGGGATGGCCACTACAAAAGAAACGATCAACAGATATGCCCACTGCAAATAGAACCTCGATTCTTAAATAGAACGAGGGATGTCCACTACAAAACCTCTCGTTCAGTTTAGTTTTATTTCTACAAAGTAAACGATCATCTCATCCAAGGCCCTAATTTGCTCCTTAAGAATGAAGAGAGCGTCTTTTTCTCTGAGATGGTCTTTGATCTCGCGAGACAAGTGTGGAAGAGAGATACTCGTAAGTATTGTGTCAGGCGTATGAACCATTCATTTTTGTGGATTACAGACGTGTGTACCATACATGTTTTTGTATTGCGGACGTGTTTACCATATATGTGCGTAGATGGCAAAAGTGTGTAAGATACATGTGTGTAGATGCCGGACGTGTAAACGATACTTGTGTGTGGATGTCATACATACGTGGATGGTTCATACGCCTGCAATCTACACACGTGTATCATATGGAGTTTCCGCATTCCATAAAAATGTATTTTACTCATGTCCGCCATTCACGCACATGTATCGTACACACGTCCACCATCAACAGACATGTATCGTTCAAACGCCCACAAGCCACACACTTCGATCGTAAACACGTCTGCCATAAATACACATGTATCGTACACACGTCCTCTATCCACACATGTATCGTACATATATGTTATAGCATCAAAATATTCCTGACACAATACTTACGAGTATCTCTCTTCCACACTTGTCTCGCGAGATCAAAGACCATCTCAGAGAAAAAGACGCCCTCTTCATTCTTAAGGAGCAAATTAGGGCCTTGGATGAGACGATCGTTTACTTTGTAGAAATAAAACTAAACTGAACGAGAGGTTTTGTAGTGGACATCCCTCGTTCTATTTAAGAATCGAGGTTCTATTTGCAGTGGGCATATCTGTTGATCGTTTCTTTTGTAGTGGCCATCCCTCGTTTCAAGTACGAATCGAGGTTCTATTTGCAGTTTTAATATCTGGAGGTTGTGTCTTATGTAGTGGACATCCCTCATTCTAGTTAAGAATGAGATTCTATTCACAGTGGTAATATCTGTAGGTCGTTGCTTTTGTAGTGGACATTGATCGAAGCAGTTAAGAATCGAGGTTCTGTTCACCATGATAATAGCTTTAGATCGTTGCTCTTCGAATGGAAATCCCTCGTTATAAGTAAGTTTTGTTGTTCTCTTTGCCTTGGTAATATCTGTGGGTCGTATGATCACATTCTGAAACTTTCTGATCCTATGGAGACTTTTGAGGGGAAGGTCATAGTATCAACTTTCCGTGTGCCTTTTTTTCTCTTGTTATAATAAAATGGTTACAACAGAAAGCACCAGTGGAAGAGCGTATGGAGATCCACCTCCAAGAAGGCGTCACTTTCTCAAAGTATCGGGTAGGAAGATGAAAATCGAGGCAACTCTTCGACCAGCTGAGGGGTTCTCCTCTCACCATCGCCATGGGGTGAAATGGCTTCGCCCTTGCCAACTCTGGAGCTGCTCTGGGCAGTTCCCCTTCTGCAAAAGAGGTGGTCGTCCTTGTGCTTTCTCAGGGGCCACACCAACCCTCTTCTAGCGGATTGTAGATGGGCTCTAAAAAGAATTGTATTTGTGAACGGAACTTAAAATATCCAACATTTATTTATATTTGGGAACAGACTGTAAAAAAGGCGTTTACTTGTATTTGTAAACCGTTCTTTAAAAATAAGGCATTTCCTTATATTTGGGAACGATCCCTGAAAAACAGGGGTTTACTTATAGTTTAGAACGGGCCCTAATAAAACAGCCGCTTATTTATATTTTGGATCAGTCTCTAAGAACGCGTTTACTTGCATTTGAGAACCTGCCCTAATAAAAATAGGCTTTTACTTAAATTTGTTAAAAGACCCTCAAATCACCGGGATTTACTTATATTTTTGACATACAATTTTTGAATTTTTGGTTGGTCTCGTGATTTGGGTTGTTTCAATACTATTTTCAATACCATTTAAGAAATTTACCAACACAATAATTTCTGGAAATTCTGAAAGGGTAGATAAACCCCATTGAAGCGAACTCAGAAGCATAAATCCACCATCTAATGCAAAAATCAACATTTTACATTAAAAATCTCCCCACTTTCCACCTCGTCCGATTATATATTCTTCGCGATTCAAAAGTTATGATTAGATTTGAGAGCGATTTTTAAGAAATACGCACTTTCTCATATGCAGCTGTGAATATGTATAAACGTATATACTTACACATGTGCAACAAGTTACATACTCACAGAGGAGACAAACTTATAAATTGCCTAAGCAATCGATGGCCTAATATATAGCAGAAAAAGTAGTGGTGCACATTTATCTATGTACATTTGTACCAAATGATCACTAAAAAATACTTAAGGTGTGTGGGATCATACTAATTAGGATATATTTAAATATTGATGTGAATTTGATATAAAAAAGAGGATTAGGTGTAGTCCACCATTTAGGGGGTTAATAGCCCTTAATTAAGGCAGCATCATAAGTATGTAGAATTTGCAGCTGGATAAATTGTCACGAAATTTGTCGAGCAAAGTTCACATCTAGCACGTGACTATTTGTCAAATGCTTGTGTTATGTGATGAAAGCACCTTAACAATTATCAATAAACCATATAGTATAATAAATAAGATAACACAACCCAATTTCACTTCATAATATATATATTATGCTCTAGAATTTCTCGTATGGTTGATTATTTTAAAATTCCATTAACCACTTTAGAAAGGTCAGCTACCATTGCCTTTGCAAATGAAATTCATCTAACCGCTTTAATTCAGGAAAAGAAATTTTAATGCACGTCGCATACCCTCCCTAATAAAATTACCGCGTATTAATGGAGCATTAATGCAATCATGAGGTGCCATTCTCTTCTCATTAGGAGAATTAGGCTAATATTAAAAGCCTACCTTGAAAAAATATTTTTAGCAATATAAAAAAGTAGTCTTAATATTTTTTATTTTCACTTTTCTTTTGATATTTTACTTTTACTTTTCTATTAATGTTTCCTTTGTCTTTCTAATCTTACATTGTATTTTGGTGGGATTTGCAACCATCTTTATATTTTGTGTAAGTTTTATCTTCCCACTAACCTCGGGCAGTCCAATGAGTTCATTGCGTTAAATAAACGAATAAAAACTGATGGTTCGCCAACATTCAAGATCATTAGAGTATTTCGAAGGTCTGCTTGAAATGTTCAAAGTTGTGTAGAATGGCCAAACTTTTTATCTAATTTTCTTAAAGGTTCCAGTGTTGTCATGTGCCCCTATAATTTCCCCTTAATCGATAATCTTGAAAAGGGTCGTCATACTTTTAATTTGTAGGGGCAATGTCGTTCGATAACTTTTATTGCAAACTAGTAGTTGGGTGTCCGCCATCGCACAGCATTCGTTTTTTTGCGAGTATCATTTCGAGGCCTATTTGCATTCCGTCACTATGAGAAGTAGATATCCAACATCATATATTAAATTTACACGTAATCCCTCGTCGAAAGAAGAAGCCATTCATGGATATATTAGTTATATTATTTGAGACAGTCCTTTTTAAAGTAATGAAGACGCTAATTGCAGTAAGGACCCTGTACTACTCTCTTATAAGTAAACTTGATAATGTTAATCAAAACTTTTGTTTCTAACATCCCCCGTGCTGACTTTAACGATACATCTTAGTGAGAGCAAACTGGGTACCTCTGGCCCGAAACTTATTGTAAAAAGGATAAAAATTTGGAATCACAAAAGCACAGGAAAATTTATTGATTTAACATTAAAAAATGAGATCAACTGTTAAATCCCAACAGACTTTTATTGATTTAAATGTGATAAAACATGTAGACATTACTAATATTTAGTAAACCAAATTATGGTAGCTACTGCAAAGCTGCAGGATATACAATATTTTCTGTCTTTCCATTACCATTAGGAGTAATAATAAATAGATTTATCCCATTTCTAACTCTTGAACATCCAACATAGAGCTGACCATGAGAAAAGCAAGGCTGTAGCAAATGAAGTCCCACAACTTTCAGACTAGACTTGGGTTTTGTTGATAGACATTGCAAAGCTGAGTCTAATAGAAAATTGCAGTCTTTTGAATTCAAATGGCATATCTGGACTTATCAGTGGAATCCGTGGAATGAGAACCAATTTTCCTTTCCATTGACCAGTTAAAATTTCAGCTTAAAAAAGATGAGGCATCATTTTTTTCACAATTAGTCTTGTTCCACTAAATAGCTTCGGAGGATCCAAATTTCTTAACAACATCACTGGCGCTCCTTCTTTTAAGGAAAGCTTATGGGAATGCATTCCAGGAGGGTCAAGGAAATTACGAAGCTCAGTGGGATAGTTAACTGCTTGTTCAGGGTCAACAGTGCAATCATAAGAGAAATAATATTTATCTCTTTTGGCAATTCTTGAAGAAGTCGCCAGTTTCTGGCATGCACTGTTTCATTTACGGGGCTAGAATTGATCGTTGACAGAGCCGGCCCTTGTTTTGCAAGTGATGCTGTAAGTCTGCATTATTTTCAATTGTATCCCAGCATTGGCATCTCCATGTATGTGAACCTTCATGTTTTTATTCAAGGACAGTCTTTGAACATGACTCCAAAGCAGGCATTAAGTTCACCAGCTGCTTTTCATCGCTTAATCACTGGCAGTGTTTGTCTGAAGTCTCCTGACAAAAGAAGGGTGACTCCGTTCATGAGCTGGTTGTTTTTGCCTAATGCCCTGCAGTGTTTTATCCAAAGCTTCAAAAGCCTTTCTGTGAGCCATAGTGCATTCGTCTCAAAAAATAACAGGTTTCTTGCAAAAGATTTGCCACAGTGGTGCCTCTCTTAATGCTGAAGATTGGATTTTACTAACATTCAAATTCAATGGAAGCCTAAATGTGGAATGGGATGTTCTGCATCCTGATAGAAGTATGGCAGCAATACCAGATGAGGCTAATGCAAATGCAATCTTTCTCTGGCTTCTCACAGCTGAGAGAATCAAGTTTATAACAAAAGTTTTTCCAGTTCCTCTTGGAGCATCCAAGAAGAATATTTCACCCTTGGCGGAATTTGCATTCTTAGGATCATTTCATATGCTGTTTTTTTATCCTGATTTAAAAGTGGCTCATTGATCTGCACCATGACAGCAGGTTCCTTAATATTCTAGCTCTCGTCTCTCTCACGGTTCCTCTGGGCATTGAATGTTTTGCAAAGGAAGGAACTATACGTGTCGATGAATTGTCTCCCTACTCTTGTCGGACAATTATTCTTCAACTCTTGGCCGTTTATCATTTACTCCGATACAATACCTCTCTGTCAAAGTATTTATATATTTAATAACTTTAGCGAGCCAGTCTGACACCACTTAGGAAGGGAAATAATTCCTCTATTGGCTGACTGGACTCCGGATTCGTCTAAAGGAGTCTAAATACTGAATTAGGAGAGTACCACAGTGTTTAATCAGTTTTAAAGAAAGAGCCCTTCAAAACGTAAAGATCCAGTGAAACACCAAGAATTAACCAAAAATATATATCTTTTAATTTATCAATTAACTCAAATATTTACACGAAATTCTCTAAGTTTAACATGGTTCGCACGAATCAAATATTGGCCTACTCCTGACGCGAGTTCAGATCAAAAGAATGTAGGCTTCACGTAAACAAGCCAATTACCAGATAGCTAATTTCTGGAGGCCTCTAAGTTACAGAGTTAAGCCTCCATTTACTCTCCCTAATCTAACTAAAATATGACAGAAGTCACGAAATATTATTTTTCCCTTAGTTAGCTTGGGACAGTTTTAAAAATCATAATTATTCAAAACAAATATATATATAGAGTCATTCGGACATACATGACCTTGATCGAAATTGGGGTTGACGGATGTCGCTATACTGGATTTTTCACGAGTCTTCGCGTTGAAGGGGAATGAAGGTGGTTGTCACGTTGACAGTAGAAACCGATGTCGATCTCTTCTTAGGACTTTATCTATCCGGTTATATGTCTAAAAGACGGAGAAAGGGGTTGTGCTCTCTTGTCTAGGACACTCTTTTTTGTAGCTCTAAGTTCTTATTGAACCCTTGTCTACTTTGCAGGGTTACTAAACTGGGTTTTGGTATATGGGGAGATCCCGAAAGTAATTAAAGGGAACTTACCTGGGAATCACTTTTTCTTTCAAAATTACTGAGATTTCGATTTGAGATTCCCTCAAGGGTGAGCGGATACCTTCTATTATCTTTCTCCTGAAAATTCCTATTTGGCACTTAGGAATTTTGATCCAGCCAGACCTCTTGCTATGTCTGCGAAGTCTTAGAAGTCCTGTCCGGAACAGGGCGAGGGACTGATCACAAAAATCTAGTCCTCTATCGTATTTAACAGAATAAGCCTCTTTCTTTCCTCTTTCTTTATATCCCCGGGACCCCTCCAACTCAGGGGAGCGCGATGGGGGAGGGGGTGACACCGCGGAGCCCAGGTCTCCTTCTTAATGAGAGGCACCGACAACCGTCAAATTATTTCTCCTCAGGGGTCTTTCGATCCGACACCGCTCTTTGGCGCTCTAACCGCGGGCCTCCTGACCTCGTAGGTAATCGGATCTTTTGGAGTTCGGTGATTAACTGGGTGTTTTGCCTAGCGAGTTGTTCAACTCGTCAGTTAGATGGATTTCTTCCTCAATTTCGCTGGGGCCAGTTTCTTATTAGAGCTGCTTAATGGCCTTATGCGGCTTCCTTGCAAAAGGAACTACCCACTCGGCGTGAGATCAGAGCCCTTCTGCAGTTTGCCTGTTGGTCAGACGACTACTTGTTGTCTACAAAATAAAAATTTCCATTTTTTTCACAGCCAATAAATATCCTCCATTTCTGCTGTTCTTCTTTTATAGATTTGATATCCATTTTTATCAGTCCGTGTTTCCTTAATTAAGTCCCTTGGATATTATATGCTGCAGCTTTTGCCTACCATACGGGGGCTATTTGGATTAATAGAACCACATGGTCCATGGGTCATATTCTTCTTGATGATTTCAAACAACATTGGATCTGTTTCAGGATTTGGTAATTCTGCACTGATTATAAGGTAAATCTCTTTGGAACTTATTTTGTCCTTCAGCCAAATTAGCAAATGGGCATGTGGCAAGCTTTGCTTTTGCCATTCAATTGTATACATATGACATTTCATTTGTCCAAAGAGCTTTCCTTTAGTAATCAGGTGCATGAGTTTGTCCACTTCAAACTTGAATACTCTCGCCACAATATCATGTCTGTCAGTAGCAGATTGTTCAGGAAGAAGATTCTCGTGCACTTCTTTACGTGTAGGATTACAGGTAAAGGTAATGAATAAGTCAGGTTTGCCATAATGACTGACATGGCAAATTGCATCCTGTACTCTCTCCTGCATGTACCTAGGAGCTTGAGTAAAAGAAGAAGGCAGAATCACCATTTGTCCGGCATTATTTGCAGTACCATCACTTAAAACTGCATCTTTTAGTTGAATGTAGTTCCTGCTCTAAGCTTTTTTTGATGCAGTTGCATGAACAACAGTCTCTCTAACTTAATCTTGGCATACATATCAACTATGAATTGATTGCGAAGCTGCTTAAATCTCAATAGCAAATTGAAATTTTCATGCATCACCATTATTCTATAGGCATAGATATCCTGAGCAGATATTTTCTTGTTATTCCTCGTTACAGTATTTGGATCTCTTTGCTCCAAAAGAAAATTACAACTATCAGTTCCTTGCGAAAATATCAAAGGGTAGTGTAAGGAGTCATAAGCTCTATGAATTTCCCCAACTTTCTTCAGATTTTTATCTTTATATTGTAGAACAATATCTCTTTTTTTAAAGTCTTGTCTTACAATCAAAAGTCCAACTTCATTTGTTGTAGGAGAATTGAATCTTCTTTGATATTCAGCATTCGGACTTTTGTTTTCTCTGATGATCAATCTGGCTTTTTCATCTGTACTTCTTTCCAAGGATGTCTTGAATTTTCGGATATAGACATTGTTTTGGTGAAGGAATTCTTGAATAATCAGCACTATGTTTAGTTGTAAATACTTACACATGTTTGCTCTAGTCTGTTCTTGAACTTTATGGTCTTTAATGAAGTAGATTCGAAGAAACTTGCTTGGCTCCTTTAGTAAAAGATAAATTGAACCAATTATGTGATAGATTTGGCCTTGAACTCTGAATGTTGACTTCCACCCTCCTCCGTTTAGAAGGGACCTCGAAGGTGAATAAACCTTTTTAAGCTATATCATTCTTTGATACGGGACAGGACTTGGCTCTCTGGAGGCCACCTTAAATAGGGGCCTCCTCTCCATCTCATTCCTCGTGCGCCTATGTCCAGTTGGAAGGATTTTGCCTGCGAGTGAACTCCGAGTCTAGGCGTATCACTTCTGAAGCAGTGTTCAGTTCCGGTCAAGACCCTGCTCTCCTAGGCGGGAAAACTGCGGAGTCTAGGCTCACCGTGTGAAGGGCTTACTTTCCGTCATCATTAGATGGTCACGGGGAACTCGAAGAGAGACTCATCAACCTGACTAGGTGCAGAAATACAAGTCACTGTGGCCGGCAAGACAATTTCTATCGCGAAACAAAGGTGGACAGGCCCGCTGGACCCAAACAAGGTCACAATGCCAGAATAAAGTACGGTGGAGCGCGCGGTCCAAAACGGCCACTTGCTACCATTATAAGACATTATCTCTATCAAGCCGGTCTTACCGAGCGCGGTCGATTTTTGACCCCATGCCTTACTGACTGGCCACTCCGAAAGATAAAAGGAAGCAACTGCTGTTCTTAGAGTATATTCGTCGAAGGGCGACTCCAGGGAAGAGGTGTAGTGTAAAATCCTCATATCTAGACATAGGATAAGGAGAAAACCTTTCTACGCTAAGAGAAGACTGGATGGGCAACAGAGAAAGCAACTTATAGGGATGGAACTGTCGAGTGGCAGGAAAGGTTAAGTCTCTTTACCGATTGGTGATGTTAGAAGGGGAGGCTACTCAACGGTTTAAGATGTAACTTGATTTTCCTTGTCCTCCCCGGCACATAGGTGGGGGCGAAGTCACGCTTAGGGGTGACTGTTCTTTCGTACGCGAACCCTCTTTTCACTAGGTGTAGCTATCCTAAAGTTTAAAAAAATCAGACGCATGGAGAATAACTACTAGGAATACAATACCTTGGGGTGCCAAGAGAAAAGGACCATTATATAATCAGACACATCCAGAATGTCACCATTTACACATTTAGCCTGCAGAGTCGAGCCCTGTAGTAGTAATGGCGACTTTGTCCTGTTGCTTTAAACTATTAATGATCGTACCTGTCTAACCACCTCATATGTGCATTGGAAGACATGAAGAGAGTGAGCAACCCAGCAGCCCCGCACATAATAATAATATCATATCCAGTCACTAGGAACGGGGGAGCGTGCCTGTTCTTCTGGTTTTAGTTGGGGCTTGGGTGTTACATCCTACCACTGTATCTATCCTCTTCCTGTTTTATTCAACCCATGATGATGGAATGTGGATAGAATAAGGGATGAGAAATTAAAAATTCCTCGAACGCTGTATATATAAAAAAAGTAGAATAACAAGTCAATACAGACAATTTCATCACAAGTGTTGATAATAACAAGGGACTCTTAAACTCTCGAGTAAACTCTGCAGTCGAAGCTAAACTCAGTGACATCAACTTGTCATTGACTCAACAATTCTAGTTTTTAACCATCAACGCTATAGAACTAATATACCTCACTTCGATGCCCATGACTGCTTCCTCACTCGGCTTTATTCTCCTTCTGAGATTTTTCTGAGTAGAGGACTTAACATCTTCCTTCATTTAAACCTTCACCCTTGAGGGTATACGTTCTTATCCTTTATTTACTTATTAGAGTATACGTTCTTGTCCTGTTCTTACTTGTTAGAGTATACGTTCTCGTTCTGCTCTTACTTGTTACAGTATACTTTCTTGTCCTGTTCTTACTTGTTAGAGTATACTTTCTTGACCTATTGTTACTTGTTAGAATATACGTTCTTGTCGTGTTCTTACTTGTTAGAATATACGTACTTGTCCTGTTATTACTTCTTAGAATATACTTTCTTGTACTGTTATTATTTGTAAGGGTATGCGTTCTTGTCCCTTTCTTACTTAAGCTCTACGTTCATGTTATTTTCTCACTTGTTAGCTTATGAGTTTTTATCCTTTTGACTTTTTAGGATATATGTTCATGTCCTTTTCACAGTTCTTAGCTTACCCGTTTGTTCAGTTCCAGAAAAGAATATGTATCTCTTTTGTGGGGTAGAAGTGTAAAACATCAGGTTAAACAGAGATTTAAAGACTATCCTGTAAAATACTGACCTACTGCATATTTTTCTACTCTCGATTCATAATATACTATTCAATCCTACTAATTCTTAGTCAGTTCCCTTTCTCCTTCCAATTATATGTTTAGAAACTTACTAAAAATTCAATTTTTTTTCATTTTATACTAAATTCTCAACTATATATAAATCTCCAAGGGATAAAGACGATATAATAAAAGGTGAAATAACTTTAAAAAAATGTTTCAGGGTATCTATGTCGAAAAAGGTTTTCAGGGTGCTAAAATAAAGAGTCTATAAAGGGGATTAAAAAAAGCGGTTAAGAATAGCAAATAGGCCGTAGGCCACACGCCGCAGGAGTGCCTGTGAAAGCAAGTTCTTTCTGTAAGAAAGAATACGAAGTATGGCTTGTCTATATATATTGGGATTATTAAATATTTGGAATTCGTTTATCTCAATAGGCTTTATGGGTAGAAAGATGAAGCAACAAACATTAGAAATCGAGAATTTGGGAGTTATATTCACATCCTGCCTTCCAAATTATTTTTGCTCTCACTACACTTACATCTGTGTATGGGGCTAAGTAATTCTACTGCCGTTTTTACAAATATATAATTGTTTATTGACGCGAAGATTTGTTAAAATAAATAAAACTTTAGAATATTCTCTTTTGAATCATTTTAAGTTAGTGCTTCCAATTATTAATCTTATCGTTATAAAAGACTTAAATTCAGATTTATTTAATTTACACTCTTTAGAAGATGTTATATCAAATTCGTCTTAAAACTTTGTGTGATCGGTGTAGCATTTGGTCACTTGAGATATTAATATTGCTCTCAGTTTCGAAGGAGGATCTACTTTACTATAGGTCCACTTACCAGAGTGGCTAAATATCACGAAGTATATCTCAAATAGGATATATAGAACGACCTCTTATTACATAAATTTCTTTACTGCATCTATATAAATACCAGGCAATGGCTTCGCAATTCTCCCTTACGGGGGAAGCTTGCGCTTCGCTACTAAGATTAAAATTTTAAATCTAGTAAAAAGCAGCCATGGTTAAATCTTTATAAATTTTCTGATCTTCGCCATTAAGAATAAATTTAAAAGGAACTCTAAACTAAATTTCCCCCCTTTCAAAATATAACGTTGCTAAAATATAGTTATAGAATATATATAAAAATAAATTTTAAGAACTTCACTGTTTGTAATTCTTTGGGTTTTAAAAAAATCAAAAAATTTCGATACTTATATTTATTTCTGATCTTCACCATTTTGTTTTTGTTATTATAAAAGAATTATTAGAAATAACTGTGATAAAAAGACGTCATAAAAAACTAAGATGAAATTATTATTCAAATACTCAAAACTATCCCCTTCTTAAATTATAGAGTTAGTGATCATGATGATGATGATGAAAAGCGAATGTGTGTGCGTGCCTATCTCAAAAACGGCTTTATAGATTTTTTAAAGATTTTGCATGCAGATGGGTTTGGGGCTAAGTGGTACATACATATACTCATTTGGGCCCACAAAACTCTGTGGTACCCTCGGGCCCGACAGAAAAGGGGGTTGCGCATATGTTACCGAAAATCTTTGATGACGTCATTATCCTGAACGAAATTTTATCATTCGAAACAAGAGGAGCAGCTTCGCTACTCCTCCTTACAGAAGGACCTGGGGCTTAGCTGGCAGACTTTCGGTCTATGGCCTACGGTCTATCCTGATTCTCTTTTTTTCTCCATCTGAATTTGCTGTAAAAACTTCCATGCAAAAATTTTAAGAAATTTTATGAACTTCACCATTTGTAATTCTTTTAGTTTTAAAAAGTTCACAAAAATTTGATACTTATATTTATTTCTGAACTTCAAAATGTTATTTTTTTATATTATAAAGAAACCAGGCAACGGCTTCGCCACTCAGTTCAATGTTTCCGGGTTGTATTAAACCTTCTTGCGTCAGCCATGTGAGAATGGTTAATAATGCAGTTGCCCACACAGACATTGTGTATAATTTCATTATTTTTGCCAACCAATTTGATTTGGTTTGTGAACGCGCACCTGGAACACGCAACTGTTTATTTCATAGCCTTGCCAAAGCTTCGCAGCGAATTGATATTGAAGCAGATCATCTGTCGCTCAGAGCGCTCAGAGATCTTGCTTCAAAACTGTTGGAATTGAAAAAAGAACGTTTCTTACTCTTTCATGATACAGACTCTGGTGGTCCTGAACTGGCTTTCAAAAACTACTTGCAAGCACTTCGATCTGGGCAAACATGGGGGAACCACATTGAAATCCAGCTATTGGCCGAAGCCTATTATGCCATAGTACAAATTTTGGTAAACCTGAAGATCGGCAGCGCGCACGAAAAAGTGTATTTATTTTCAGCTGAAACGACACTAAGTTGCGTTTATGTTTAACAAAACGCACATGAATATTCAAGCGTGTTTTGTTGAATAAAAAATGTTACAAAAACGTTAGAACATTATTTTATAAACAATTATGATTATATAGTGGGGGGCTGTGCCCCCCAGACCCTCCAATTTTCCCCCCGCAGTGATATCTCCCCCACAAGCAGTCCCCTTCATTTTACTCAAAAAAGGTTAAATTTATTGGAACAGGGACGAAATATTTTGCGTCCCATCGGTCGCGCCGCCGATCTTCAGGTTCATCCAATTTTTTAACGGAATCAACCTCTCATTGATAAATATAAATGATGAAAACGCAAATAAAATCATCACTTTAGCATATTGGAACAACTTGCAATACGATGTCTTCTTGCCATCGCATATAATGTTATCTCACTCAAGTGTAGAAGAAGTAGATATAAAAATTGAGCCTGGGTATTATCAACAGGAACATCGTGCCGAGTCTCAGAATGGTTGCTGAAGATCCCAATCAAACGCAAACCAGAAGAGTATCCACAGCTGCAAGAGCTGAAAGAGCAGGTCAAAGAAGGGCCTCTGGAAATTAGCTGGCAGGAGAAAGAGGATAGAAGCTAATGCTGAAAGGATGAGAAGAGTCAGAGATTCTGAAGATACTTATCGAAGGTAAAGTAGAAGAACAATCAACGCTGCACAATTGAGTTATGTGAGAGGTTCATTTTTATGAAATCGCAAGAAAGATATTCAAACTACCCGAAGTTGTCTATTGGAAGTTTGAAAAATGAATGTAAGTATTACAAATCACTAAAGTTAAAGGATGAGACCAATGGTCTTTGTTGCAGAAATGAAAAAGTTCAGTTGAAAGAACTACCTATTTCAAGTCAACCATTACTTTCCCTATTAAATGGATCAAATCCAGATTTAGTTGAATTTTTAAGTCATAAGAGCTTACAACAACTGCTTTTATATTACATCATTTGGGGCTAATGATGTGACTTGCCAGGGTGGAAGTCAAAATTCAGAGTTCAAGGCCAAATCTATCACATAATTGGTTCAATTTATCTTTTACTGAAGGAGCCAAGCAGGTTTTTTCGAATCTACTTCATTAAAGACCATAAAGTTCAAGCACAGACAAGAGCAAACATGTGTAAGTATTTACAACTAAACATAGTGCTGATTATTCAAGAATTCCTTCACCAAAACAATGTCTATATCCGAAAATTCAAGACATCCTTGGAAAAAAGTACAGATGAAAAAGCCAGATTGATCATCAGAGAAAACAAAAGTCCGAATGCTGAACATCAAAGAAGATTCAATTCTCCTACAACAAATGAAGTTGGACTTTTGATTGTAGGACAAGACTTTGAAAAAAGAGATATTGTTCTACAATATAAAGATAAAAATCTGAAGAAAGTTGGGGAAACTCATAGAGCTTATGACTCCTTACACTACCCTTTGATATTTTCGCAAGGAACTGATAGTTGTAATTTTCTTTGGGAGCAAAGAGATCCAAATACTGTAACGAGGAATAACAAGAAAATATCTGCTCAGGATATTTATGCCTATAGAATAATGGTGATGCATGAAAATTTCAATTTGCTATTGAGATTTAAGCAGCTTCGCAATCAATTCATAGTTGATATGTATGCCAAGATTAAGTTAGAGAGACTGTTGTTCTTTGAACTGCATCAGAAAAAGCTTAGAGCAGAGGACTACATTCAACTAAAAGATGCAGTTTTAAGTGATGGTACTGCAAATAATGCCGGACAAATGGTGATTCTGCCTTCTTCTTTTACTCAAGCTCCTAGGTACATGCAGGAGAGAGTACAGGATGCAATTTGCTATGTCAGTCATTATGCCAAACCTGACTTATTCATTACCTTTACCTGTAATCCTACATGTAAAGAAGTGCACGAAAATCTTCTTTCTGAACAATCTGCTACTGACAGACATGATATTGTGGCGATAGTATTCAAGTTTAAGGTGGACAAACTCATGCACCTGATTACTAAAGGAAAGCTCTTTGGACAAGTCAAATGTCATATGTATACAATTGAATGGCAAAAGCGAAGCTTGCCACATGCCTATTTGCTAATTTGGCTAAAGGACAAAATAAGTTCCAAAGAGATTTACCTTATAATCAGTGCAGAATTACCAAATCCTGAAACAGATCTAATGTTGTTTGAAATCATCAAGAAGAATATGATCCATGGACCATGTGGTTCTATTAATCCAAATAGCCCCCGTATGGTAGGCAAAAGCTGCAGCATATAATATCCTCTGGACTTAATTAAGGAAACACGGACTAATAAAAATGGATATCCAATCTATAAAACAAGAACAAAAGAGATGGAGGATATTCATTGGCTGTGAAAAAAATGGAAATTATATTTTTGTAGACAACAAGTGGTTGGTTTTGTATTGTAGAGGAATTAAAACGTAACGCCACCCAGAGGGCCAAGCGGAAATATATATTAAAATCCCTCTTCGGAGAAAGCAAGAGAAAAGAACAAGAAATTGAGGTGCATGAGAACGGTAGTCGTCTGACCAACAGGCAAACTGCAGAAGAACTCTGATCTCACCGCGGAGTGGGTAGTTCCTTTTGCAAGGAAGCCGCAAAAGGCCATTAAGCAGCTCTAATAAGAAACTGGCCCCAGCGAAATTAAAGAATAAATCCATCTAACTGACGAGTTAAACAACTCACTAGGCAAAACACCCAGTTAATCACCGAACTCCAAAAGATCCGATTACCTACGAGGTCAGGAGGCCCGTGTTTAGAGCGCCAAAGAGCGGTGTCAGATCAAAAGACCACCGAGGAGAAATAATGTAAGGTTGTCGGTGCCTTTCATTAAGAAGGAGACCTGGGCTCCGCGGTGTCACCCCCTTCCCCCTCGCGCTCCCCTAAGTAGCATTACCCCGTTCCCCTGAGTTGGAGTGGTCCCCGGGCTATAAAGAAAGAGGAAAGAAAGAGGCTTATTCTGTTAGAGACGATAGAGGACTAGATTTTTGTGATCAGTCCCTCGCCCTGTTCCGGACAGGACTTCTAAGACTTCGCAGACATAGCAAGAGGTCTGGCTGGATCAAAGTTCCTAAGTGCCAAAGAGGAATTTTCAGGAGAAAGATAATAGAAGGTATCCGCTCACCCTTGAGGGAATCTCAAATCGAAATCTCAGTAATTTTGAAAGAAAAAGTGATTCCCAGGTAAGTTCCCTTTAATTACTGTCGGGATCTCCCTATTTACCAAAACCCAGTTTGGTAACCCTGCGAAGTAGACAAGGGTTCAATAAAAACTTAGAGCTACAAAAAAGAGTGTCCTAGACAAGAGAGCACAACCCCTTTCTCCGTCTTTTAGACATATAACCGGATAGATAAAGTCCTAAGAAGAGATCGACATCGGTTTCTACTGTCAACGTGACAACCACCTTCATTCCCCTTCAACGCGAAGACTCGTGAAAAATCCAGTATAGCGACATCCGTCAACCTCAATTTCGATCAAGGTCATGTATGTCCGAATAACTATATATATATATTTGTTTTGATTAATTATGATTTTTAAAACTGTCCCAAGCTAACTAAGGGAAAAATAATATTTCGTGACTTCTGTCATATTTTAGTTAGATTAGGGAGAGTAAATGGAGGATTAACTCTGTAACTTAGAGGCCTCCAGAAATTAGCTATCTGGCAATTGGTTTGTTTACGTGAAGCCTACATTGTTTTTGATCTGAACTCGCGTCAGGAGTAGCCCAATATTCGATTCGTGCGAACCATGTTAAACTTAGAGAATTTCGTGTAAATATTTGAGTTAATTGATAAATTAACAGATATATATTTTTGGTTAATTCTTTGTGTTTCACTGGATCTTTACGTGTTGAAGGGCTCTTTCTTTAAAACTGATTAAACGCTGTGGTACTCTCCTAATTCAGTATTTAGACTCCTTTAGACGAATCCGGAGTCCAGTCAGCCAATAGAGGAATTATTTCCCTTCCTAAGTGGTGTCAGACTGGCTCGCTAAAGTCATTAAATATATAAATACTTTGACAGAGAGGTATTGTATCGGAGTAAATGTTAAACGGCCAAGAGTTGAAGAATAATTGTCCGACAAGAGTAGGGAGACAATTCATCGACACGTATAGTTCCTTCCTTTGCAGAAAATTCAATGACCAGAGGAACAGTGAGAGAGACGAGAGCTAGAATATTAAGGAACCTGCTGTCATGGAGCAGATCAATGAGCTACTTTTAAATCAGGATCAAAAAACAGCATATGAAATAACCCTAAGAATGTAAATTCCGCCAAGGGTGAAATATTCTTCTTGGATGCTCCAGGAGGAACTGGAAAAACTTTTGTTATAAACTTGATTCTCTCAGCTGTGAGAAGCCAGAGAAAGATTGCATTTGCAGTAGCCTCATCTGGTATTGCTGCCATACTTCTATCAGGATGCAGAACATCCCATTCCACATTTAGGCTTCCATTGAATTTGAATATAAATGAAAATCCAATCTTCAGCATCAAGCGAGGCACCACTGTGGCAAATCTTTTGCAAGAAACCTGTTATTTTTTTGAGAAGAATGCACTATGGCTCACAGAAACGCTTTTGAAGCTTTGGATAAAACACTGCAGGGCATTAGTCAAAACAACCAGCTCATGAGCGGAGTCACCCTTCTTTTGTCAGGAGACTTCAGACAAACACTGACAGTGATTAAGTGATGAAAAGCAGCTAATGAACTTAATGCCTGCTTTGGAGTCATGTTCAAAGACTGTCCTTGAATAAAAACATGAAGGTTCACATACATGGAGATGCCAATGCTGGGATATTTGCTTTTCAACTTATGGAGCTAGGAAATGGTACAATTGAAAATAATGCAGACTTACAGCATCACTTGCAAAACAAGGGCTGGCTCTGTCAACGGTCAATTCTAGCCCCATAAATGAAACAGTGCATGCCAGAAACTGGCGACTTCTTCAAGAATTGCCAAAAGAGATAAATATTATTTCTCTTATGATTGCACTGTTGACCCTGAACAAGCAGTTAACTATCCCACTGAGCTTCGTAATTCCCTTGACCCTCCTGGAATGCATTCCCATAAGCTTTCCTTAAAAGAAGGAGCGCCAGTGATGTTGTTAAGAAATTTGGATCCTCTGAAGCTATTTAATGGAACAAGACTAATTGTGAAAAAAAATGATGCCTCATCTTTTTTAAGCTGAAATTTTAACTGGTCAGTCGAAAGGAAAATTGGTTCTCATTTCACGGATTCCACTGATAAGTCCAGATATGCCATTTGAATTCAAAAGACTGCAATTTCCTATTAGAGTCAGCTTTGCAATGTCTATCAACAAAACCCAAGTTTAGTCTAAAGGTTGTGGGACTTCATTTGCTACAGCCTTGCTTTTCTCATGGTCAGCTCTATGTTGGATGCTCAAAAGTTAGAAATGGGATAAATCTATTTATTCTCACTCCTAATGGTAATGGAAAGACAGAAAATATTGTATATCCTGCAGCTTTGCATTAGTTCCATTATTTGGTTTACTAAATATTAGTAATGTCTACATGTTTTATCACATTTAAATCAATACAAATTCTGTTGAGATTTAACAGTTGATCTCATTTTTAAATGTTAAATCAATAAATTTTCCTGTGCTTAGGTGATTTCAAATTTTTATCCTTTTTACACTAGGTTTCAGGCCAGAGGTACCCAGTTTGCTCTCACTAAGATGTATCGTTAAAGTCAGCACGGGGGATGTTAGAAACAAAAGTTTTGAATAACATTATCAAGTTTACATATAAAAAAGTAGTACAGGGTCCTTACTACAATTAGCGTCTTCATTACTTTAAAAAGGACTGTCTCAAATAATATAACTAATATATCCATGAATGGTTTCTTCTTTCGACGAGGGATTACGTGTAAATTTAATAAATGATGTTGGATATCTACTTCTCATAGTGACGGAATGCAAATAGGCCTCGAAATGATACTCGTAAAAAAACGAATGCTGTGCGATGGCGGACACCTAACTACTAGTTTGCAATAAAAGTTATCGAACGACATTGCCCCTACAAATTAAAAGTATGACGACCCTTTTCAAGATTATCGATTAAGGGGAAATTATAGGGGCACATGACAACACTGGAACCTTTAAGAAAATTAGATAAAAAGTTTGGCCATTCTACACAACTTTGAACATTTCAAGCAGACCTTCGAAATACTCTAATGATCTTGAATGTTGGCGAACCATCAGTTTTTATTCGTTTATTTAACGCAATGAACTCATTGGACTGCCCGAGGTTAGTGGGAAGATAAAACTTACACAAAATATAAAGATGGTTGCAAATCCCACCAAAATACAATGTAAGATTAGAAAGACAAAGGAAACATTAATAGAAAAGTAAAAGTAAAATATCAAAAGAAAAGTGAAAATAAAAAATATTAAGACTACTTTTTTATATTGCTAAAAATATTTTTTCAAGGTAGGCTTTTAATATTAGCCTAATTCTCCTAATGAGAAGAGAATGGCACCTCATGATTGCATTAATGTTCCATTAATACGCGGTAATTTTGTTAGGGAGGGTATGGCACGTGCATTAAAATTTCTTTTCCTGAATTAAAGCGGTTAGATGAATTTCATTTGCAAAGGCAATGGTAGCTGACCTTTCTAAAGTGGTTAATGGAATTTTAAAATAATCAACCATAAGAGAAATTCTAGAGCAGAATATATATATTATGAAGGGAAATTGGGTTGTGTTATCTTATTTATTATACTATATGGTTTATTGATGATTGTTAAGGTGCTTTCATCACATAACACAAGCATTTGACAAATAGTCACGTGCTAGATGTGAACTTTGCTCGACAAATTTCGTGACAATTTATCCAGCTGCAAATTCTACATACTTATGATGCTGCCTTAATTAAGGGCTATTAACCCCCTAAATGGTGGACTACACCTAATCCTCTTTTTTATATCAAATTCACATCAATATTTAAATATATCCTAATTAGTATGATCCCACACACCTTAAGTATTTTTTAGTGATTATTTTAAATGGCCCCTAGATCTCGTGATAAAGCCTAATTAATTGTCCTCCTAAACTGAATGAAAATTCATAAAAAAACATAACGCTAGATTTAATTTTAAGTCATACAGAGCTGATTGTTTACTAGGACTTGGAACGGTTGGTTAAGTGAAACGTTACAATTTGTCTTTATTAATAAGGTCTCGAATTAAAATTCTTCTTGGTTGCCTAAAGCTAGGGGTTTGCAGCTCGCGTGGATAGAGAGTTTTCGTGGAGGTTGATGTGAGGTTGGTACTTGAAATGGAACGAAGATTGCAGCCGAGCGAGAGAGTTATATCAAAACCAATAAGATGCCTCTCCAGTGAGTGCAAGAATTAATAAGCCAAGGATGGCGTGAGGTTGCAAGATATCGCCATCATGGGGTTGACAAGGGTTGCTGGCTGCGCTAGGTTGGAGTTAGATGCCGTTTCAATTGCAACCGAAAATGAAAGTTAGTAGATACTATATATATATATATATATATATATATATATATATATATATATATATATATATATATATATATATATCTATATATAAATATATATATATATATATATATATATATATATATATATATATATATATATATATATATATATATATATACATGTATATATTAGAATAAATAGGTAGCATCTTTTCTTCAATGTATATTTTGTTAAAGACCATTCTATATTTAGCCTTAATTATTTTTCTGTGGAAACTTTCTATTTTCCTAATTATCTTCTTTTGTTCATCTTGTAGATGGTAGATCACATCTCCTAAGTTATCTCTCTCCTTTTAAATTACTGCATTTGGTAAAAACCAAACTTTAATTGCTGAACTTTCGATCTTACGCGATCATCTTCAGAGTAGCCTTAGCTGTTCTTTTCCTCCTTTACCGATGCAAGTATGGTGGAATGGAATGGAATAATTCAACGATTTATTAAGAAAAGAATATACAATGAGTTTTTGCAAATGAGGAAAATATCAGAAATAAGTAAAAACAATAGTTTGGTAAAGTGGTGAATGGAAAAAGTGAGCAGAGAAGTGAAAGTTCTATTTAGAAGTAAGAAGATAAAGTTCAAGGAAAAGGTGGAGTTTAGGATCATTTTTTTTTGCAATATACAGAATTAAATTTATATATATATATATATATTTGAGTTTTATAATTTAATTATTATGTATTATTTTTAGATACACCATATATTTTAATTACATACATATATTCACTAAGAATATATTACTTTAATTATTCATTATTTTAATTACTTTGTTAATTTATTTGTTAATATTTAAATACTTTCCTTCTTCACATTGTTGATTGTTTTGAATTTGTTACTTACTATGTGTATTTACTGCAAACATTTTAATGCACCTTGTTAATTCAGTTGCCTATATTAATTTCAAGTTACATCGTTTTTCTTATTAATTACTTTGTTCATTTAGGCTAAATATTTTAATACACAATGTTAATCTAGATTGCCTATTTTAATTTTTAAATCAGGTTGTTTTTATGATTTAATGACTTACTTATTTTACGATTTCAGATTCGCTTATATTATTTTACTCACTTTGTACTTCTGTTCACTTTCACGATTTTTATTATCATTACTTATAAACTACTAATTTCGTCACATATTATTTTATTCACCTTTCAACTCTTTTAGCCACTTTTACGATAAATGTCCTTACACTGTTAATTTCGTTTTTAAAACACTTCAATCACTCTGTCACTTTTACTGATTAATCACTTTATTTCTGGTCTTTTGTTTTTTATAATTTTGAAGGTCGACATGTTTACTCTATGTACACATGATTCTGGTATGTATACCGAGCCCTTTGTTAACAAAACTGACGCTTCAATGAGAGAAAAAGGTCCTTCGTGGGTCCACTTATATTTTCCCTAGATGATTAGTTGTTCCGAGTCTCCTTTTGGTGTCATGCACAGTGGAGAACCAATTACCTTGAGGGCCACGTTCTCACAATCGAAGAAGAATCCTTTTCAAGAATTTCCTTTCTGTCGGTGTGGGGAACTTCGTATTCACGTTCTTCTTCTTCTTCTTCTTCTTCTTCTTCTTCTTCTTCTTCTTCTTCTTCTTCTTCTATGGTTGGTTGTTCCTTGATCCTTTCTTCCTCTATTTCCTTTTTATTCTTTACGCTTTTTCTTGTTTCTTCCTCCCCTTCCGAAGTTTCTTCTTTTCCGACTGTTTCTCTTGGGGCTCTTTTATTGATGCCTGCCTTTTGGGGGGAGGGTCGTCCTTTGCTGTTTGTTCTTTTTGTGGCTCGTCGATAATCTGAATATTTCTCTTTTACTCAGTTCATTTCCATTAGATGATTGAGCTCTTTTGAGAAAGTGCCAGGATTAGCCAGGTTTGCTAGATGAGCGAAGATAACCATTGCCAAGATCTCCCTTCATACCTTTGGTATAACCAGCTTCGGGGTATTGGTTCTCTTACTACCGTTGTTCTTCGGGGCTGCTGCTTCCAAGTAGCTTTTCTTTGCCCTTGCCTCCTTTTCTTTCTTTTTTTCTCTCTTGATCCGATTAGCTTCCTTGCGGATGGGGCACTTAATGGCTACTGACCTCTGATCACCTCCGAAATTGACACATTTGGGCTTTTAAGCCGTGCACTCTTTCCACCCGTGACCTGATTGGGCGCAGCCGGAACAGGTGATTTCGTTGGCTTGGCATTTCCTCGTCGGACTGTTTTCCAGAGTGAATCACTTGAAGCATGAATCGAGTGGGGTGTACTCCTCTGCCTCGATCTGCAGCGAGGACATCCGTATATAAAAGCCTAGAAGGCCTTCGTCCTCGCTCTCTAGGCCAGGACTATATTCTGTGCATTGCCGAACTTTTTTCTTTTTATGATATCGGCCCATTTTAATGAATGAGAAGGGGTTCTAAGGGGTACTTATTTATACAGGCTTGAACTTAATGTCATGAGAAACGGGCTAATCAGGCAGGTGAAATATTTAAAACAATTTTAATGTTCGATCCCAACTTATATCCTGAGTGTTGAGGGTTGGCCTTTTTTCGTTGATCACGTTAGCTTCTAAGACTACACATCTTAGAAGCCATCGTAATCAGAAGAGCAAGTACGAATCGGGAACGAAGATCGCTGCTACGATGCCTGAGTGAAGAACTTAGGCAGGCTGTAAACCAACAACAGGCTGAGGTCTAGGACAGCCTACTAGCCAAGGTAGACAGCGAGGTGAGCCTCGAAAAATTAGGCAGGCTGTGAACCAACAACAGGCTGAGGTCTGGGACAGCGAGGTGAGCCTCGAAAAATTATGGCGATTAATAAAGAAATTAAAGGGTCTACCAAGTAGAGAAAAGACCCCCATGAACAGGGCAATGTCTACTTGGAGGATCCGACGGTTCTGGAAGGAAATCTTCTTAATAACCCCTGAGGACGATGTGGAATTCGACTAGGAGTTTAAAGGACAGCTGATTGAAGATCTTAATCAAATCATACATCGAACACACCCACAGGCCTATGTCAACGATGGGAGGGAAAAGGACGGCCATGGCAACTGTGAAGACCTCCGACCAAAAGTGACCAGGCTGGACGGACATCACTAAAAAAAAACTTGGTACATGCCCCACAGGATATCATTAAGGGAATTGCGAACATCTACAACGCTTCCCTGAATACAGACTACTTCATCAGCGGTCTAGAAATGGCCAAAATGATTTTTATACATAAAAAGAAGGAGCCCCCCCCCCCCCGATCAACTGGTAGATTACAGGCCAATATCCCTCCCTGAGTCCGTAGGGAAAGTCTACGAGAAACTTATAGCTAACAGGCTACATGACCAGCTAACTGAGCTAGAAACCCAGAACCCTCAGTAACACGGGTTTCGCAAGAGAAGGGGGATTGATACAGCCTCCTCACCGAAAAACTCGCCAGTTGTAAAGCTGAAGGGAAATACGTAGACGTGGTGATGCGAGATATACAAAAAGCCTTCAATAAGGTTTGGCTGAGAAGTCTACAATACAATATCTCGAACTTCCCCCTAAACTCGATCCTGGAAAGGGTCCTCTGTGATTTCATTATGTTGCGGAGAGCTCAAATCTCGATCGAAGGCTACAGAGGACCCGAATTCTAACTTAAGAAGGGTGTTCCACAAGATAGGTCTCTGAGTCCACTGCTGTACCTAGTGTACACATTAGACCTACCTGATCCAGTAGGGGAAGATATGATGTATCTACAGTTTGCAGATTACATCAATCAAATCATCTCTAGTACCTATAGGAACGCTGGAAACAGCTACCGAAATCGAAAACATCAATCGATACGAAAGTGAAAGATCAAAACCAACCGCCGAAAGTTCCAGATCCTTCCATTAAAGCGCCATAAACTTGACGACGTTATAATGAAGGATGATGTCTACCCGTACAACAACGAAGGTAGAGTCCTAGGTCTGCACACCACCTCAACAGGGTATAAGGCGCATATTAACAACAGAATCTCAGTAGCTAAGAGAGAGAGAGAGAGCTTGGCAAAATATACAGGTCCATAAACCTCAGCGGAAATAACATCAAGAAGCTGTACAGTATTCTGGTGCGATCAACATTGGTGTACCCGGCAATGGTCATGTAGGCCGCAAGTTCTACCTCTCTCAGGCAAAGGCAGAGAGTGAAAAACAAAGTTGCCCTGATGATAGCTATACCAGGATGGACCAGATTTGGTAGGCAAAACAACAGGCAAGAACAGAACTGAAACCATTGAATATGGAACTCAAGAGGCTAGGGAGGAATAGCTGAGACAAGATCGTAGAGGAGATACTGCCAAATATGGACACTGATATTGACATTCCGAGAATCGAAATTGGACTCGTAATCAGGATAGCCTTATTCCCTAATGGAATAACATACTCCCGGGAAAACCAAATTGGACTATTTACCTGATAACGACCAAACAAGAAATCCGACAACGACAAGTATAAGACAAGAACAAAAGGAGGCGAAATGCCCCAAATCAGGAAACTAAACTAAATAAAACAAGACACTTAAAAGTAAAAATTAAACAAGAATATTAAAAAGAGACAAATTGCCCACAACGAAAAATAATAAAACAAAGAATAAAGTCGTCAAAGTGCCCACTAACCGGTACCACAAAAAAACAACAAATAAACAAAAAAAACCCAAATTAAATGAAACTAAAAAAGGAAACATTATACTTGAAAGGCTTGAAAGCCATGACGGCAGAAATAGTATATAAAGCATATATATATTTATGTATATAAAAAAAGAGAAAAATGAAAAAATAAAAAAGAGAGAGAGAGAAAAAAAGAGAAAAAGATAGAGAAAGAAGATAATGCAACAATAGTCGCAAAGAGGCCAACCCAACCACCAGTGGAAAACACTAATGGCATAGAAAGAGAACAAAAAGGAAAAAAAGAAAAGCGAATACGCAATAGATGCCCTCTGCACCAGGATGATACTTAACTTCTATTTCGAAACTATTATATCTACTACACACTTACACACTCTATTTAACAGTATCTCAATCCATTCCATTCCACTATACTTGCATTGGTAAAGGAGGAAAAGAAGACCGAAGCTAATCTGAAGATAGAAAGCTCACCAATTAAATAATAATAATAATAATAAAATAATAATAAGTATTTATAATGCGCCCTTCAGGGCTGTTAGCCCTCACAAAGCGCAGGTTGTGTAGAGACAGTTTACAGGGGAGAGAAGGCAATTCTGAAGAGATGAATGAGTCTTCAGGAGACGTTTAAAAGTAGAAAGGGAGGGAGAGAATCGGACTTCAGCAGGAAGAGCATTCCAGAGTCTAGGAGCACAAAGTGAGAAGAAACGGTCACTAATCGAGCAGAGGACAGAACGAGGAGTGTTTAGGAGGGCTGTTAGCCCTCCCAGAGCGTAGGTTGTGTAGCGAGTGTAGAGAAACTTTAGAGGGGAGAGAAGGAAATTCTGAAGAGATGAGTCTTCAGGAGACGTTTAAAAGTAGCAAGTGAGGAAGAGGATCGGACTTCGTTTTTCCAAACGCATTAATTTGAAAAAAAAAGAGATAACTTAGGAGAGGTAATCAACCATCTAAAAGATCGACAAAAGAAAATAATAAGGAAAATAGAGAGTTTTCAGAGAAAATTAATTCAGGCTAAATATACAAGGGCCTTTAACAAAATATGCATATACTCGTATAAAATATTAACAATAACAGTTAAAGAGTTAGGAACATACATTATATAATGGCTAAAAAAACTGAGGAAGAAAAAGTAAATCAATAAAATTGCGAAATATTGAGAGGAAAGTAAAAACAAAATTAACATATATAGAATTACTTAACACTATCCAGTGTAATTTAAATTTTTTTTAAAAATATAATAGGAAGAATTGAAGTTTAACCATAAACTGACTTGAGTATAACAAATTAAAGGTAACTGGAATAAACAATAAAATAACCTATCCGACCTGCCGCAGTCGTTATGTAGGCCAAACTGTCTTACAACTCAAATGCAGGTTTGTCTCATAGGACTGACATCCCCATTTATAAACCTGAAGCCTCTTCCATCAGGCAACACCCAGATTATCACCAACATCCTCTTAATCCTGAGTCATTTGCCATCTTATCTTCAGCCTTAGCTTCTCTCGATTTGAAAATCTTAGAGTCGCTATACATTAATAAAATAAATCTCAACCTTAATCCTTACACCTCTTCAATTAAACTATTCACTATATAACCAACCACACTATAACCAACCAACATTTCAATACATTAATAGCCAAGAGACTAACCAAACAAATCTCGTTAGTAGTTTTCTATCGTTAGTTAGTTGATTTCACAACTCTGTTTAATTCGTTCGCATTTGTTGTCGGTTTATTTTTTTAAATTTAATATAATCGGTTATTTTCTTGTTTATTCCAGTTATCTTTAATTTTTGATACTCCAGTCAGTTTATGTTTAAATTTCAATTCTTCCTATTATATTTAAAAAAAAATTAAAATTACATTGGATAGTATTAATTAATTCTATATATAATTATTTTTGCTTTTACTTTCCTTTCTCTCTCTCTCTCTCTCTCTCTCTCTCAAATATATATATATACATTTAGCCAAAACATAACAGCACAAAGAAATTTTAGGTATTTCTTTTGACCTGGTACTACGGAGGAGATCTCGAATTACTGCAAATCGTGCGACATTTGCCCAAAGATCACGGCAAATTTACGCACCAATCCCGCTCCTCTTCAGAAGAGACCCATCATTTCTGAGCCCTTTTCCCGTGTGGACATCGACCTCATTGGTTTTATTCACCCTCCATCCAGCGAAGGGCATAGCTACTTGCTCACCCTCAGAGATTTTGCTACTCGCTTTCCCGAAGCCGTTCCATTAAAGAGGATAGACAGCGTCACATGCGCAGAAGCCCTCACTTCCATCTTCCGTCGGGTTGGAATACCGAAGGAGGTGTTATTCGACCGAGGCCGTCCGTATATCTCCGAGCTGATGAAATATGCAGGAAAATTATTGATGGTGAAACTCATTTTTAACACCCCCTTTTACCCTGCAACAGACAGGATCTGTGAGAGATTAAATTGAACTCTAAAGTCCATTTTGAAGAAGCTCTGCGCGGAGTGACCTCGAGAGTGGCATCGATACTTACCAGTGCCATTATTTGCCTACAGAGAAATCCTCCACCCTATCCTGGTATTTGTTCCTTTTGAGTTGTTGTATGGGCGAAATGTTCGTGGTCCAATGAGCATCTTAAACGAACTGTTCTCCAACAGTGAATGGAAAATTTATTATTCCCCATTTTCGACACGCCTTATAAATTAAGAAGTATTATTGCAGCAACGCAATTAATTATGCGGCTTTGAAGAAGACTGTGTTTGCCAAAAATAGTTTTTTAACCGCATAATTAATTGCGTTACTGCAATAACTTTTCTTAAGTTATAATGCGTGGCGAAAATGGGGAATAATGAATCTTCTACTCTCCTCGATAAGCAGGGGTGACACTTGAAAAGGCCAATCGAAAGATAGTTTTTTGGCTATCTGAAAGAACGCCTATTTTAAGTGTTACCTTCCCGTATATGTTAGAAGAACTCTTTCCGAGGGCTTTGAGGAAGACTGTGTTTGCCAAAAATAGCCTTTTAACCGCAAAATTAATTGCGTTACTGCAATAATTTTTATTAATATATATATATATATATATATATATATATATATATATATATATATATATAAGCTATACCTCGACATCTATATATATAGAAGCGTCGAACAAAATGTTGTTTATTCTTTAATAATCTGGCTCATTAAGTTAGTGTTTAGATAATTCCTGATAAAGACCTTCTTTATCAATTTTCGTAGAGGAATCAATCCTCTTAACGCCTTTATTGAAGAAGCTAAGCGATTCTTACATAGTTACAGGCAGCTAACTGGACTACTCAGTCCACTCAAAGGCTAGTCCCATTCTATACTAATATGCTACTATTCCTCTTTTGGACATTTTCGCCAGATGTTCACTCATTTGATATTCAATCCACAACAGGGCTCCGTATTTAAACAATATTATTATTCCTAAAATAAGTGTCAATTTTGTGTTTAAAACCATTCACACAGCTAGCATTTACTGAATCCGCGGAGAGAGTGAGTGCTCCATTTATCTATAATTTTAAAGGGGAAATTTTTTTAGCTATGTTCGTTTATAACCTCCGTCATTTCAGTTGTCACGTGTGATATAATACTCGTACTTAAAAAAGATTTCTTAACTTACGTTTTAAAATTTATTTACTACTTTAGATATTTCGATAAGTTCTCCTCGCAATCGCCTAGTTTCGAGAGTTGGTAGTTTTAATATATTTAATCTTTCGATATACATATGACTTATTTTTAATCGAGTAAATTAGTTTAGTTGCCGGCCGTTGAATTCTTTCCATTTTATTGATGTTTACCCGTGTATAAGGTGACCACAATTGTATCACGTATTCCAGGTGTGGTCTTACTAAACTTTTATATAGAGGTATGATTATATCTTGGTGTTTGTATTGAAAACTTCTCGCAATAAATCCAAGCATTCGGTTTGCCTTCTTGTACGCTTCATCACACTGTTTGTAAAATTTAAAATTTTTAGAAACCCCTACCCCTAAATCTTTTTCTTTGTCCACGGAGATAAGATATTTTACCACCCATTTCATAGTTAAAACATGGGATATTTCAAACTACGTGCAAAACTCTACACCTGTCTAAATTTAATTTCATGTTCTATTTATTAGAACATTCGAAAATTCTATCTAGATCCCGCTGAATTAATTTTCTATCATTTTCATTTAAAATTTTACCCCCAATTTTTGTGTCCTCCGCAAATTTGGACCCTCTACGTAAAATTGATTATTTTCTTCGGATGGGTTACAATTGTGACGCTTGTATGAACAGTTGTATAAACAATTCCGATCTTTTAATTTGACTTTAATATCATTACCTTACCATTTTGGTTTACTTGAGACGTACCGTTTATTTTTTCGTGGAATGAATTGCTCGTCTAATTCTCTAAAATGCTCGGTGAAATAGGACCAGCACTGATTAACATTTCCTAACGTTGGATCCCACTTGATCTCTCTAAACTTGCGGTTGAAGCCATTAAAGTCCCACGTTTAAAATTTGGCACTTTAACATCCTTATTATCCTTGTTAAAATTTATATTAATATCGAACTCTAATGATTTGAAAGCGCTGGAACTTATACCTTCCCCAATACTAATACCCGAGATAAGATTAACGTTTTTAGTTAGAATTACGTCTAGGATATTATCCCCTTGGGTTGGTTCGTTTTGTGCGCAATTTCTTTGAAAGACCTTTAAAGTACTCTTATAAACTTTGTTAGTTTAAATTTTATTTTCAAAATAATTAGATTTAAATGATAGCACTCAACTCTAGTTTACCCTGTTCCATAAAGCATTTGATCACCACATACACTAACCAGTACAGAGTACAGCATAGTACACTAACTTACTCCTTACCACACTTACCTGGAGCATCCACCTAGGAGAAATAAGTATACTTTCTTGGATTTAATTCGTTTTGAGTTACTTTTCTTTCCAAAGAACAGAGTAGTTGATGAAGAGGATGAAATTTTCACTCCAAGATCTTACAAAAATACTAAAATGGCAAATGCTTTTCAATAGAATAATGAGACCTCTTTTTCATCATAACGGTATACCATATTCCACACTTTCTAAAATAAATACATTGGCTGAAATTGATTACTTAGAGTAACTACTTATACCCATTACTGCATTTTTCACCAAACCTAGTTCTAAGAGGCTATTATTTACGGTTGTCTACTAACAGTTATCCAGCTTTTTCAATTTTCAACCTATCTCGGTTTATATGATTCCATTTTTTTTATTGTTTTGTCATTTGGCATTTTTTATTTTAATCTTTCATTATTTTATCAATGATGTCAAAGTTATTCGATTTGTTGTAAAGATTTGAGGGAAACAGCCAGTTGTCTGCAGTGAGGTTTTAAAAATAGGCAATCTTACATATTCTCAGTCCTCTATCTTTGTTTCATCACCTATCTGCTTTTCTTATTTGTCATCTTAAACAAAACATTATTTTTTTTTATTTTGTAATACGATGTTAAAATGTCAGATTTCCTTAAAACAATTTATACACGAATATTCCGAAATTATCAATTTATCTTGCGCGGTCGTAGTTCTTGTACAATATTCAATTCATTGGAGTTATCCAGATGTATCTTTGTATGCTAGTGTTACGTTGCTACATAAACTTTCACAACCACATATAAAAGGATATCATACATTATATATATTAGTGTAAATAGGTAGCAGACCTTCTTGTATGCAGACTTTATTAAAGACCATAGTATATATCGCCTTTATTAATTTTCTTTGGAAACTTTCTATTTTTCTTATTATCTTTTTTAGTTTATCTTGTAGATGGTAAACAACTTATTCTACGTTCATCTCTTTTATAAATGAAATGTGTTTGGTTAAACCAAACTTGACTTTAATTGCTGAATTTTCGATCTATGCGATCATATTCAGTGTGTCTTTCCTCCTTTATCGTTGACGAATAGTGGAGCGAGAATAAAATCCGTTTTCTTTTCGTTCTGACTCCACCATTCGTCAACGATATGTCATAAGTAGGGGAGCAGCGGACGAGTCGCAATTAAGACGAGGGGCACGGGATTTAATATAAAGGTATTCTAGTATTCTTAAGCTTTGCTCATTGTTATCTTGGTCAATTTTATAAAATTATTTATAGTTATATCCGCGTTGCATTTGATTCCATGTGCTCTGATAGGGGAGGGTTTTTACGATTAAGTGGTTTTTCAGTACAGGCGCTGATTTCTAAGTGTGAGGAGAACCTTGCTCTCAAGGAGCGAATCGTGCTGCCTCTGTATCTTCTTTGGAGACACCGAGGACAAGTAAATTCGTAAACAACACGACTGCGCAACTCTAGAGGAGGTTTATCCTTTTGACTGAACCAACTGCCAATTTGAGTTTGTTAACAAATACTGATTTCAAATTTGTTTTGTAAAAATAGCGTTTACATAATTTAAAAAAACTTTCTTCTGAATTCTCTATTAAGGGGACCCATTTCGGGAGGAATAAAATATTTTGAGTCTTTAGGAACATCGTAGGAAGGATTGGGAGGTAAATATGGCGAATTTAAAAAATTGCAAATGAGGGTATTTACTATTGACATGGGATATCAATTATTCTGGAAATAGGATCTTAGGAATTCAAATTCTTTATGCAATAGAGAGAATAACAGCTGGAAGCCACGACAGATGCGTGCCCTGATGGAGCTCAGTTTGTATGATAAATCGCAAAAACTATAGAAATTTGTACACATATTATTGAACGTAGTTTTTCTATATATGTATGTTGTTAAGCATTGATTTGATTTTTTAATTAAAATGTCTAAAAAAGGGAGACATTTTTTTTCAGTTTCTATATTGTATTTAATGTTAGGATGAATGGAATTTAGATAATTAAAAAACTGGTAAGCCTGGTCCTGGCTATCAAATACTGCACAGCAGTCGTCTACAAATCTTCTGTAGAATAATGGCTTGAGTGATAAAGGGCAAGCTTGAAATACGGTTTTCTCAAAATCTTCCATAAGGATATCTGTGGAAATGGGGGCAATGGGCGAACCCATTGCTACACCATCTATCAGTTGATAAATTTTCACATCGAAAGAAAATATACCTTCTTTAAACACCATTTGTTAAAGGTGTTTGAATTTGTCTCTTGTAAAGTTGTGGAAAGTATTGCAATTCTGGAATGCAGATTCTAAAATAATATCTATGGTTTGCTTAACTGGTATGTTTGTGAATAACGATGAGACATCGTAACTTACGAGAAATTTGGAAGCGTTAAACTTTTTTCGGAGAATTTCTTGAGCAAAGGAATAACTATTTTTTATGGTATAGCGGTTTTGTGCTAAGGGGGAAAGAAGATTGACCAAGTATTTAACGACTTTATAGGCTGGGAGCAAATACGAGGCAAGTATGGGTCTAAGGGAGATGGCTAGTTTGTGCAGCTTTGGTAGTCCATAAAGAAGACCCAGGCAACAGCCACTAGCAAAGAGAGTTTCATAAGTGGAATGATCTATGACGTTTGAGGTCTGTAGATTTGATAGGAATCTATTTATCTTATCTTCAAGTTGCATTGTTAATTTTTGGTAAGTACTCTGAATGGGGGTAAACTTGTTACGATCATTTAGAAGGTTAAACATTTTTTTGACATAATCATTTGATTCATAGGAACTACACCACTACCTTTGTCTGGTTTTGTGATAATGATTTCTTTGTTATAGGCTAGATTTTTTAATATGGCTGTATAATTTTTTTTGTAAACATGAGCGATGCAAATTTTAAATTTATAAACCTTCGATAAAAGTAGAGCTAATTCGGGAAATTCCAACCTAAATCTTTCCAAGTTCCCTAGAGTAAGAAGTGTACAGTTGTCATGAAGAAACTTTTCAAAGCTATGATAATATTTAACAGAGTTAATCTTGAAAAGTGTGGTAGTTTAAATTGAAAACCTAAAGAGAGCAAAAACTTCTCCAGAGGACTTAAAACGTAATTCGAAAGATTTCGCATAACTTTATCCAGTGGAAAAAATATTGGTATTTGTAGGCCGAGTTTGTGTAAATTTTTTATCATGGATTGTGGAAATTTTCTTTGAGTAGACCTACACTTCCCGATATACGAAAATAGACAAGCAGACATAATCCAATGGCGAAGTTTTGGTTTGTAAAATCGTTTTACTGTTATGGAGAAGGGTTCTCCATATATATTTCCTCTTGTGAGTTACGGTCTAATGCAATTTCACTACCATCTTGCCCCATTTTTGCGATCAAAGTATTTGCCAATTTAATTATTTGTAAGTATTAGACACCTCAGAGAATACGTGTCTACATTCACTAACATATTAGCTTGAATCATCTATAGTTTATGGAAAAAAAAGGGATAGAACTTGCCTAAGCTTTTGGATATTGATGAAAGCCTATTCATCAATGTCCTACATGAAAAGAGAAAATAAAGGTTAACTAAACAAGAAGAAGAAGAAAATGAGAAGTGAAAGAGAAAAAAAAGAAAGAGCAAATTTTAAGAAGCACTTTTCATGGGCCGGATCTTGTAGAGTCCGATACCTCTATTCTCTCTCTCTCTCTCTCTTTCTCTCTCCTTTTGGCGATTCAGCTAAGAACAAAAGACGATCGAAAATATATTATTTTTAATTAAGGAAAAACGAAGAATAACTCCAAGTTTCTTGAAAATCAAGAATCCAGATTTTACCGATTTAAAAGACTAGGAATCACACAGAGAAAGGTCACAAATTAGAAACTTGTTTCTCAGATCACCCATCGAAGGAGCGAGAAATTGACCTTGCCACCCACTTAACGTTTACTAATTGTTCTATCTCCATTTTTCACATTTTTACTTCATCTAACTCCACCGATTTATTAATCTGTTTCTAAAGGTTTCTGACTCTTCACCTTCGTTGGTCTTCACTTTTTTACTTTGTTAATAAAAAAATAAAATAACTCTAGCCGACTAACTACTAATCTAAACTAACCTTACCTACCATATTCATACCAAAAAAAACGAAGTAATAAAATCCGGCCTGTTAGTTACACCAAGTTGAGCTGCGCCCAGTTGACCCTTCCCTACATCGAATGCCTAAAAACCACCGGGCGATGTTTACCAAACCACTATTTACCAGGGCAAAATCCTGTTATTACCACAATGTCTTTTATCAAATTAGTCTTTAAAGAAATTGGTAACAAATATCTGAGCCACAAGTGGAAATTCCTCCTCGGCGTTGGGGGAAATTTAGCTGCATTGAGCATGGTTAGTTGCCGAATGGGAGTAACTATTAGTGAGGATCCCTCGGCGGCTGCCATAAGCTGTAATAACTAGTGGTTTGAATCCTCTCACTAAGATAGGATTCTCAGGAAGTGCCAGTACGCATCAAATATGCCTCATTACTTGCCAGTGTGAATCAAAATGTAATTGTCGTAAGGTACCCCGTAAGGGGCGCGGCGATTTGCCATCCTGGCCGCCGTGCTGAAGGGATCCAGTGCTCCACCGGCCCCAGCTTAGCCTCTCTTCCTTCCTTCAGATAGTCTGTATTTCTCCCCTACTTCGTCGCTTTTTATACAACCTCTCCCACAACTTTTTCTGGTCAGCCTCTAATTTCACAGGGTAGATGCTGAACTTTTTCTCAGTCATTTGTCCCGGATCGGGTCTAAGGGGGAAAGGGACAATGTTCCCGAACCCCTGAACTCCGGTCTGGGGTGGTTGGTTTTTAACAACCTGCTTCATCCCCACCCATACCTTCCTCACATCCCTTTTCCTTTCCTCTACACAATCTATATTTTGACGCCGTGTCTATTGTGGAGCCGCCATGCCGATGGACTGCAAGGCCACCAGGCGGGAGGAGTGGCCCTGAATGGCGGCACCTGGCTCTGCCAGGCCTCTACGCACCCTTTGGAGTGCAGGCTACTGCGAGGGGGTGATGAGCTGTTGCATCTTTTAATAAAAAGAGGATCACCATGCCGAATGATGAGACCAAAAAAACTTCCCTTTAATTCCCCCTGTACCATCGCTCGGCGCCAAGCACCGAACCCGAATCCGCCCCTATGCAAGGTCCTCCTCAAACGGCAAGGGGTTTCCGAGGCAATACCAGGAGGGGAGGGATCTCCTCACACCGGTGCCTCTACGACTGCCAGGAGCTTCTCCATTTCGGAGAAGGACCTAGCTGAGGCCGGTCCATCTGGCCTAGGGGCTCCTGGCAGAAGAGGGGAGAAGCGGGTTCATTCACCGCCCTCCTCTCCTGAAAAGAAAAAAATAATTAAAAGAACAAAACGACTCAGGGCTCCTCTCCATTCGCAGGGGCTGCGGGGACGGATGGGTCTGCTGCCACTTTGGTAAGTGAACAAGCCAAGATCAGCACATCCGGCCCCTCTACCCCCTCGGGTGCGGAGCCACCGACTAAGACTAAAAGTGCGCAGGGCGGAGCCTAGATAACATCGGGGCCCCTCATTTAGAGGTTACCTGGCGTTTTCGAGCCCGCTGGCTTCAAACGCTTCCTCGTTATTCGCTCCACTGATGGCACCATGTTGGCCAGGGGGTAACATGATCCATCAGAGGTGAGCATTAGCTAGTGTAATTGGTAGAGAGCCTAAGGTGACCCGTTTCTCGGAAGGGAGCCTTCTGGCGAATGCGGCGAATCACTCCGAGGCGGCCAAGATAAGTGCTCTTCGGACACTTGATGGCACCTGAGGTTAGTGTGACGCCGCACTCTACCATAAACTTTGTTAAAGGAGTAGTTTATGCGAGGAAATCGTTGATTACTCCATAGAGGACATAACCTTAGAGCTGGCCGACGATAGGGTGGTCAAGGTCGAACCTGTGATGAGAAAACAGGGAGGGGGCTCGAGACCCACCCCTACACTCTTCATCACGTTCGACTGTGACAAGCTCCCTGAGACGGTGCGTGCCGGTTGGTACCGCTACCGCGTAAAGGCATTCCTGCCACTGCCACAGCGGTGCTATTACTGTAACCACTTCGGCCATGCGAATCGTTCTTGTAGACGTGCAAATTCGGGGTCACCCGAAGTCTTTGTAAATTGCTCCAAGGCCGCACACGATAAGTCCAAATCGTGTGCGGCGAAGTGTGTCAATTGCGGAGAGCCGCACCCCTCTTCTTCGAAGCAATGTGGTGCATAACGCATACCTCCTTGAGAAAGAAATCCTGGCCGATCAGGCCCAGGTTCGACTCTCATTCGGTGAGGCTAAGGACTTGGTCCTGGCGTGCCCGGCTGTGCCTCGGATGTCTTATGCCCTAATAGTTAGAAAGACACCCTCTGCTCCTAACCATCCAAGCAAACGAGCACGGTTGTTTCCGCGCCCATTTGGATAACTTGTTCGGGTTCTAATCAACCCAGGCACTCCCCTGGTAAAGCTGGCGGCAAAAAGGGCTCACACCCAGCCCCGGATAAAACCAGGACTCCCCCCTTCCTCCATCGTGACCATTTCCCGTAAAGCGAAACGGCCACGCGCCTCCACTGAGTCGTTAGACTCACAGAAGGGAACACCCCTGAAGTTGGTCGCCAGGTTATCTTCCGGGGTTACTAAAGCTGTCCTTTCGAAAGGAGGACAGCAACAAAGGAGCTTTGGCTCCTTCGCCCACGCCTAGTGGTGGGTTGAGTGGCTCGGAGACAGTGGGTCCTCGAAAAGAGGGCCCCCCGCCTCTGAAGCCGCAACATCCGCCTAAGGTTCGAGGCGTAGGGAGGAAAAGACTCGCATGGCGAGCCCAACCTCCCCCAATAAGTCCTCGAAGGCGACAGCGCCTTCAGCGCTTTGTCCGGGGTTCTGCCTCCGGGAATCGTATGGCCATTCCCGTGAGGGTCTTTTGTTTGAAGAGGGCATCCGCGTCTTCTCCGGGCTAGGCTCGGAGGGCATATTCCTTGAATGGAATTGCGGTGGATTCCGGGTCAACTGGGAGGAGCTGCGGAGGCTCGTCTCGTCCCATTCCACGTTAGCCATTTTTCTGGAATAGACCATGCTAGGCGCGTGCCCCCTGCCCGCCCTGCAGGGGTATAAGGGTCTTGTGACCCTACCACCGAGAGATCGCCGAATGGGGGATGCGCAGTTTACACCCGGCATGATGTCTCCATTCTTCTTTTCACCTCAGATACCTCCTATGAAGCAGTGGCTGTGCAGCTTCACCTGTATACGACGTATACTATCATTTTTGCGTACATTCCACCGTCAGCTGACATCGACGCAGGAGACTTCCGCCGCGTCGGGGCACGGTTGCCGAGGCCCTTTCTCTTGCTTGGAGATCTGAACGGCAGGCATCCTCTCTGGAGGGATTGTTCAATAAATCCCTGGGGATAAGTCCTTGCCGATCTGATCGAAAAGCTTGAGATAGGTGTCCTAAATGTGGATAAGTTTACTCATCACTGTCCGAGAACCGCTCCATTTTCTTGCCTTGATCTATCTTTGTGCTCTTCGGATGCACAGCCTGATTTTGGTTGGGGAGTGGTCGATGACCTCTATGGTAGTGATTACTTTCCGATTCTAATATCATTTTCTGGGCAACTGCCTGTGAGCCCACCTCTGTGGTGTTTGGCGCGGGCGCGGTTGCCTGAATTTAAGGAAATGACTGAATTCTCTATCTCAGTCAACGAGTTTAGTTCTGTAGATAAGGCCGTTGAGTTCTTTTCCTGCAACCTCATCGCCGCGGGCCTCACTACTATTCATAGAACGTCTGGCCGTTTTGCACGCCTACCACTACGGTGGTGGTCGGCCGAGTGTGAGACGCCCCTCAAACAGAAGCGTTATGCCTACATGCGCTATAAGCGCCGCCCGAACGATTTTACTGTCGCTGAATTTCCTAATTCTAGGGCTAGGTTCTGGTATATTTCAAAGCACGCCCGCCGCTCTTCTTGGCAGGCAAAAAGTTATCTACATTTAACGGGAAGACCCCTCTAGCAGAGGTGTGGAAACGAGTCAAAAGGATTCGGGGAAAGTTGTTGCAGGACCCCTCTCTCGTTCTCCAGGAGAATGGGACCGCAATCTCGGACTCCGCGTTCGTGGCAGAATCCTTAGCGACCGCTTTCTCCGCATTCTCTAGCCGGGATGCTGCTCCGCCAGGATTCAATGCACGTCGTGATGTCGTAGAAGGCCTCCGGCTGGACTTTACCTAAAGAGGCGGAGAACCCTTCAACGACAGTTGTACTGTGAGTGAGTGGCGCTCCGCTCTTGTTTCGTGCGCAAACACCGCCCATGGTCTGGGCGATGTCCCGTACGCCCTGGTTCGACTCCTGCGAGAGCAAGGAATGGCCTTTCTCTTAGGTTTGTTCACTAGGATCTGCGTGGAGGGTCTCTTCTTAGATTCCTGGCGAATCGCTCCTGTACTCGCCTTTCGCAAACCGGGGAGAGATCATCCTACTCCTGCCAAGTTTCCGCCCAATCGCTCTAACCTCTTGCGTGTGCAAGTTGATGGAGAAATTAGTAAATGTTAGACTTGCTATTTTCCTGGACAGCGGAGGCAATCTGTCTTCTGCACAGTGCGGCTTATGCAAGTTCCACTCCATGTCGGATGCTCTGCTCCAAATGGAAAATGCCGTCTGCGAGGCCTTCCTTGGTAGACAGCACTACGCCACGGTGTTTTTTGATCTGGAGAAGGCCTATGATACCGCATGGCAATATGGTATCATTGAGACTCTCCACACGATTGGGCAGAGGGGATGCCTCCCAATTTTTATATCTGAATTTTTGCAAGATCTTTGATTTCGCGTACGGGTGGGGGGAGCCCTCTTCGACCCAAAGGAGCATAAAGAGGGTGTCCCGCAGTGAAGTGTCCTCAGTGTCACACTATTTTTCCTGAGCATCAACGACATCACCTCGGTGCTTCCGGAACATGTTCTCGCTACGCTCTACGTGGACGACCTTTTGATCTCTTTTATCGCGGCCCAGATGCCAACTCTGAAGCGTCGAATCCATCAGGCATTGAACCGCGTCTCTCGCTATGCCGAAGCGCACAGGTTTCGGTTTTCTTTGGCAAAGACTAAGGTGGTGCACTTCTGCCGACTTCCACCGCTCCACCCCGAACTAGATTTGTTTCTTAATGGGGTGCACCTGGAAGTGGTTGAATCGCTTGGTCTTGTATTAGACCGACGCCCCACCTGGGCGGCTCATATTTGCAGCCTTAGGGTCTCTTGTCCTCGCGCCATGGATATTATCCGTTCCGTGACGTTCAGCGCTTGGGGCGCTGATAGGGCTACTGCCCTACTTTTTTATCGATCCTTTGTTCGTTCGAAGCTTGACTACGGATGCAAGTTTTATGCATTCGCAGCCGAGCGTTTATTGCGGAATGTGGATTCGATCCACTACACCGGCCTTCGCCTTGTGACCAGTGCCTTCCGCAATTCCCCCATTGAGACCATCTTGGTCGATGTTGGGGAGATGCTACTCGCTAAACGCCGCGTACAGTGCATCACTTGCCTGTACGCGCGAGCTCGGTGCCTCCCTTAGTCGATATCAGTTCTCACTGCATCTGGAGCTGATCTCGACGGTGTCTATGCCGGCGAGAGACGCCAGTCATACCCTATGCCCTTTGACTCTAGGGCCAGGAAACTCCTTCGAGAGCTAGGTATAGCTCTCGGGCCGGTGGAGCCTCTGGTTCTACCCAGGAGGCCACCCTGGAGGGTACCACATTTGACTATTTGTCACCACGCCTCTGCTCTAAAAGCTTGTACAGCGCCGGGAGTATTACGTTCGACCTTTTTGGAGCACACCTCGTGTCACGCTGAAACCGTGCCAGTGAATACGGATCGCTCCAATTCCGAAAAGGGGGTCGGCTTCCACGCCGTATCCCCTCTGTTTAAAGTCAGCAGAGTTCTTCCAGGCGCTGCGTCTGTCTTCATGGCCGAGCTGGTGGCAATACACGGGCAGATGTCAAGATTATCTTCTGCTGGGTTCCTGGACATTTAGGAATTGCGGGGAATGAGCGCGCCGATGAGTGCGCCAAAGAGTCTGCGAGGACTCTGCGACCGGACCAGCGTTTCGCTCCTCCCCACACCGACTAAATGGCAGGAATAGGGGCAGCTCTTTGGACTGCTTGGCAAAGAAGATGGGAGACGGTCGAAGGGAACTTATAGTTGCGTGCCATTGTGCCGCGACTGTTCACATGGACCTATCCCCCAATGCCGCGACGGCTTCAGGTCGCTTTCTGTCGTCTCCGAATAAGACACACTTGTGTGACGCATCGCTATCTGATGGAGCGCTCGCCTGCGCCCTATTGCAACGACTGCGTCGTCCCCCAGACTGTTCGGCACATTCTTGTCTAATGTCCTAGTCTGGGTGATCTTCGCGCACGTTACCTGTCCCGGTACCGGGATAAGCGGGGTCACTTCCGCCTGTCCCTTGTACTCGGGACGAGTGCGTGCACATTGAGTGGTAGACTTGTTGACTTTTGGGGGGAGGCCGGCCTTCTCCCTATTGTTTAAGCAGGTTTTTTTTTTTTTTTTTGCTCTTGTTTTTCCCTTATAGGTGGCACGCTCTTGCTCGCTTCCTTTTCCCATTTTTTGGGTGGCGGTCTTGTTGTTTATATTTTTTAATTTTATTTTAAAGTAGCCTAGTACTAGACCAGTTTTTAATATGTCGACTAATGCCCAAGTATGCAGTTGCCAAGTGAGCTCTTTAAAAAAATTAAAAAGTTCGTAAGTTAACCCTACAAACCTTACATCAGATTAATATAGATATCGTAGGTTAACCTTACACACCTTACACCAGATTAATATAGATGTCCTAGGTTAACCCTACACTCCTTACACCAGATTAATATAGATGTCGTAGGCTAACCCTACACACCTTGCACCAGATTAATATAGATGTCGTAGGTTAATCTTACACACTTTACACCAGATTAATATAGATGTATGTATTAGGTTAACCATACACACCTTACACCAGCTTAATATAAATGTCGTAGGTTAGTCCTACACACCTTACACTAGATTAATATAGAAGTCGTAGAATAGGATCAACCTTCCCCTCTTCTGCTTTTTGACTGCGTCAGAAGTTTACTATATAGGCAGAGTGCAAATTAACTGAAAGTAGGTTAGCTAATAGTCGAGTACCTTGGAGTTCCCGGATAACATAAAAACGGGTCCGAGGGACGCTTGAACGAACTTGAACGTAAAGTAAGCCGATGATGAGGCTTACACTATTGGGGAGTGGCAGAGCGAGCAATTGCACTGGAGAGTTGCGCGTTGCTGTTACCTTGAAGATTTGTTTCGAGGGAGTAATCCTTGCCTTGGCGCAAAGTTCAAACAATAGTTTCTGGATAATGACTATTTCGGGTGGGAACTTAAATCTTCCTTTCGAGTAACACGAATCGAGATTGAACGCGCTGCGTTCGAAGAGTGGGTAGAAGCTGGTCAAGGTAGACTCACGTGAATTAACGAGAATACCGGGAGTTTGAGGGGTTCTTCGAGAATTGTGCAAAGTCCAACGAGACCCAAATAGCAGGTACCAACGGGGGCGGAAAGAGGATACTGACCGAGCATGGAGGACGGTGGATACTCGGCGGAAAATGACGGGGCAGGGAGGACGGCGGATACTGCCTTCTAACTCAGATGCCTGAGGATTTATAGGGGTCGATTGAAGCTTTCACTCCCTACGTCCGAAGGGGAGGGTTCTAGGGTCAGACGCATCGCTAGACGAGAAGACACTCGGCCTTTTAGCACGAGGGCAAGAAGGTTCTTAAGCCGGCGAGACGAACTTTGTTCGACTTCAGATGGGACCTTCTGGGCGCTCACACTTGTCGCAGGTGCCTGTGAAGGCGGCATTTCAGGTTATCGCCGCCTCTCGTGGAGTCTCATAATTTCGCACCTCCATTAGCGCAGACAAAAAGGGGCGCCCAGGTGTCTGTTTTCTCTCTCTACATTGCAGTGCGAAGCGGCGCGTATCTTCCTCTCTCTCTCTCTTTGTGATCCCTGACAGTAATATATGCCCAAAAGATCTCAGATTTCTTCCCTTGCGCCTCTTGAAAGACTGGTAGCTAAAGTTCTCATCCAGGCCTAGCATGAAGGTGCTAACTCACCAAAGCCTTGATTCTCTTGTTCGGATCTCCCATCACCGTTTCCTGCAGTTGTATAATAGATTCCGGTGTGCGGACGCAGTCAGACTCTATGCTATGTTCCTTTCTGCTGGCGACAGCTTCGTAATCTCCGTTTCAGCTGTCCGTGTCACGTTTTACACCCTTTACACTGTTAACATAGCATTGAGTTTAAATCTTAAGGTCAACATTTTGGTAGACGGCATGAACCATCACGATGCAGGTAATTCTTTTTCTAATATTCAAATGACTTTCAGCCTTCCCTGTTAGTTAATCTTTTCTCATATAAAACTGTATTCTTGTATTCTCTCCAATTCCTTTTCCTGAAAAGGCGACATTAAAATCGTCAAATTTATCCCGAATAAACTGTGTCTTCTAACAAACTACCTCTACACAAATAGAAAAAAATTCACACAGAGCTATGTACAAATGTCATCCACCTTCCCTCAAAATCGCATCAATTTTCTGATCTCACGGACAAAAGAACAGCCTTCAATCATCAGTGAAGACCGGGTCGAAGGTCACATTTTGGACAGCTTCAAAGGTAAGAATCATAAACTGAAATTTCAATAATAAAATGACAGAAAAACTACCAACGATCAAAATTATTTTGAGATAAGAAAAGGCCCCCAAATTTACCTCGAGCCCAAATCTTGAGAATACATTGGGAATGGGAATAATACTCGGAATGAAATAATATTTGGACCGTATAACTCCGTTTTCAAATCACCTAAAGCATATTTTAAGAAAAGACGAAGGTGTTTTGATTTCTTCCGAAAACTTGTTTTCTTCCGATCGAACTCCGTCTCACAATGTCGCGCAATCACAAAATATGGTGAACTCTACTCATTATATACTCGTATGTACATCAACGCGACATTCCGTCTTTCAAACTTAAGGCTATTCAATTAATTTAAACAATAAGTAATGAAAAATATCTGGTGGGAGAAAGACCTTGTTTCTTTCTATATTTAAATTAGTAGAGACGCATACCTATAGGGACCTGAGATTTTTTACTCAAAAATCTATTTCAAAAAAGCGAACCAACCAATATGATCTAAAGAAAAAATTGCTTAGAAAGGATTTCATAATAAAATGAATTTGGGAAAAGTGAAAATTGGTGAGGCACATATCTTATCCACAACCAAATTAGGTACCATTCTAAGAGGGCGTAATAAACAAATAATTAATCAGATGTGATAAAGCAGAAAGAAGGGGAGAAAAATGAGTGGAAATTCACTTATTTTTAAGTAGCACGATATTTCTGCCTTATGTATTGTCATGGTATGACATTACATTATATCAATACCATATTATATTTATCAGGGAGGGACCAATAACTTGAAAGCGAACCGACAAAAGGGACGGAAAACCACGAGTTCAGACGGGCTGAATAGCGAGAGAGTGCAACGAGGTCAGGTAAATTATGGACAATGGCAAAGCTCAAGGTTATTTAAAGAGGCATGTATAAAAATATAATTTTATTTACACAAAAATAATGAGAGAATTGATGGGTAAAATTACCTCAGAGAATTAACGGGAAAAATCACATCAGTAAATGAAAGGGGAAAGTGTAGTTATAAATCAGGCTATAAAGTTAGAACTTAAGTTCTTCCCGAGGGAGACTATTCAAAAGGGGAAGGGGGATTAACTCAATTGGGTTACTAAAAGGGGGAGAGGTGTTGGCTTACGGATGTCTTCTGCACTTGAGGTGTGGCCGCTCAGAATTCAAAGCGGGAGGTTGGAGTGATGACGGTTCTCCAAAAGCAAGGGGGGGGGGGTAACTCCCGGTCCAGGGGAGAGTGTTTCGGCTACCCGAAATGAGGAGGGCTTCGACAGGAGTTGATGAAAGGAGTCAGGAAAATCACTGGGGGCGATCGTTCAGTGGAATTACCTCCTGGCTGAGGCTAATTCCAAATACACAAAATAGTCCAGCTGTCACTTTGCTTTGTTGCTAGTACTTGACTTGGAACCATAGGGAAATCTTCTGGGTTCTGGGCGAGACTTCTCAACTCTGTGTCTCTTCCGGGGAGTTGAGCGTTATTTATGTCCGAGGCTCTCCCCGGAGTTGGGGGTTAGCGGGAAACAGCTCTACTCTCGAAGGGCCTCGAATCTTCTTGCAGAGCTATTTTAGCCCGCATAAAGGTGAATCTTAGGGGACTCGATTCGAGGCTACCGCTTGTGGATGGATGAGGGGGGGGGGGGGTAGGCTTACTACTTTAGGCCTAGCCGGGTCTTCTGCTGCACATGGGAGTTCCTTTCTGCTGAAGAACTTCCACGTGGGGATTTCCTCATATGTATCAAGGCTCTGTTTTTAAGCTTTGAAGTGATGGTCCAACGGTCGAAAGGAAAGAGGTTGGATGACTTTAGTGACCAGGCGGGTGTATATGGAGTACCCTTGTGTGATTTGCTATGACGATTCCCGTTAACTTTTGGCTGACCGGAATATTCTTCTTTATAGCCACATTTTGATATGGTAAATAGTTTCTTTCTTTAGATAATTTAGTTAGATAAGTATGTGTTAAAAATTCCCGTGTATGATTTACCATGATAAGCCATAGTGGCCTTTAAACAGCAGACTTATTTTTATGTTCCTTGGATGACTTTTGGACATAAGTCCAACCCTAAATCATAAATTTCTTGAACGAGGAATTTTCATTACTTTTCCTGGCGAAAATCCGATTTACGGGCGGTTTTTTTGCTAGCTTGGCGGCCCTTGTTCGCTTCGCTCACAAAATTAAGAAAGTGCGCAAAAGAAAAAGTTTTTTTTATTTCACAACACATTCAAAATTAGATTGCAAGAAAAAAATCTCGTTCTCATTTTTTTTTATGCACATGCGGACACACACATCTTAGGATCATTATAATAAGATGTTTACATTTAAATCCCATTCCTTGTTTTACTGCATTTTGAAAAGATCATCAAAATCGAAGGTTTCAGTAGACTCTTCAGTGTGAAGAAGCTTTGTCCCGACCTTTAGATGAGAAAGTAAAGCCTTCCAGACATGGAACACACCAGGTAGTCTCCTCTTTTTAGTGATTCGGATTATGTATCTTGGACACATTTTTTTCCTTTAACATCGCTTCTTCCTTACCAAACCATTATTCTAATTTTGGGGAAGATGGCCTAGTTTGGTCTCCATTATTGTAAATATTACATTGACATCTCTCCTGGACGATGGAACTCGTGATTTTGAGTGATATGAAATCTGTGTTTCTCCACGACATAAGTAAAGGAGCACCATAAATCCACCTCTTCGTGGTTTTGTATCCCTCCAAACCGTCGTAGTATTTGGTGTTAACTGCCGCTTTCGACTTTAATTGGTTTTCAAAAATATCCCTGTCGTAGAATGACTCCCGACGATATACCATATATCACTATTCGTTGAGGGAACTTCCTTAATTATCTCTAGAGTGCGTTTTTACTGTCTGGCGGCCGATATTATGTATCTTCAAAATGCTTAAGAAGTGGAACTGAGCTCAAGGATAATAATATTGCTATCATTAATAAAATAGAGTTTTATTAATAATAACTATCAGCAAACACAAAAACGGAAAATATTGACAAACAGAATGGAAAGGGTCGTGGAGACTCGGGCTAATCCAAGGATTTAAGGGATCAAAAAAGGTAAAACAAATATGGAGTTAAAGAGATGGGATGGTTCGATAAACCATTTAAAGCACAGGATAGAATTGACAAATAAGGGATCAATACTCAAAAGGTGACGCTTGGCTTACGTAACTTCATTAGGGTGCAGTGGAAGGTACTTGAAGGAATATTCGGTCCGCTGGCGAGTTCCAGCCGAAGGGGGGGGGGGGATAAAAGGATCCTGACGTGGCGTCTTGGAAAGGAGAACCGTTACTCGACGAACGGCTTGACGAACAATGGCTGTTCTAGGTTGTTCTCTTCTGAACAAAGGGGGGGATGAGAACCGTCTCTCAACTACGGGCTCAAGAACAATGGCTGTTCTAATGTTGTTCTCCTTTGAACAACAGGGGGGGTGAGAACCGTTTCTTGGCGAAGGGCTCAAAACGAACAATGGCTGTTCTAATGTTGTTCTCCTTGAACAACAGGGGGGGATGAGAACCGTTTCTTGGCGAAGGGCTCAAAACGAACAATGGCTGTTCTAATGCTGTTCTCCTTGAACAACAGGGGGGGGATGAGAACCGTTTCTTGGCGAAGGGCTCAAAACGAACAATGGCTGTTCTAATGCTGTTCTCCTTGAACAACAGGAGGGGGATGAGAACCGTTTCTTGGCGAAGGGCTCAAAACAAACAATGGCTGTTCTAATGCTGTTCTCCTTGAACAACAGGGGGGGGGGATGCCTTGGGGACTTGGCGTCACTAAAGGCTCGAACCTTTGGCACTCAAGGAATATTGTCCTCCTTCTGGACAAGTGATGGTGAATCTCGAGGTCGAGGTCCCTTGGCGCACAAAGGGAGAGAGGGTCGTGGTGATGTTTCGCGACGAAAATCTGGATCTCCAATCTGATCTTAGTGGTAAAGTTTCCATATAAATAGCCAGGACATCTCCTTGGCGTGGGGGAGAATGGGGTGGAAGCTTCGAGGGAACGCACAGCCGAGCAGGGGAACAATGCCTTATCTGCCCATAAGCCTAACTCGATCTGGCGAGGTCGGCGTATGGGGGCGAACGGGGGGGGACGATAACCTCCTTGTTTAAACATTGACGTCCGGTAGCTGTTGATAAGACTCCAAGCCTCGAATCGAAGATGCACGTGGGTAGCCTCATGGTTTTAAGTAAAATGTGATAGAAGTTGAAATGAATGCAACTCTGAACTCGTTCTATCACACTCCTCCATTCCAGGGGAAGTTGTCACTTCGAAAAAAAAAGAGAGAAGGGACAACGATAGAGCTCCGTTGTAGGGAACTCGTTTTCTTGTACCAACCGTATCTTCCTGCACCTAACTATTATTACCTCAATACATGATTATTTTGATCTTTAGATTACAGGGGAAAATAACCTTTAATACAAATAAAAAAAAAGGCATGGAACAATGAAATGATATAAATTTAGTACATACGGGACAAAATAATTTATACGTAAATTAATAAGAACAAATATATATACATGAAAAAAAATTAGACATTGAGCGTTACAAAATTCAGACATATACATTAATTAATTATATTACAAAAGAATCTTAAATTACGTCGTACAAGACGGTATATACCTACATGGAGATACTAATCCTATGAATACAATTGTTCTACGCTATTCGGTAACGCATTCCTACTGAGTGCGTCAGCGACCTGGTTATCGGAACCTTTGATATAATTTATTTTAAATTGATACTCTTGCAAGAGTAAGCTCCAGCGCATGATGCGGCCGTTTGAGTGTCTCAAATTCCTAATATAGGCTAACGGACTGTGGTCGGTTCCTATTCGAAATTCTTTACATATCAAGTACAGCTTGAATTTGTCTATGACCCAGATAATTGATAGAGCTATCTTTTCTCTAGTGGCATATCTCTCTCCGCGTGGTAATAATTGACGACTAGCATATGCAACTGGATGACTCGTTCTGTCATCCACGTATTGAAGGAGTACACCTTCAATGCCCTCGTTGATCACGTCGGTCTTAACCCCAAAGGATTTTTCCGGGTTGGGCAACTTAAAAATGGGGGCAGAAATGAACTTACTTTTGAGCTGCTTAAAATGGGAAACAGCGACATCATTCCAACGTAAACGATCGGAGAAATTCTTTTCCTGAAGGGGGCATAGGGGGGCCGAAATTGCAGCGAAATTCGGAACAAATCGCTGATAGGGAGAAGCTGATCCTAGGATCGATCTCAATGGCTTCTTTGTAATCGGGAGGGGCATGTCGGCGATTGCCTTAATCTTGTTCTCGTGGGGACCTGACTTGCTTTGTCCTATTTTGAAACCCAAATATTTGATGGTTTCGTGGGCAAACTGGCATTTGCTGGGGCCAATGGTGAGGCCATTTTCACGCAGTTGCTCGAAAAGAGCTAATAGGGTGGATAAATGGTGATTCCATTTAATTAGTTCTTGGAGCTGACTCTTCTGACGTGGTGTCAGCTGCGCGTCACTATCCAGGTCAGAGGGTTCCAAAGAGTCGCCTGGTAGAAAAGGAGGAGGGTACTCGGCATCAGGTTGGATGCACACTGTCTGGATTACCTTAAGGGACTCCCCGGGGCAGTCCTCTTCAAGCGCCGATGCTTCGTCCAGTTCTACGAAGGTATCTCCATGGGCGCGTTGGGGGTTCTTTTTTTCTTGGGGTCCAGGGACAGTCTCCGTGTCCTTGTCTGGGGCCTTATCACCTAAGGGTTTTAGTGATTCACACTCCTCTTTTGCCGTCCTAAAGTCCTGGTTAGGGGTCTCCGAGAAATCGGACGGTATCGGGGTTCTGATGGGGACGGGCTCCTGGGCTTCTTTCTTATCTCGGCCTTGAGGAAGGGCGGCCTGAAACACAGGGTCGAAACTTACTTGGGGGCTCTTTCCTATAAGTACGGAACAGAATTTTATTGGTGCTACAATGACTTCAGCCCAGCCATTATAATATTGACACTGCAGGTAACATCTAGCGACGGGGAATCGGTTCGCCCGCCCAAGTTGGTCATGTACCACCGCAAATTTTTCGTGGTTAGGGTCCACTGGGGGAAGGAGTTCGTCGGACACGATGAAGCATGTACATCCTGTGTCCCTGACGAGAGTCGATACTCGGCAGCCATTCACGCTGCCCTCCTCAAATTTCAAAGTTCCTGGTGAACTTTTATCAAAAATAAAATTTACCTGGTGGCCTGACGGAGGGGGAGAAGTTGCTGCTTGGGTCTGCACCACCGGGGGAGCCGGGGTTGCATTAATCTGGTGAACTTGGTGGGCTGGTCCGCTCTTAAGCCTAGAATTTTGGGGGCAATTCCAGCTCATGTGGTTTTCTACACCACAGGTGAAGCATATGGTTGGTCGCTTCGGGAAGAGAGATGGAGGAGAAGTCTTAACGGGAGGTTTGGAGACCCGTTGTTGGTTTTGGGGAAAGAAGTTTTGGGGTTTTACGGGGCTCGGAAACTTTGTCAGCTTTCCTGGGAAGGGGCGCGAATCCGTCCTTCTTTCTTCTCGTTGGATTACTCTTTCCCGTTCCTTCTTTCTCTTTCTTTTTCTACCTTTTTTCTTTGAACTTCTGCTTTAATCCGAGCTAATTCAATCTGAAGCTCAGCTTGTCTTATCCGTTCCCCTCTTTTTTCTCGTTGGATTTCTTTCTCTTTTCTTTGCTCCTCTTGAATGTACTCAATTAGTTCTTTTCCGGAGAGTCCACAGGACTCTCCTTGCGCTTTAAAGATTTCAAACTGAGTCATCTTTGCACTTGGGGGCGCACTAGTCAACCAACTAAAATTCCTCGCAACAAGAATTATGCCTCTATAGAATTAGCCTACCTAAATATGGGCACTGACCTATTCGTACTTGGTTTCTTACTCTAAATAACCACTGACTAAAATCACGAAAAAACACAAACAAATTATTATAACCGTTCCTTGAACTACTCCAGCTTCTTAAGTTTCAAAAAAAAAAGGGGATAGCAATCGTTAAAACAAAAGGGAACTACTATATTCTATTATTATAACGAATAACACTATGCTTTACTCGACTGAGACCAGTGTTTGCAAAGATATAGCGTTAGACCTTACACACCTGATACCAAATTTAAATAGTATATATATATATGTCGTAGAATGACTCCCGACGATATACCATATATCACTATTCGTTGAGGGAACTTCCTTAATTATCTCTAGAGTGCGTTTTTACTGTCTGGCGGCCGATATTATGTATCTTCAAAATGCTTAAGAAGTGGAACTGAGCTCAAGGATAATAATATTGCTATCATTAATAAAATAGAGTTTTATTAATAATAACTATCAGCAAACACAAAAACGGAAAATATTGACAAACAGAATGGAAAGGGTCGTGGAGACTCGGGCTAATCCAAGGATTTAAGGGATCAAAAAAGGTAAAACAAATATGGAGTTAAAGAGATGGGATGGTTCGATAAACCATTTAAAGCACAGGATAGAATTGACAAATAAGGGATCAATACTCAAAAGGTGACGCTTGGCTTACGTAACTTCATTAGGGTGCAGTGGAAGGTACTTGAAGGAATATTCGGTCCGCTGGCGAGTTCCAGCCGAAGGGGGGGGGATAAAAGGATCCTGACGTGGCGTCTTGGAAAGGAGAACCGTTACTCGACGAACGGCTTGACGAACAATGGCTGTTCTAGGTTGTTCTCTTCTGAACAAAGGGGGGGATGAGAACCGTCTCTTGTCTACGGGCTCAAGAACAATGGCTGTTCTAATGCTGTTCTCCTTGAACAACAGGGGGGGGATGAGAACCGTTTCTTGGCGAAGGGCTCAAAACGAACAATGGCTGTTCTAATGCTGTTCTCCTTGAACAACAGGGGGGGGATGCCTTGGGGACTTGGCGTCACTAAAGGCTCGAACCTTTGGCACTCAAGGAATATTGTCCTCCTTCTGGACAAGTGATGGTGAATCTCGAGGTCGAGGTCCCTTGGCGCACAAAGGGAGAGAGGGTCGTGGTGATGTTTCGCGACGAAAATTTGGATCTCCAATCTGATCTTAGTGGTAAAGTTTCCATATAAATAGCCAGGACATCTCCTTGGCGTGGGGGAGAATGGGGTGGAAGCTTCGAGGGAACGCACAGCCGAGCCGGGGAACAATGCCCTATCTGCCCATAAGCCTAACTCGATCTGGCGAGGTCGGCGTATGGGGGCGAATGGGGGGGACGATAACCTCCTTGTTTAAACATTGGCGTCCGGTAGCTGTTGATAAGACTCCAAGCCTCGAATCGAAGATGCACGTGGGTAGCCTCATGGTTTTAAGTAAAATGTGATAGAAGTTGAAATGAATGCAGCTCTGAACTCGTTCTATCACAATCCCAAAGCCTATAATTTTGTGATCGACCATAGATCTACCCTCTACTCATTTACAATAGTATGCCAGAGTTTTACCATTAGAATATGGCAACATTAAAAGTACTATTTTATAAGTGAAACCCCTAAGGTATTTGGCCTCATTCGATGAATGATTTACCATAGAAAGTGTGATTTGCTTCTTTCTTTTTTTTCTCTCTCTCTCTCTGTATATATATATATATATATATATATATATATATATATATATATATATATATATATGCATTTAAAGGCCCAAAGAAATAAATAATGTCATCACGACACTAAGGAAGGTGACTATTGAAAGCTTAAGAAAGAAAATGTGAGATATAGAAACGGAGAAAATCGTGAAAACTAATTTTAATCGTTATATGAAAAATAAATAAAGGAGTAGGATTCAAAACTGTGTCCTCAAGCGCACATCGCTATTGTGACCACGACGCTGATCGACTAAGCCACCACCGAGGATGGTGGTGGCTCAAGTGTGACGGCAAGTCACACCCATCCCAAGTCACCGCCCCACCCATCCCATATGGGAGTCATATTAACATTCTCAAATTAAACTGCAAATGTACTCAGCTATTGAATGCAGTTAGTATAGCAACGTAAAGCTTCCTCAACACTGCAATTAAAAAAGTTCTTTTTAAGGGTCTTAAATTGGTCCATTAGATACAGTCATTTATTTGGCGCGGACATAGTGTCCCTCCAGTCAGCCCTGATGCAGTATCGAAGAGATTGACCATTCCAATAATAACCCAATCCCATATTTCCGTACATTGCCATTTAATATAATACTTAAAAGAAGCTAAAGCCAATTGTGAAGTTAATCCAATTAAATAAGTATAATTATAAAGCTTTATTTATAAAGGCAAGATATTTTTCTATTAGATTTGATCTCGAACAATTCAAAACTCCAAATCATATAATTTAATAAAAGGACTAACATCTAAATAGACTTAAAAATTTACTCTCCAAAGTGTCCGTACAGATATTTATTAAATTATACAATTTAAAAGACTAAATATACTTAAGGGTCCGAGGTTTTAATCCAAATGAGTACACGCAATAAGGTAATCCTCTTGGATTATTATAAAAAATGGTATTAAGACTAATAAAAAAAGCCACTTGATTTTTTGGAAAAATACCCCGTAGGAGTAATCTTATTACATCCTATGAAGAATATATATAGCATCTGATATAGCTTCCTTTTCATCTAAAGAGAAGAAATTTACATGAGCTCTCTAAATTTATACCCCAAAACACAAAGGAATATATGTTTAAATTCTCCCAATGATAATTCAAATTTCTCATGTAAAATTCAGCCGCAATAACCTTTACTTACTCACTTTGAATGATTCATAGCTCCCAACTTCACTGCTATTTCATGATTATTTACGTATGAATCTGTTTAAATGACTCCATATTTTCTACAGAACATCGCTAGCTTACAATACTCTGGCTCCAAACAATGATTTCACAATAGTATTTGGACATATTTAAAGAATTCGAAAAATGCATCGTTTGCGGAGCCGGCATGATGACAAAATTGGGTAAGAGAGTGTGGGACAAATCCAGTTAACGATGAAAACCAAACTCATATTTTACAATACATGTGTCGTAAGTGCCTTGCTGTATGGCGGTGAATCTTGAACGGCTTGCACTTGGAGAGAGAACCGCCTGGAAAGCTTCCATCTTCGTTGTCTACCACGCATCCTTAGCATCCTATGGTAAGACGTATTCACTAAAGCCACAGTACTGAATCAGGTTGTCGTAGAAGTAGAAGGTTGTATACCAAAAGATGTGATGCATGGTGAGTTAGCAAAAGAACACCAGAGAACAGGGTAACCAACACTGCTAAGGAGGCCAGAAACACACAGGCATCAACTAAGAAAGCTGGAAACTACTTGCCGATGGCAGCAGCAGCTGTCACCACGTAGTTTAATAACGAAATAAAAAGGGGCGAGAAAAAAAAGAGAGGCAACTGGAGGACAGAAGACGACACGGGATGCAGGAACAGGAACGTCATGCCTTCGATCTACACTACAGCATTTTCTGTAATACGTGCTGAAGAGATTGTCATGCAAGGATCTGTCTGCTGAGCCACTCCAGAAGCTGCTCCTCTAAACATATATATATATAAATTGGAACATCTTTTGGAAACCTCGATTTTAGTATGTAGGTCAAAGCCAGAACCAGTATTCGGAAAATATATAATTTGGAACGTTTCGAACGTTAGCTATGTTCATCTTTAGCCTATAATGGAGTAAAACAATATGAAAGCAAGCAAGCTTAGAATACATAAAGAAATATATTTATTAATGACTGACAATAAGTTTAAAGTTTGTTGAATTTGAGAGAAAACAATGCGAAAATGTAATAATGAATAAATTTAGAATTTAGTAAAACTTTTAAGAAAAAAATTCAAAAATTACCGTGAAAGGAAAATGCGAACTTACAAAGAAAAACACTGCCAAATTATTAAACAAACTAAGAAAACAAAGCAAAAATTAAAATGAAATAAATGAATGAACACTTACTAACTTGAGAGAAGAACAGGAATTGAATGATTTAATATGTAGGAAATTTGAACTGAGCTAAACATGGTAGTTGCTAAAAAATGACTGAAATATGGTTAACCAACTAATAGAATATTATAATTATCGGGTCATTGAGTGAGTTTTTATTACATTTTAGATAAAAATGAAGTATAAAAAACTAAAATTAAGATATTTGAATTAATAGATGTAAAGTGGTGTGGACGACTGACTCGAATTTAATTCTGGATTAGCATTTGAATAAATAGAGATTCCAAAATGTGGGGATCTACGGATTTATCCGCAGAACCAAAAACTTTGAAATTTGAGGGGGACAATAATGAGGTACAGGTATCCGAATGATTTCTTATTGCAGAGAATTCCGGTTTATATATATATATATATATATATATATATATATATATATATATATATATATATATATATATATATATATATATATATATATATATTGTGAGAGAACGAACGCTAAGATCAACCTTGAGCCCCCCCGTCTTCAAGCAGAGACCACGTGGGCCTAAGCTAGATCTTTAAACGCAGGGAAAGAGAACTATTTTCACGTGGGAAAACTGCATAGCGGCTGGTAACACCTGTGTTTGATCAGTCGGCCTATCCCACGCTGAGACGCATTTTTTCCGACCCTCCGCTGCCTGAAGGCCAGGGTCGACCCGAGAAGAAGCTTCCTTGCTCGTCTTATCTCGTCTGGGCCTAAAGAAACTAGCGCCAATGGTTACTCGCAAGAGACTGCAAAGCTTGGAGGCTTTCTAGCGAGGAAGCCAGCAAGGTATTTAACCTAAGGTCAACAGTTACTTGTCAGAGAGTACCGCCCGCCCTTTCGCGGAGATACAGCCACTCGTCTAGAGTTGAATCTCTGAGTTAGGTCTCTTCGGCTACAGAGATTGTCGTTAGTTTAGCCATAGTCAATCGGAAAATACTTAAAACGACCTTTTCTTTGGAGAATTGCGCGAACACTCTTCTCATCCCATCAAGGAAACCTCGCCCCCTCGTCTGAGATTACTCATCCTAATTAAGAGTGTCTCACCCAGACTGGAAATTACCTTACTCGTGTCCCAGCTAATTCCAACCCCTCCGTCAAGAGTACAACGTCTGTCGAGACGGAAGACTAGCTCGCCTAGTAAGAATCGCTTCTCTCACGAAGAGTCAAATCGTCAAGGTAAAACCCTTTTACCCCTTTTCGAGGATAATCCTCCCTTTTGTCCTCGCAAAGTAATATCCTCCTCCCGACCCTTTAATTGGACTCCCCAGTGTTTACTATTATTTTTTCTGTCTGACCAAGTCCCATATTTTGATCCCCGTTAAATTGATTAGTATTTGATTTATTATTTCATTGGGAGCGACATTATCCTCCCATTCCTTTTCCTTTGTAGACATTTCCATAATTAGCATTATTAGTGTAATTAAAGTCTATTTTTGTTTTTAATCTTTCAATAACCTTGAATGAAACCTCGTAATTAAATCTTTCCTTTGGCCAACCATTAATATCCTCACGCACTTACCTCTTATTAGCCCGGTGCATCTGGTCTATCTATTTGGCCGGCTTCAACGTAAATAGACTGCTTTCTCTGCAGCGAAGGTATCCGCACACGAATACCACGACATATATATATATATATATATATATATATATATATATATATATATATATATATATATATATATATTTGCACAATTGACGATAAAAACTAGCAACGCAGGTAAAAACATTATTTGTTATGTATAAATGTACAAGATTAATAATTTATGGAAAATCGCGAAAAAGAAATACTACCACAAATTACATCCTTTCTTTTGGTTTGGTTGAGATATATGTAGTGATGATATATTTTCTTGCTAGCCCTATAATAATCTTCAAAACTTTGATACTTTCTTTCAAAATCCCAATATTACATTGAAGTTCAAATGGGATTAAAACAACTCGCTGCCCTTCGTCCCACAAAACTTCTAGAATCAACGGCCCCATAATACATTACGTATACCGCAAACTCACAAATTTAAATTCTTATATATATTTCTATTCATTGTATGAGGAAACAGTTAAAAAATCTGTCGTCCTCTCGCAAATCTTGAGAACCTATCGAATTTGCAGCCATTGGCTTCTTTGGGACGAACTTAAATTGATTATATGGGCATTTATTGGATTAATGTACATTTTATGTTTTATTTTTTATCGAAACATGTCACTTTAGATCCAGTTGGAATTATTATTGCTCTATTAACACCAATAATGCTTCTACCAAAACGTTCATAATATTACTGTTTGCCCCACAACTTTCCTCAAAAGAAGTTCGGCATAAATACTAAAGGACAAAGTATATAATCATTTCAATACATCTTATCTAGGTGAAACTAAGAACTTTAATAAACGCATATATGCTCATCAGGAGAGAGGGGGATATAAGAAGAGAAAGTTTAGCTTGTAGTTTGTTCTAACAAGCAAGTAATTTTAATCGCACATTTGATTTAAATAATGCTAAACTAGCCTATAAGTCTGATAACACAGGCCTGCGTTTGAAAAAAATTTTTATGTTCCCTAGGATTTCTTTGTGGTTTCTTAATGAATCCAACCTCCTGAGCTCAAAAATGAATGTATATTTGTTCAATCAGGTCAGAATTTCTCAGTACAGCATACACCATTTTCATTGAGATTACCTCATTTTTTCTGAATTAAAAAAAAAAAAAACTTTCTCTATCTAATAATGCATTATTACTGTTATATCATATAAACAGGAATACACATATGTAAACTATAATTCTTTTAATAAACAAAAAATAAAAGAATGCAACATAATAAAGAAAATAATTATAATTTTGAAGAACAGACGCCCTTGACGATTTTCGTTTGTGCCTGTCCTCTGGTGCATCACGCTTCAAACACCAACAGTAGTCAGCAAGCATGTTTCCGTTTCATTTACACTGGTACCTGGATTCCATTCTTTTTATGTCCTGGTGGAATCTTTGCCCCTGTTCTTTACTGTAATCCCCGCAGTTGTCGGGAAAATAATCCAGATGGGACTGTAAAAAGTGTATCTTTATAGACATTCGAGCTCCCAAATGTTTGAGACTTGTTAAGAGCTGATTGACCAGGGCAACATATTCTTCTAGGCTTCTTTTATTGCCTAGAAAATTGTTAACTAGAGCTTTAAAAGCTTTTCAGGCATCTTTTTCTATGTCCTTCATTGATGCATCAAATTGCTGATCAAGTTCTTGATTTGAAGTCCATCAAAAATTCCCCCATGGAGCTTAGCGTCACTGATTTGTGGAAATTTTTGAAGAAGAAATTTAAAAGCTCGGCCTACTTTATTAAGGGTTTTGACATAATTTTTCATTATGCCAAGCTTTATATGCAGTGGAGGGAGGAGTATTTTTTGAGGAGGCACTAAAGGTTCAGCTATCACATTGTTTGATCTAATTCTAAATGCTTCTCGTGGAGGCCAAACCTTCTTCTCATAGTGCATACTATCTGCACGACTGTCCCATAAACATAGAAAACAGGGATGCTTCGTGTAGCCTGTTTGCGTCCCAAGCGTAAAAAACAATTTAGCACGGTATGTAAATTCAGTGTAATATTTCTAAAAACAAATTCAAAGTAATATTTCTTAAAACAATAAGAATATGAATATGTACTGAAAAATCCTGTATGCCGATGCATTAAATCATCGTATTGGAACTAATTGGATATATGTACATCTTATTTTGAGTTTATTGAGTTGTGTTGTATACCTTCTCAATTAGGATAAGTTCCTCATTATCCCAATAGGATGCATGAACCTATAGGGACACACTTCCACAAAAAATATAACTCAAAAATGACTCATGATTTCCAGATTTGTATTCTTGTAAAATGTAAGTTGACCAAAAGGTGTATACAAGTATTAACAATTAAAAATGAAAATGTCAATATCAAAAAGCTCAGAAATGCCAAGTGTAAAATGATCATACCTTTAAGTCACCACATATCCTCCACTTATATCTAGAGTAATTTATTGCATCCAGCATTTTTTTCATATTTTCATAACTTTCAGTAAGTTGGATTTAATGGCCTATAGGAACGGAAGCTATCTTTTTACCAATATTCAGTAACACAGCTTTTAATCTTCTACTGGAGGAATCTATAAACAGTCTCCATTCTAATGGGTTGTAGGGAATTCCAAGGGCCTCAACAAGTCCTTTAATATTGGCGCAGTATACTAAAGAGCTGGAAGAATGCTGTAAAAAATAGATTCGAAACTCTTGTTCTCTATTTCTGTACCCCCCAAAATGTTGTTTCTTAAGCGAGAAGATTACTTTAACGAAGTCGAGAGCCAAGAAGTTGTGTATTCGCCTTTGAAACCCCCAGATCCCTGGTCAGGTCATTTAACTGAACTTGAGTGAATGGTCTTGCGACCATATCATGTGTGGAAACCTGATAAGACTCAGATGTGTCATAATCTTGGTCAACTTCCATATTAATCTCTTCATGTACCTCTATATGTTCAGGGGGAGAAGGTATAGGAATTCCTGGGCCATGGGGCAGGAGTTTGATGGCAGAAGGAACATCCGGATATGCCACACTATGTTTATTCTTCTTATTTATACCTGTGGAAAATATAATTGCATATTGCATAATGGAATTGATTTGGAGTTGCAGATAGTACATAAATGTTTAGTAAAGGATATGTTCATGCTGAAGTGAACTATGTTAGTTTTTAATTTTATGCTAAGTCTTTGCATAATAATGACATTTTCAGGAGCCAGTATAATACAGAAAGCTTAAATACTTGATACAATGCTTACCTTTAAGATTTGTCAAGCAAAAATAGCAGTCCGTAGTGTGGTCCTTGCCATCTCTCCACACCATGGGAACACCAAAAGAGAGGGACTTCTGTTCGCCCCGACTCCAGCGTCTTAAACTTATGTAGCATCCCTTGCAGCAGATATGTGGTGCAAAACTTTTATCTTGATCTCTTAGCCTTACTCCAAAATATGCATGATACAAAGATTTAATTACAGGAGGGATTGTACTTTGCTGCTCGGGAAAAGTCACTTTGCCGCAAACATAGCAAAATCTGTCGGAGCAATTCTTACATTTTAGAACCATTTTTAACTCAACCACTATTATTATTATTCTTATTATTATAATGCTAAGCAATTTTTAACCTACAAAATATAAACCTATTTGCATAATTACTTAAAATGTACACAAAATTTACTGTGAATACAGCAGTGCAAAAACTATTGAAATTTGATGTAATATAGGAGATGTATAAACTATAAAATTATTATCACCCCCTGTATCGCAAAAACTGGAGGTGATAGAGAAAAACGGATGACAGATTCAGGTTTAGGAGGTCAATTTTATTAAGAAACACTATAGAAAACCTAAGGTACATTTTTGACGCAGACCAGTGTAATTATTACAAAATTCGCATAATGAGTTAATATTGATTAAACAAATTCAAAACTACCATATATCTGACGGGACATTTAAACTTGATAAAGTTATTCAAATTTCCCTCTGCCCAAAACTGGCTTTATACTCGTCTAACTAGAAGGACATGATCTAGTGGACTTGCGGCAAAAATGGCCGATTTAGCAACTCTAGCCACCAGGTGTCAACCTTTATCATATTTGAACTCCTTAAATAATGAAAAGATGTTTTAATGAACAAAGAAAACTATAGGGAAAATGCAGCTAATTTAAAATTTGTCCAAGTTCGTTTCTACTCTTGAGGATCCTTTATAACTCTTTCTTATCCTCCAGGACAAATTTAATAGGCTCCTTCTGCCCGTCAATACTCATTGATCTCTGCGATCTCTCAAAATTTCATAAGGCAAAGATTCAACTCCACCCAATTTTAACTGCGGCAAACCAGGCAGGTCTCTGGGATATGCAAATCTCGTGTTGTGTCCATCTTGTGCCCTCAACCAGTCACTAGCTCAATGTAACCAGCTAAAACCAATGCTACCAAAGGTAATTTAGGTAACTGGAGTTCAAATATGATATAAGTGGACCACCCGGTGGCGCTGGCTCAATGTAGCAAGCTAAAACCAATGCTACCAAAGTTAATTGAGGTCACTGAGTTCAAATATGATATAAGTTTACCACCAGGTGGTGCTGGCTCAATGTAGCCAGCTAAAACCAATGCTACCAAAGTTAATTGAGGTCACTGAGTTCAAATATGATATAGGTTGACCAGCAGGTGGCGCTGGCTCAATGTAGCCAGCTAAAACCAATGCTACTAAAGTTCATTGAGGTCACTGAGTTCAAATATGACATAAGTTGACCACCAGTGGCGTCACCTAGTGGCTAGAGGTGTTAAATCGGCCATTTTTACCGCATGTCACCTAGATCATGTCCCTCTAGTTAGACAAGTATAAATTCTTCTACAATAAAGCCACTAAATTTATTGTCCACATTATCAAACAACTAATTGTATTTTACTTTACTTCTCGGCTCCCCTCCATCTCTTCTGAGGGGTGAGTGGCCCCTAGGAATGCCATCAAGTTCCTTCAGTGTATCCACAGGTCCCTACAAGATGAAATATTGGGTGCCGTGCGTGCATGTGTAAGGTTTAAGTACTTTGTATGTAGGTTTTTGATGTTGTCTAGGTTTCGGTTGCATCTGGTGTGTGTTGGCATTGGGACAAGGTTTATTGTGTGTTTGTATTGTTGTAGTATATTGGAGTGGCGAGTGGAGTGGCCTGGGCTGAGATGAGATGGCTTCTATGTAGCGATTTCTCTGATTAGTGTATTAAGAGGGGGGGAAGGGCTCGTTTAAGATGTTGTTTGGTGGTAGTGTGATCAAGTATGTTGGGATGAACGTAGTGTGGGTGTTTTCGATTAAGTTGGGGTTTGGTGCGGTGTGAGTTTATCGTAGAGGTGTTTGAAGAAGTGTGCTGTTTTTTATGCGTTTGGTTGGTGGTAGCTTTGCTGTCAGATGGTGGTTGTGGTAAAGACGGGTCAACGCTCTGCTGACGCAATGGGTTCCAATCATGTTAAAGGGGTATTCTGATTAGGAAGATTATCGTTTCAGGATGTAGCTGTGGAGTAAGTGTGCTGCATGTACATTATGTGACTGTTTTAAGTTAAGAATTTTCTTCACATTAAACAAGGTCTGCTGAGCAAAATGTCGTGTGCTCTTACTTATTCTTATTTCTTACCTTATGATCATCAAAACTTTCAATAATTCCCGGACTAACCTTGAGAGAACCCTGGCAATTCGATCATTCAAATGAGAATGTAAAACAACATAAGGGTTTGAAATTTTGTTAGAATCGGCCGAATAGTTATGATGTTATTGCCAAAACAGAATAATTCCCTGGCTAACCTTGGGAGTACTTTGGCAATTATATCAGTCGAACAACATAAAAGTTATAGGGGGTTTTAATTTTCGTAAGAATATGCCGAATAGCTATGATGTTATTGCTCCTCCCACAAAAAGAAAAAATCTTGGCTAACCTCCAGAGGACTTTGGCAATGTAAAACAACATTAGGGTTTCAAATTTTGTTAGAATGGGCCGAATAGTTATGATGCTATTGCCAAAATAAAATAATTCCAGGGCTAACGTCTAGACAACTTTGGCCATTATATTATTCGAAAGAGAATGTAAAACAACATAAGGGTTTCAAATTTCGTTACAATCGGCCGAATAATTATGATGTTATTGACAAAGCAAAATAATTCCTCGGCTAACTTTGGGAGGACTTTGGCAATTATATCATTCGAAAGAAAATATAAAACAACATAAGGGTTTAAAATTTCGTTAGAATCGGCCGAATAGTTACAATGTTATTACAAAAAGAAAGCAAAACTGGGACCGACCGATGACCGACATAGTGAGATATAGAGTCACCCGCGACTAGACTCGCACGCTATTATGAAGAACTAGAAGCCCTTTACCCTAACTTATATATGACCGGTTTTGATATAACCTCTTTTTGCACCATTGGCTCCACTCTGAAAACATAAACATTTCCTTTTTCTGGCATTTTCCTTCCCTAAAATGGCTTTTCATCTATCTAAACAAGCTGCAATTTATCCAATAGTAAACGCTGTCTCACAAGACGAGAATTTTTTCTTTAACGCTGAATTATCTCATAGAATAGACGGATTTGCCAAGGACAGACTTAGTGCCGCTCGTTTAGCTGACCTCTTTATATCTTTCCTTGGAAAGTAAGCGCTAGACATTTCTCCTTTACCCATAGGGACAATAATTTAGAAGATATATGTTCAAAAAACTATAGTCTTTTTTATTTATGTAAAAGACATCATTAAATTTCATAAATACATCAAATAGCATCATCTCTATATTTAATTTACCCGGGAAAAAGAAAACAATATTTCTATTCCAATTTTCTATATAAGTATAACTCGCACAACTCATCATTTTTCTGCATCTATTTATCTTTTACCATACAACCAAGATCCGGGCTGCATTGCCTGAATTTGTGTGCTAGTGTTTCTTTTCAAAGTTAATGCCATTGTAAGACTACTTTCTGCCGCCTTTAATCTTACATCCTCATACATCAACTTTCATAACGAACTCGCCTGGTTTCCAATTAGTTCTTATATAATTATTATCTCAAACCTATTTGACAAAAACATTCGTTCTTTTCTCAATAATAAATTTGAGTCCACTTCCTACAAGGTCCCGAAGGAGAATATATATATATATATATATATATATATATATATATATATATATATATATAGCTGTCACTAATATGGGATCGCTCAACTGTCTCTCAACCATTTTAAACGAATATTTCCACGCTCCAAATTCCGACAATTATTTAACCGCCTCTAAATTCCGACAAATACGGACTCCCCTAAAACGGGGCTGCACCCTTACTTTGCAGCACATGAAACAAGCAACGCGTGTGAACACAACTAGATTTCAATGGAAGCTCCAGCAAATAATATACTGCGTCAAACATTACTACAAGATAGGTTCGTTCAAGAAAGTGCAGGCTCGCTCAAGAAAGTGCAGGGCACTTTCGTGCATCAATTTGAATGTGCAAAAGCGCCCTCCAAGAGAAGAATTCAGGACTGGGTGGACCACGTCGAGAACTATGGGACAGTAAAGAACCTCAATGCAGTCAGTGACAACCTTCCAAGCCATTTAGGATGCCCCAGGAAGCGTACAGTTTAACTGATCGAGAGCGTGAGAGAGTCACCTCAGCAGAGTCGAAAACATACTGTGCGCAAGCAAAGTCAGTCCCACGGTATATCCCCTGAGACTTGCAGGAGAGTACAAGTAATGGATGTAAAGGCCTACCAATACAGAATACAGACTGAAGAGACCCTCACAGCCTCAGACAAGGAGCAGAGAAAGGCTATGGCAGTCAAGATACTGGAGAAGATTCAGGAGACCCCAACTTTCCTTAACCTCCTTTGGACCTCTGATGAAGCTCACTTCGATCTTGAAGGAAATGTAAACTCGAAGACAAATGTTTTGTAGGGAACCTCCAGACCAAATGAAGTAGCCAGCATTCCCATACACTCTCCTAAGTGCACGATATGGACTGCAATCTCAGCCATAGGCATCATTGGACCATTCTTTCTTCGAGGAATCTGGCCCGAAAATGGCAGTCACCAAGCAGCGGTATATTGAGGTCCTCAATACCTTCAAGAGGGAGCTGCAGAACCTGTTCTCGTCGCTTATAGGGAGGTTCTGGTTCCAACAAAATGGAGCAAGCTCTCGTACCTCAAACCTGTCCCGAGATTGGCTGAAAGAGAACTTTGGTTGCCGTGTGATCAGTCTCAAGACTGATTTTTAGTGGGTACCTCACAGCCCAGACCTTAGCCCCCGAGATTTATTTCTCTGGAGCTACCTTAAATACATAGTGTACGCAAGGAGACCATGGACCATCATGGAACTCAAGGAAACCATCAGGGAGGACATCAGAGCAATTAGTTGGTTGGTTTGTAAGGACGTCATGGACAACTTTGTGCTGCGCCTCAAGAAATGCACAGAGCTAAATAGAGGTCATCTCGAACACGTGCTCTAGAATAAAGAAGAAAAGTCCAAAGACTCTTATATTTTGATATGATGTTTTTAAACACAATAAACTAGCTATCACCTAAGTTTCATTCAATCCTTGCAGAGAATTAAGAAATGATGCTTATCTAAATTTGGGGCCCGTTTTTGGGGGGGTCATCTTGTATTTCGTAACACATGCAAACTACGACACTTTTCTAATATCAAAGAAAATACTCCTTCGACTGTTTTCGGGCTAATTTTGGCCATTTTATTTTTCCTTTTTCAGGAAAAGTTTTGATGCGTCCGCGAACAGTCAACGGCATTACATAGCATCCAGAGTAAGGATTTAGTTAAAAAAAGTTAACTAACATGGAAGACCTTTAGTCATCTGTATATTTGAAAAGAGTTAAATGCATCAGGATGATTTACGTCTGCTATCAAAATGCCTACATCATGATTGTTACTGAATGCTCTGTTAGCATGTAAGGGCTATAAGAGGTGGCATGGGTCGCTAAAACGGAGACTACGACTCTGTGGCCAACCGAAAGGAACACAACAGGGTGTCTGACTGCGTCCGCACACCGGAATTCATCAAACAACTTCATGGCAAAGTGATGGAAGACCCGAGCAAGGAAAGCCGGTCTTTAGCGAGAGAGATGGGTGCTGGAGTCACTGCCATGAAGTTGGTCTTGAATAAGGACCTTCGCTACCACTCGTACAAAAATCGTGAGGGAAAAATTCTGAAAGCAAAGGCCATTGAAAGCCAATTGACTGAGGTAAATTAGCTCTTGAACAATCTTAGGCATCCTGTCAAGCCGGAAACAATCTGGTTCCTCTAAGATGAAAAGAATTTTTGTCAGGACTAGTTGCTCAACATCCGAACAACAGGTCGGTTGCCTATAATCCATGTGACGTTCAACTTATCATGAACACTAAATTCCCCAAAACTGTGATGCTCTGTGGGAGTGTCTCCAGTGCTACATCTTTGGGCTAAGTCTTAGGTTCAATTCAGACAGTCATGTGGAGCTGCTGAAGATTTTAGTCAAAGGATAGCGAGAGAGAGTTGGTCTTGGAAGGCCATAGAGCCTGAGGTAGTTGTCGAGAACTTTCACGACTTCACCACACCACTTTCTGGCCTACTAGATCACCCCACTATAATCCTATAGAAAACTATACGTAGGAGTTGGTTAAGAAAGAGACCGTCCACTCTGCATGCAATCTCAAGGCCGAAAGGGTGGCAAAGATGAATGTTTTCGAAGATCTTCCCAGAAACACAGTGAGGAACTCATGCGCCACTGCGCCAGGTTACTTTAATTAACTGTTACCTCCCAGCTATGATCGAGCTGATATTTTTTTATTTTTAAATTGCATTTATTTTTGACTGATGTATTTTGAGGGGAGTGGGGGGGATTTTAGGCATACCGTCAAATTAAGCCCGAACACCTTGTACATAGAAATCGAACAGCTTGCGATGTAAATCCAATGCATATATTAGATCGACCCAACGCCGCATAAAATATACGCTCTTACTCGTATTTCCCTACACCTTGCCATTACCCATAGAACATTAGCCTTTATGAATAATCCAGAGCACTCTTCCATCAGATTACCCTTTCTGACAAACCATTAACACATATTATGTACTCCTTCAATGATTTTGATATTATAGACATGGTCAAAGACACGAATAGTTTGGAATATTATAATATCTATGCATTAAATTCACTAACCCTACTCTAAATTCAGATAGAAGTTCTTCCATATCTTTCTTACGAATTTAACTAAATAACTCTCTCCACTTCTCTCCAATCCCCTTCTAAACTGTAGTAAATAAGAACAATATGTTTCTTCATTTCTGATACACTGAAGAAAAGTTGAGAGAGCTGGGGGTATCTTGTCCACATTTAAAAAATTCCTAAGTATCTAATAATTTGTATTTTTCATTTGTGCCTTTGCATTTTGGATAAGAGAAATTGCTTTAATATATAAGTAATTCCTCGAAATATCCCAAAAGGTAACCTTTCACTACATAGTCGCATAGAATACATAGTCACATTGTAAATTAGTATCGTATAATAGGTTGTTTTTTATATGATTTTGAAGGAATCTGTATTTCTAGGATGCTCGATCTGTTCCTGCGGCCAAAACAACTTATAGGAACTCTTTTTTTTTTCGCCATATCCATGTTAAATCATTCAAACTCTTGCCATATTGGAATAGTAATATACATTGTCTCATCGTTACGGGTACATTAATCAGAAATCGATGGGAACAGATAAAATCAAATATGGTGAGCCTAGCTATGCCAAACTGTATAAGGTAAGGCCACTTAACGTTTAAGGTAAATTTTAGAAAATACCAATGCCTCAGATGCTTTGCGTAGATGAGCAAATTGTTCCTTTCAAGGGGCGTCATCTTTGAAGCACAACATCTTAAGTAAACCACACAAATGGGGATATAAAATATTTACACTTCGCAATACAACTTGGATTTTATATAATTTTGAAATCAAACTGGTCCAATCAAAGCAGTCCAAGATGAACCTGACTTGGGTGCAAGCTCTAATATTCTCTTGCAATTGGCAAAGATTATTTTAAATCAGCTGAACCATTTGCTTTACTACGATAATTAGTTCACTTTTCTCCCTCTTGTGACTAGCAAATAAAATAATATTTTCATTGGGAACTATTAGGCAAGTTCAGTTACCAGGAATTCCTTTACCTTGTGGCAAAGTTCTTATAAAAAGAAAGAGGTTCTTATATAGAAGTGAGTGCTTTAGTGGATGATTTTGAAGTTAGAGCGGTAAAGTAGGCTGAAAATAAATGCATCACTCTTTTGTCAACATTTTCCTCTGCACATCCATTTGATATTAAAAAAAAGTAGATCATGATGGTGCCATGTCTTGTAATAGTAAAACCATAGAATAAATGTATGAGTGTTCTTATTGTCTTGTACAAGATTCATACAAGATCCATTGGATATTAAAAAAAGTAGATAATGGTGCCATGTCTTGTAATAGTAAAACCATAGAATAAATGTATGGGTGTTCTTATTGGCTTGTACAAGATTCATACAAGATCCATTGGATATTAAAAAAAGAGGATCATGATGGTGCCATGTCTTGTAATAGTAAAACCATAGAATAAATGTATGGGTGTTCTTATTGGCTTGTACAGGATTCATACAAGATAAAAAAATACTACAACAAACTTCTAGATATTGCTGTGGCAAATGCAGGGATACTTTACAGAACGGATTGCATAAGTATTAGAATTCTCAATAATAAAATCATGATGTTAGAAGAATTTAAAATCTCATTTGCAAGAGTAGTGTTGCTTCGGAATAAGACTAAACTTTTGTGTAAGCGAGGTCGTCCTTCGTCAAGTAGCATTGACTCGATGCATGTTGCTAAAAATGCCTTGGGGTCATGCTATGAAGACAATTCCTGGATCTGAAATTTATTCTGATTGTTATGTTCATATACCAGGGAGAAAAGAAGAGGGTGGAACATACAAAACTTCGAAGTGTAAATCATAAAGGTTTTTATTGGAGGAAATATAAAGTAAATCTTTGCCTCAATAAAACTAGAAATTGTTAGAGTTTCATCAAAACTAAAGTAATTTTTTTTATCGAAAGGCAATTAATTTTTAGTTCAAATATTTATGTTTTGAAACTTTTGTTAGTTTTACACCAATTTCAATAAATAAATGCAAGTTTATTTTAACTAGATACTAAATACATGTTATTTATTTGGTTTCTCAATGTTTCTAAATAAAAGAAATGAATTAAAATTAGTATATTTATTCTTTGTTTTTAAAAAGAAGATAAATACAGAAGGGTTTTAGCTAATGACTGATAAACTTCTCATATATTTGGAGAACAAAGAACTCCAAGAATTTTAGACATTTCATAATTATTTAAAATTTCTGAACAAAGATGGATGTCAAGAATTCTTTACATTTCAATCAAATAATTAAAAATATATAAAAAAAAATAATCTTACACTATATAAATACTTTTTACTCTTAAATAAACAGATAAATACCAACAAACTATTTTTTATTGCATATTGGAAATTCAGGCGTTATAGGTTTAAGGGGGGCATTGGGGACAAAATCCTCCATTTTGAAAATAATAACCTTAAGGTTCTAATTCAAAGGCAGTTGCCAGACGTCGTTAGGCACCCGAATGAGGTCGTTAGGCAAGTGACTGTATGGCGGGTTTATAAGCTACTTAGAACAGTTATGGCGCTCCAATTGTCACCGGTTATGGGCTGGTAGTTGGCCTATAAGTTATTGTTACCAGTTTCTCAGGGGTTAGAAGTTATTAGTGATCAGAAAATGGCTGGCAAAATGTTCATAGGTGGAGGTCGAATCGGCTGTTTCCCATCTAAATGCTAACCTTTCCCAATGTTGCTTAACTTCGACGTAGCGCTATTGGGGTATTCGGTTACCGGGCGCTGACCTTGAACTGACTCCTATTTTGAGGAAGATTATCATCTTGCTTGGTTTTAGTGAAGCAGGCTGGGCGAGAGGACAGCTTGAATTACCTGCAAGAAAAGGAATCTCGGAAGGCGGATTCAAAGACTCTTTATTTGGAGGAGGACTCGGTAGAATTAGGCGCAAAGAATTTGGTTGAACTTGTGTCGGGTATTTGAAGCGGGCCTACTAATGTTTAAGTTGATTCCGACCATCCTTGACTGACTAACTGATTGTCTGACTGACTGACTTCTGACTGACTTTAAACTACATCTCTTTTTTTCTGCGGGGTCTACCCAGACTGTATATAACGAATCGAAAACAGTGAGCATGGCCCGCTGTTGACCAATGACCCAGTTTGGGCAGAGCTTACTCGATTGAATTTTTATTTGTGTGTGCACGGGAATAGAGAAAATCTTTATTTCAAATTTCGAGGATAAGATTTTGTGATTCTCAGGTTTTTGATAGTGAATCAATATCTGCATATTTTCTTTTTTTCAGCTCGGTGTCAATGACTGCACCTGCTTTGAGGTTTGTTAGTACAGCTGTGGCGTTGCCCAAAACCTTGGTCGAAAGGTCTTGGGCAAATATCGCAAGAGGCATGTGTCTATATGAGTGTGAGTATGTAAGTGTCTGAGTGTGTATGAGTAAGAGAAATTTGTTTTGCCTATAGTCCTTTACAAGAACAGTGTATATTATTGTTAACATAATAAAATATTGATTATAATTATTTATCAGACAAAATGTGTATATATTATTATTTACATTATGAAATGTATATTATCATTTATATGACAAAAATATGATATATTTTTATTTATATGACAAAATGTTATATCTTTTTAGATTCCTTGCATGTGTATAATTATGTGCGTACCCATTTCAAGCATTTATAGGATTCATATGACACTCATGAAATAGAGAGAAAATTAATAGGGAATTTAAAGGACAAGGGAGATATTTTGTCTTCCGCGTAGCCAGGGGGTCTAAGGGACGATTAAATTGAGATCAAAGAGGTTGCTCGCTGCCTCAGTGTACACGGTTCGAATCCCACCACAGTATGGAATTTTTGCAAATTAGGAAATATTATTTCCGAAGAAATATTTTCCCGTTTTCTGTTTCTTGCGGTTTGTTGGATTCATTTTCATCATTCTTTCGCGCTCATGAAAGATTTATACATTGCATATTTGCCAAGTGTTTACCTCAATTCTCCTTTGTCCTTTAAATTCCCTATCAATTTTCTCTCTATTTCATAGTCCCGATCGACCTTGCGAATCGTAGCTTAAAAGCTTGTTTATTGGGAAGAATTTTTGGTCTTCCTCGTAGCCAAGTGGCCTAAGAGATGATTTAATTGAGATCGGAGCGGATGCTCGCTGCCTCAGTGTGCACGGTTTGAATCCCATCCCAGTACGGAATTTTTGCGAATTAGGAAATATTATTTCAGAAGAAAAATCTTCCCATTTTCTGTTTCTTTCGGTTTGTTAGATTCATATATATATATATATATATATATATATATATTGTATACCTCTCATAAGAACGAGAGAATAGTGAAATAAATCCAACAGATCGCAAGAAAAAGAAAGTGGAATAATTTTTTCTTCGGAATTAGTTATTTCTTACTTCGAAAAAATCCGTGCTGGGGTGGGTTTTGAACCAAGACCAAGCACACTAAGGCAACCCTTTTGATCTTAAGTGAAGCTAGTCTTTAACCACTCGATATATATATATATATATATATATATATATATATATATATATACACTCGCATACAGACAAATAAATTTGCATCACATTTGTTTTTCACCATTAAAATAAATGAAATAGAAAATATATAACAGAGAAAGATTCCCTAAAATAATGCAGTTCATCACATTTTTCAACATTCTAATTTACCTATATAAAATTTAGTATCCAGAGGATCAAAAGATCTCCGAAACAGCTGAAACAATTTTTGTATTGAAATATTAGCATTAAATTATTACTAGAAAACATATATACATATAATTAGTTTCTAGTGTGGACGGCTTTATTCGTCTTTGATGCATTGATATCTGCCACAAGAAGGAACCAACTTTCGACACTGGTGTTGGTTTTGGTGGTGTAAGTGGTGGTATTGTAGGTGATGATTCGAAAGAGAATGTAAAACAACATAAGTTTTTAAAATTTCGTTAGAATCGGCCAAATAGTTACAATGTCATTACACAAAAAAAAGAAAAACGGGGACCGACCGACCGACCGACATAGTGAGATATAGAGTCGCCCTCTACTATACTAAAAATCCGAGGGTCAGCTTAGATTTGAGGGTCAGGGTATCTGTAAAAACGAAAGATTTAATAAGCTTAGTGAGGGGTGAAGAGTTTCGGCTATCGGAGATCATTTTACGGTATTAGGCTATTACGTATCGAAGTACTTGGAATTGCATAGAGACTCGAGATACCTTGCTTCCTGCGCTTGGATTCTTGCATTTTCCTCTCGATGCCACGTTTTATTTCCTTAAGAGCAGGGTTAGGCGGGTTAAAAAGAGGATCGTAGGCAGTCGGAAGAGATAGAGGTAGGTAGCAAGGTAGAGTTATTGAGGAAAAACTCAAACTTTCCTATAAATGATACTTTAACATTTGGAGACAGCATTTGAAAAAAAGCAATTTTTTATAATTACAAGCTCTTTCCTCGATATCAAGGCTTATCACATAATTTTTGTTTACATGAAAATTTACTATAGTATCAATGCAGCCTCCATTTTGATATTAATTAAGATAGAGAATTTTCATTATGTGAAGGAAAACGTTTCTCTATTCCCTAATGCGATTATTTTAATTTTTCTCTCCTATATTAATCAGCAGCAAAGCCGAAAATATTACAAAGAGCTCTCCTCTTCCACAATTACTAAGCGTATTTATTGTTTTAGAAAAGAGGATTGTTCATTGTTGCACCTTGAGGCACTACTTATAAAGCTCATAAATATCTCAACTACATTTTATTTGAAAAAAGGGCCAATGGGTCATTTATCAGGCAAGGATTTAAGATCGCATAAAATCAGTCATTTTTTGTACCATATTTTTGTTGGCATCCTTCTGTCTCGGAAGACAATGGAGATTGCGCCATGGAAGTCAACACTGGAGGCACCTCTCCACGGCGTAGGCCTGGGCGAAGTGTATCGAGATCCTTAGTGGCTCAGTCTTCAAGATCACCCTCTCGGCACCAGGTTGGCTACAGGAGCTGCTGGAGTCAGTGAGCACAGCTCAATGGCCCGCTTTCGGGGGTCCACTCCTGATTTGGAAGGTTTACTCCCATACATTTGGCCGTTGGATCAGTCAAGCATCACCTCCGCCTGGCTAGCCGTTGGCTGCTAGAGGCAGCCCCTCCGCCTAGCTTGATGGTGCAGTGTAAACATCATTCCCTCAAGTAGTTTAGCATGATTAATACCAGTACTCAAAGTATACGATTGCTTTTCATCCTTCACAATTGATCTCCCTATAAAAGTCTTTTCACGGCCATGTTATTAGAGATACCACTAATTTTATGAGAAATTGAACAAATTCCAATATTTTTCCCTTATTCTAACTATGAGGTCTACCCATAAGTAATGCGGCACTTTATCATGTTTATAATTTTTTTAGGGATAGAAATAATGAACTGAAAAGTAATTCATTTTTTATTAGGATTTTGGCATGAGACTAGAAGTAGGTTATGAACAATAATCTTATGTGTTCTAGACAATGGGTCTTTGGAAAAGACGAAATTACCCCGTCGAAACAAGAGCCTATTCCACGGAAGATTCTCGTGTGCGTTTAGTGGGATAAAATAGGCTTAATCTATTTTAAACATCTCAAAAACCAAATCAGAATATCACCAAAGAGGTTTATTCTGCTCAGTTAGATCTTTTATAGGCCATACTTTAAAAAAATAGGATAGCATTAATCAATAGAAGAAAAGGGTTCCTTCATCGAAACAACCTTGGAATTCATATGGCAATTGATACCACACAAAAGCTTAGTAATTTTGATTGGGAACTTATGAGTCATCTTAATTACTTACCCACCTTAGCCCCATTAGTTTACTATATTTAACAGTTTAGCGAATCATCTGCAGAAAATGAAGATGTCAACAACAAAGGAGGTCGAAAACCTCAACCTCAATAATATCAAACAATATTTAGAAACATGGTATTGAAAACAGTAGAAAAATAGATACTAATGTTAAAAACTGGTACAAATTATATTAATCACTAAATTAGCAATAAATACTTATTTCAATATCAATGACTTAAGAGTTGTTTGATTTCTCTCAAGAAAATAATGATAAAAATGACAAAAATGCGGCATTACTTGTAGAATGTGAGGTAGTATGAAGAATTGTATTGATATAGGTTTGTCATTCGATACATGCCTGATTATGTGTGTTGGTAGTGGGAAAGACTATGGGTATGATATTAACACAATCCCACAAGCTAGTGAAAGTGGCAGCATTGACAACCATTCTGCTGCTGACAATTGGGGGGGGTTACGTGCTTCCTTCAGCCCCACATCCAGCAGTAAACTCCTCTCCCGTCCATTTTGCTAAAGGAAGAATTGTGACTATATGTATATCTACTACACATTTTCACTTCCTTAACCGATCTCTCTTTACAAAAATTATGTGGGCAACGCACTCGTTGGTTTTGGCTTTAAATTTGATGTTACGAAACCTACGTCGGGTGGATGATAGTTTGAGTCCCTCTGAATTCCAAATTTGGATCAGCTATTTAATGACGAGACGAGTTTTGCCATATGTGGCATTCCAACATTAGAACACAGGAAGATATGTGTGGAAGCCTGAGACCCAATAGGTAAGCGGGAAACGCAGTGGCTCTAACCGATGCAGGTGTATGAAAAGCATGACGTAGTTCGTTTATGTGTAGTTGACTACATCCATATATGGGCTCTCTTGGTCTCTTCCAGGCATTATGAAGTGGTTTAAAAACGATGAAGAAGAGAGTGTTTGGTACATGTTCGTGATTTTGGTTAAGAGAATTAGATGTTTTGTAAAGCAGCCGCAAGCAATAGGTCTTGTTCTCGAAATAAAAGCGCAATAGAAAAGAAGCTGTATCATGGGGAGAGTTTGTAAGGAGAGATTTGTAAAGAAAGTGATGAAAATGTGTGGAAGATTATAGTCTCAGATTCTCTTGCACGCAATGAGGACGAGAGGGCAAACTGCTGGCAAGTTGAATTTGTGTATTTTTTTGTGCGAGTAACTCCCTTTATACTTTCTCTCTTTTTTTAGTCAACTGCTTAACAGTCGATCTTCTATAAAATAGATTGAACTCCTCATTTACCACACAGGTTAAGGGAAATTAAATCTTTCAAACAATACTATAATAGCAATAATAATTATTACTACGTAATAAATAATTTCACAGCACTTTATAAATGATTAAGAATATTGACCTGACGATTTCACCAGTTTATGAATCCTGAATTGCAAACAAGGCACACTGATGAATAGAGTCTAGATGGAAGTTTTGCTGGAGCCTGAATGGAAAATCTGTAGGAAATTGGTCGATACTTTAATGACTATGCGCAAGTATATTCGTAAACTGTAATCATGAAAAAGTAGTAAAGAATGATTATAAAATAGTAAACTATAAAGAGCTGAGGTCTTGTTTTTTATATTATAGAGCCAGGAGGCGGAATTAAAATCTTCAATTACTTGATCGGCAGGGTTTAGTGACATCAGAATAGGATAAGATGTTTGCATGTGAGAACACTTCAGACGAATCTTTGTCGCTATGTGTGCCTAAAGGCAGTCAAGAATTTCCTGTTCTAGTTCATTTTAGGAGCGATGCCAGGTAAGTTCTCAGTTTGTATGCGAATGCTGTCGAACAACGTAAACCAGCTTCCAAACAGAACTTCATGTAACACACAAAAGAAAATCTACATTATTTCAAAGTTACAAATACCTTTTTGAATACTATTTTACCATTTTATATAGAATTTATAAATTCCACTATTGATATACAAGTTAGCATTACTTTCTTTCATATAATTGTATAACCTTATTTTAGAGTAAATAATAAAAAAAAAATTATTGAGTATGATGCAATTTAAATTTTCTTGAAAGTTAGGATAATAATTTAACTCATTGTATATATATAGTGCGGGTAGTGTAAAGCAATAAATGACATAAAACAATCCATTTGAAGCTGGCACTTATTAATACCTTATCATTTTTGTTTTAAACTAACCGCAATATATATATATATATATATATATATATATATATATATATATATATATATATATATATATATATGGAAAGAGAGACAGACAACTGGGCGACCCTTTTTGTCTGCGCATACTTGTGTACGTCTAATGTGTATAAAGCTTGTTTTAAAACTCCTTTTAACCTTGCAAAAGAATATTAATTTGCATATTAGTAAAGTTATTTTTTTACCCGTTTGTCTATTGTCCTGCAACCTCAAAGATAGTCGACTATTTGGCCAACCTACATTTACTTAATTCGCACTCTGCTTGTATTATAAATCTCACAGGCACATAGCCGTTCGACCTCGGCCGAGAAGCGCAGAAATGGTTAACTCGACCCCATTCTACGACATATAGTAATATCTCTTAAACTGGTATCAGGTTTATTAGGGTTAATCTTAGTTAAGTTGATCAATCCATTGGTTAACCTTGGTAAAATTGTTAATTGTTGACTAATCTTGGTTCCGGTTCTGGAGTTTAAAAGGGAGAAATAACCATTGCTTACTTGCAGTATTTGCGAAGTGTATTTGTTCTCATTCCCTTTTTTTGTGAACTGATTATTGAGTGACCGTGCTTAACTATTACTTTTATTCCCCCATGGAATTAAATTGTTGTCCTTCAAGGCCTCATCTCATAGGATAAGTTGAAAGTATAGAAAAAATAGTATTATTCTTCGTATTGCTGTGATAGAAGTACTGTAACTCTCGTCTCAATCGCAGTGAAATCTCGACCGCAAAAGCTCTATCGCGAGTATTTCGCCCCCCCTTTTGTTGTTCGTGTTTTCGTTTGTTTAAAAAATCTATCCGCACTCTGGTTCGTGCATAAATGAATCCATAATTCCGTCATATTCATTGTCGTGCGTTAATTTAATTCTTGTCGTTGTGTCCATCGTGTAAAACCAGCATCATGTCGTTGTTTGAAAATTTCAAGGCCCAAAGTGAGTTACTCGGCCTCAGTGGCAAGGATCTGATAACCTACATACAGGAAGAAGTAAAAAAGAAGGAGCCGAAAGAAGAGACAGAGAAGAAAGAGAAAGAATTCACTCTCACAAATTAGAAATGAGCAGACCTAGGGGCGAGATGCTCTCCATAAATAATAAAAGTTCTAGACTAAACGCACCGCACCCTGCGCTCATAAAACTCCCCGACTTTAAAGAAGGCGAATATTCGGGTCTTATCTCACTCACTTCGAAAAAAATCTTCGAGGTGAACCAGTATTACATCGAGACTAAGGGTATAGCACAATTATTGTTCATGTTAAGCTCTCAACTCAGGAATATTTTGAACTCCCCCCGCTCATCAGAGGCAACAATTAAGTACTGATCGTTAAAAAGCGGATTTCTACCGAGCTAAATTTAGGCACTGTCGCATTCAACCAAACCAGACCTTCCGCCATTTTTTTTTCTATTAACTCATCTGGCGATTGCCTTCTAGGGCATAAGTCGCCGTACTAAAAAAAACAAAAATACAAACAAAAAGCAAAAAAAAAACAAAAAACAAAATAATTGCAAAAATATAGAGCAAGCTCCACCGACGGGGAAAAGTCCGCCCTCCCCCGCCAAAGAAGCCCGCGATCCATATTTGAATATTAAATAACGAATAGAAGGCCGGCTTCCTCCAAAAATTCTAAAAGTCCACAGGTCGGTGTGTATGAAGTCGTCCCGAGCACAATCCGGGTACCGGCGTTAGCAACCTCACCAATACCGGTACCGGGATAGGTAACGTGCATGAAGATCAGTCAGACTAGGACATTCCACAAGAATGTACCAAACAGTCTCGGGGACGACGCAGTCGTTACAATAGTTCGCAGGCGAGCGCTCCATCAAATAGCGATGCGTCACACGAGTGTGCCCGATTCGGAGACGACAGAAAGCGAACTGAAGACACAGCAGCATTGGGGGATAGGTCCATGGGAACAGACCCGACGCAATGGCACGCAACTTTAAGTTCTCTTCGACCGTCTGCCATCTTTTTTGCCAGGCTGCCCGATGAGCGGCACGTATCCTGTCAAGTAGTCAGTGTGAGGAAGAGCAAAAAGCTGGTCCGGTTGCAGACTCCTTGTGGACTCTTTGGTGCCCTCATCGGCGTGCTCATTCCCCGCAATTCCTACATGTCAAGGAACCCTGCAGAAGATAATCTCAACATCCGCCCGGCTTGGGAAAACCGTGGCGTCACAGATATCACAAACCAGGGGATGCGGTGGTTCCAATGCCCCGAGAGCACTCAGGGTGTTTTGTGAGTCGCTATAGATCACAATCCGGTCACCGAATCGGGCACGCCGCGTAATCTCACGTACCAAGTGGTGTATTGACACCAACTCGGCCGTGAAGACAGACGCAGCGCCTGGCAGAGCTCCACTGACTTCATACAGAGGGAATATGGCGTGGAAGACAACCCCCTCTTTGGAAAGGAGCCATCCGTATACACTAACACAGTTCGAGCGTTACACGAGGTGTGCTCCAAAAAGGTCGAACGAAATACTCCCGCCACTGAATAAGCTTTGGGAGCACAGGCGTGGCGACAAATAGCAAAATGTGGTACCCTCCAGGGTAGCGTCCTGGGCAGAACCAGGGGCGCCACCGGCCCGAGAGCTATACCTAGCTCTCGAAGGAGTTTCCTAGCCCTAAACCCAAAGGGCTTAGGGTCTGACGGGCGTCTTACGGCGGCATAGGCACTGTTGAACTCAGCTGCGGATGCAGTGAGAGCTATTTGCGACTGAAGGAAGCGCCGGGCTCGCGCGAACAGGCGAGTGATGTACTGCACGTGGCGTAGAGCTAGTTGCATCTCCCCAGCATCGACCAACAGGCTCTCAATGGGGAAAATGGGAAAGGTACCGGTCGCCAGGCGAAGGCCAGTAGGGTGGATCCAGTCCAGCTTCCGCAATAAACGCTCGGCTGCGGATGCATAAAACTTGCATCCGTAGTCGAGCTTCGAACGAACAAAGGATCCATAAAAAAGTAACGCAGTAGCCCTATCAGCACCGCAAGCACTGAGCGTCACGGAGCGTATAATATCCATGCTGCAGGTACAAGAGACCCTAAGGCTGCGAATATGAGCCTCCCAGGTGAGGCGCCGTCAAATACAAGACCAAGGAAACGGTGAGATTCGACCATTTAAAGGCGCACCAGATTAAGAAAAAATCTGGGTCAGGGTGGAGCCGTGGATTGCGGCAAAAGTTCACCACCTTAGTCTTGGCCAAAGAAAACGGAAACCAGTGCGCTTCTGCATAGCGAGAGACGCGGTCCAATGCCTATTGAAGTCAACCCTCCAGAGTTGCCATCTGGGCCAGGTCAAAAGAGATCAAAAGGTCGTCCACGTAGAGCGTAGCGAGAACATCTTCCGGCAGCACCGAGATGATGTCGTTGATGATCAGGGCAAAGAGTGTGACACTGATGACACTTCTCTGGGACACCCTCTTCCTGCTCCATTGAGCCAGGGACGGATTTTCCCCACCCGTACGCGGAATCGACGACCTCGCTAAAATTCAGATATAAACATTGGGAGGCGTCCCCTCGCCCCCATCGTGTGGAGAGTCTCCATGATACCGTATCGCCATGCGTTATCATGGGCCTTCTCTAGATCGAAAAACACCGTGGCGTAGTGCTGTCTACGAAGGAAAGCCTCGCAGACGGCATTTTCCAGTCGGAGCAGAGCATCCAACGTGGAGGGGAACTTGCGGAAACCGCAATTTCCAGAAGATAGATGGCCTTTGCTGTCCATGAAAAAGGCTAATCTAACATTTGCCAATTTCTCCATCAACTTACAGACGCAAGAGGGTAGAGAGATTGGGCGGAAATTGGGTGGGGTAGAGTGGTCTTTCCCCGGTTTGCGAAGGTGAGCACAGTAGCGATTCGCCAGGATTCCGGGAGGAGACCTTCCACCCAGATCATGTTGAACAAATCTAAGAGAAAGGCCATGCCTCGCTTACCCAGGTGTCGAAGCATGGCGTACGGGACATCGTCCGCACCATGGGCGGTGTCTGCGCACGAAGAAAGAGCGGAGCGCGACTCACTTACAGTAAACCTGTCGTTGAAGGGTCATCCAATTTGGGGTTAAGGGCCAGTCGGCGGCCTTCCGCGACATCACGACGTGCATTGAATGCTGGCGGAGTAGAATCCCGGCTAGATAATGCGGAGAAAGCGGTCGTGAAGAATTCCGCTACAGAAGCGGGGTCCAAGATTGCGGTCCAATTCTCCAGGAAAACGGAAGGGGGTCCCAGAATACTTTTGACTCGCTTCCACCCCTATGCTCGAGGGATCTTTCCCGTTAAGTCAAGACATATAGGCCCGCCAAGAAGAGCGGCGGGCGTGATTCGAAATATACCGAGACCTAGCCCTAGTCCAACAAAATCCACCGACAGTGAAATCATTCCGGCGGCGCTTATAGCGCATGTAGGAATAACGCTTCTGTTTGAGGGTCGTCTCACACTCGGCCGACCACCACCGTAGTGTTAGGCGTGCAAAACGGCCAGACGTTCTGGGAATAGTAGTCAGGCCCGCAGCAATGAGGTTGAAGGAGAAGAACTCAACGGCCTCATCTACCGACCTAAACTCGTCGACTGAGATAGAGAATTCAGTCATTTCATGAAATGCACGCCATCGCTCCCGCGCCAAGCACCAAAGAGGTAGGCCCTCCGGCGGCAGTTGCCTTGAAAAATTATATTTGAATGGGAAAGTGATCACTACCATGGAGGTCATCGACCACCCCCTAATCAAAATCAGGCTGTGCATCCGAAGAGCACAAAGATAGCTCAAGGCAAGAAAATGAAGCGGTTCTTGAGCAGTGATGCGTAAACTCATCCACGTTTAGGACACCTATCTTAAGCTCTTCGATCAGATCGGCAAGGACTTGTCCCCTGGAATTTATGGAGTAATCTCGTCAGAGAGGATGCCTGCCATTCAGATCTCCAAGCAAGAGATAGGGCCTCGGCAACCGTGCCGCAAATCGGCGAAAGTCCCCGGCGTCAAAGGTAGCTGACGGTGGAATGTACGCAGAAATGATAATATACCTCCTATCCAGGTGAAGCTGCACAGACACTGCCTGAAAGGAGGTATCTAAAGTCAAAAGAAGAACGGAGACATCATGCCTAGTGTAAACCTTGCATCCCCCAGCTCAAGCCCCCATCTCGTGGTGGTGGGATCGCAAAACCCTTATACCCCGGGAGGGCGGGCAGAGGGCACGCGCCTAGCATGGTCTCCTGTAGGAAAATAGCTAATGGAGAACGGGACGAGACGAGCCTCCGCAGCTCCTCCCAGTTGGCCTGGAGTCCACGGGAATTCCATTAAAGGAATTTGCCCTGCAGGCCTATCTAGGAGGAGACGCGGGGGCCCTCTTTGAACAGAAGACCCTCACGGGAATGGCTGTACGCTTGCCGGAGGCAAAACCACTGGCGCTGTCGCCTTCGAGGACTTATTGGGGGATATTGGGCTCCCTCCGCCTCAAAACCTTAGGTTGGCGTTGTGAGTTCGGAGGCAGGGGTCCTCTTTTCGAGGATCCACCGTCTCCGAGCTTTTTAGCCCACCACTAGGCGTGGGCAAAGGAGCCGAAGCTCCTTTGTTGCTGTCCTCCTTTCGGGGGACAACTTTATGAACCCCGGATGATGGCCTGTCGACCAACTTCAGGGGTGTTGCCTCTTGTGAGTCTAACGACTCGGTGGAGGTACGTGGCCCTTTCGCCTTACGGGAAACGGTCACGCTGGGGGAAGGGGGGGAGCCCTGTTTTCTCATCACACGTTCGACCTTGACCGCCCCATGGTCGGCCAGCTTTAAAGTGATGTCCTCTATGGAGTAGTCAACGAGTTTCCTCGCATAAACTACTCTTTTCACCAAGTTTATGGTAGAATGCGGCGTCACACTCACCGGGATGCCATCAAGTGTCCGAAGAGTACTTATCTTGGCCGCCTTGGAGGGATTCGCCGCATTCTACAGAAAGCTTCCGTCCGAGAAACGGGTCACCTTCGGCTCTCTACTAATTACACTATCAAGAGCTCTTCCCTGATGAATAATGTGACCCTTGGCCAACATGCTGCCATCAATGGAGCGAATAACGAAGAGTTTGATGCCAGAGGGCCCGAAAACGCCAGGTAGCCTCTAAATGAGGGGCCTCGATGTTATCGAGGCTCCGCCCTGCGCACTTTTGGTCTTAGTCAGGGGCCCCTCACTCGGGGGGGGGGGGGGGTCAGAGGGGAAGGATATGCCGATCTTGGCCTGGTGACTTACTAAAGCAGCAGACCCATCCGTCCCCGCAGCCCCCACGGATGGAGAGGAGCCCCGAGTCTTTTCAGTCTTTCTCCTGTTCTTTTTCTTTTTAGGAGAGGAGGGCTGGGAATGAACCCACTTTTTCTTTCTGCCGGCGGGAGCCCCCAGGCCTGATAGACCGGCCTCAGCTAGGTCCTTCTCCGAAATGGAGAATGTCTTGGCAGTCGTAGGGGCACTGGTCGGAGGAGATCCCTCCCCTCCTTTACTGCCTCGGAAACCCTAGCCGTTTGAGGAGAACCTTGCATAGGGGCGCATTCGGTTTGGTGCTTGGCACCGAGCCCGGATTTCCTCCCATGGAAGGCCCTAACGTCTAGGTCTGGGTAGTCTTAAGGACCATGTCTATCTTAAGGGGGCCTCCAGTTAGCCATCCCCCCAGGACATCACAGGTCCCGTTTACAGAGCTGTCTCTAGTTACGTCTGGGGAGGTACAGGCCTTGACCCCGGCAAGGTTCAATGTTCTAGCCAGCAAGTCTTTGTAGGAAAGCAACCGAAGGGGCCTGGCTTCCCTCTGCCTCCTAAGGAGGTTTGCTCTACCGAGCCGATTTAATGGCGAGCGGTCGGCTATAAGTTGCCCGCTGGATTTCTTGGCAGTCCTCTTGGAAAGGTGGGACTGCCACTGGAAACAGAGAGGTGCCCGAAAGCACCTCCAGAGAAGGGGGTGAAGGGGAGTCCCCTACACCCGTAGCCAAAGAAGAGGAGTAAGCCTCCTCTCCGGTTAGAGAAATTTGGAGAGTCACCTGCGCAAGCACAGGGGGGAGGGCTCCATTTTTTCTGTAGACCTGCCAGAGGGCGGCTCGGTCGATGAAACAAAGGCAATTAAGATGATTTTTGGTTTGACTCATCATTGGGGATGGTGACCCTCTTTTTATTACAGGATGCAATAGCTCATCAGCCCTCACAGTAGCCTGCTCTGCAAGGGGTACCAACAGGCCTGGCAGAGCCAGGTGCTGCCATTTGAAGGCACCCCTTCCGCTTGGTGACCTGGCAGCCCTTCAGCATGGCGGCTCCACCTTGGGCACGGCGTAAAAACAAAGATAGATGGTGAAGTAAGAAGGAAAGGGGATGTGAGGAAGGTATAGGTGGGGATAAAGCAGGTTGTTAAAAAAACACCATCCCAAACCAGAGCTCAGAGGTGAGGGAACATTGTCCCCTCCCCCCTTACTCCCGATCCGGGATGGTTGGCTGAGGAGAAGGTCAGCATTTACCCTGTGAAATTAGAGGCTGCCTAGAGAAAGTTGTGTGAAAGGTTTATGAAAAGCGAGGAAACAACGGGGAAACACAAGTGTGTGAAGGAAGGAGAAGAGGCTAAGTTGGGGTCGGACGGGGTACTGGGTCCCGTCAGCACGGCGGTCAGGTTGGTAAATCGCAGCGCCCCTTACCGGGAGACCTTCTGACAGTTTGGCTACTCCCTACAGCGTCATTTTAAATTTTGGATTGACGTGTCCAAGGTGCCTCCTGAATACGACGCCCTGGTCGATTTAGTCCTCAAGGTCCAATTTATTGCGTCACTGCCTTCGGAAATCATATCCTTCTTATAGGAACGCAGGTTTCTTACTCTCGAGGAATGCATCAAGGAGGCAGACATCTACGCGGCTAGCCACAGCTGCTATCCAAAGAGAGGAAGAAATCAGAACCCCTATTTCCTAAATCCAAAACCAGCAAGAACAAATTTGTTCCTAATAATGGGAATAAGTTCGTTAAGGTGACTGGGCCCGCCAAACTCTAACCTCTCTTCTCGTTGGACGACCCTGATGTTAAGCCCTTTTCTCCCAAAAGCCCATGCTTCGTCGTTCTCTTAGAGGACTATCGTGCGCTATTTCTGTGGAGTGCGTGGGCATACACAAGGCTTATGTGCTTAAGAATGGTTATGCAGAGCATAGGAGTGAGCTACAAAATATGGAATGGCCCCCATAATTTCCAGATTTTAATATTATTGAGCATTTGTGGTGTGTCTGGGAGCGACAAGTTAGAAGTCTTTTCCCTTCACCGTCGTGTATGAAACAGTTGGAGCAGGTATAGCAAGAAGAATGGTTCAAGATTCCTCTTAATAAAGTCAGGAAGATGTATGAATCAATTCCAAGACGCATCAGAGCTGTTCAGGAAGCAAAAGGATGACCAACTCCGTATTAAATAAATATTTATTCATTGAATTTAACATGTGTTCCAATTATTTTGTCCAATCCATATATATATATATATACACACACACATATGAGTAGTAACTTTCGGCAATAGGGCTGTGTTTGGGCTTAGCCCGAGTATAAATTTAGCAAAGGGAACGTGTACTTGCAAGCTGATTTAAATTCTGCCATCAATGACCTCAAGTAAGTAATTGCAGCCAATAACTTGGGCTCCTTTTATTGATCCTGGCTGCAGTTCAAATATTCTCATTCATCGTCTGGTGGTCGTCTTAGAGGTGCCCTGTGTCAAAAAGTATGATTCGTAGCAGACCTTCTCTCCATATCAGACCTTCTCTCCATATCAGACTCGCCTGACTTAGGCTCAGAAGTTACAGCCCGAGTAATTAAAATTCAATGTTTTCTTGAAACAAGAGATTTCTATAGAGATTAGGATTTAAATTCCAATATATGAAAGGTTTCCATTCCACAATATTCTTAATGGAACGAAAAATTATACAGCAATTCGAGATAATACGAACGAGCCTTGTAAGACTAACTCGCATCTCTTGTCAAAGTTCAAAGTTAATGAAAGTGATGAAATGTGTGGTAGGTTTTCATAGGTGTGAAAATTTTTACTAGTTTGCCTTGGTGTCGAGGACATCACTAGCATACTTCTTCTTGTTTGTCTAAAAAATTATTTTTTCTCCGTCAATAATGTTGACAAATGAATGTTCAACAAATGAATAGACTGTGAATTTAATTTCATTTTCTGGTTCCGCCTTATTCTGAATATACCCAATTCTCACATCCCCTTCCAGTATATTACTTAATTTCCTATACTAATCAGTTAGAATATATTTATGCTGATATATTTCTGCCGAGTGGCTGGTGAGTTTATTCTTATATTTCATCTTGAAGCTACGAATCTACCTTCTTAATTTCAAAATAAATGGACTTAATTTCCATTACATTTAACTCACTGTTAAGTCATATGATTGCAAATTTCAATACGCTTGCAACTTTTATGTATAGCAGTTAGGTACTTCATCTATTAAGTTGGCATATTTAATAATAAAGAAACCCCCAACATATTCTCTCATTATAATGATCCTAGCGTGTGCACTCGCCCGCGTGTGTGTGTCCATCTGTGCATTTAAAAAAATATTGAAAACGGAATTTTTTGGCACACCAATTTTATGAGCGAAGAGAACCAGCGCAGCAAATAAAAAAAAAACGGCCGTAGGGCGGATTTTTGCTAGTGTAGGTAATCATGATTCAATAGTTTACTTGAACCTAAAGTTGGTTTTTGAGTCTTTTTTTACCAAACTTGGCATTCATAAGTTAAATATTGATTTAGTAGTTCATAGAGAAGAATTTATTGCTGTGATATACTTTAAGTACCGTAAACGAACGAGAACGAAGGCAGAGCTGGGCGTTGCGGTAACCAGTTACGAATTTTCGAATTTGCCTTGCTATGAATTTTGAAGTCACAAAGTCGAAGGTCGCAAACGTTTTAAAAAAGTCGGACTAAGCAAAGTCGCACCGCTAATTTACCGCGACTTTGGATAGGCAGAAAGACGACTTTTTTTAAAGAAATTGCCGCGGCTGTTTGAAGCCAGTTTTCAAGCTTGATTTGGCTAAAAATGTTAAATTTGAGTTGGTAACAGCTAACCATATTATTATCTGATTTTTAACCTTCTCTTTACGATAAATTAAGTTCTTCACATTATATGAGACTAAAGTTACATGAAACTACCTAAACGTATCCAAAAAAGTTTGTAACTCTGAATTTTATTATGAATTAGTAAAATTACGTACACTTTTCAGGTGTGAACCAAGTTTTAAACCTGTCTTGTCAGTTAAAAACGTTCGAGAACGTGTTATGCCTTGTGGCGTTCATCATTCGAATCAATCTCATTTTCTAGTATTTTAATATGTGCTTATACTTTCTTGTGGCTAAGACGAAAAAAATACTGTAAAGTGTAAGGAATAATTCAAATCTAACACATTCTACCTTTAACGTGCCTAAAGTTAAACAGGGCCCTGGTGCAGGCCCTCTTCAGGGGCTATGAACAGAGGTTTGGCCACCTCTTTAAGGCTGGCGACCCTATTATGGCCTCAGCCGTCCACCCCAATCTCACCCCTAAGGCCCTGGAGAGGATTGCCCCTGCCAAAGTGGAGGAGGTCAGGGAGACGATGACCAAGGAGCTTACCGCCGTCATCAAGCCTAGGGAGGAGGAGCAGCATCAGAGTCACCCTGGCCAGCCAGAAGTGCAGGAACCCCAGGACTTGGACGGCCACCTCTTCAACAAGTTGTTTGCTAGAGGCCCGCCAACCAGCAGCAGGATGTGAGGGAGGTCCTTAGGAAGTCAATGGAGAAGTGCGTGCCCTCTAAAGGCAAGCTGGCCTGGTCCCTCTTCCCCTATCAGTAAAGGAGGTTGTGGGTGGACTTTTTCATTAAGTACAATACTCCCCTTTCCAGCTCTGCAGCGGTAGAGAGGCTGTTCAGCACGGCCAGTCAACTTTAAGGAGCTTGTGTTCCTCAAAGGGAACATGGACCTCCTGGAGGAGAAGATGGGCCAGGAGGACATGGAGGAGGAGCATAATGACCTGTAGATATTAGTTTAGGCTGTGTTTTAACTAAAAAAATGAAAAAAAATAATAAATATGTGTTTTTCTGCCTTATAAAAGCATGTTTCTGTTATCGCGCTAAAGTTATTTTGTAATTTAGCGGAGTCGCACAGGAAAAAAAGTCGCAGTCCCAAAGTCGTGAATCGTACTAGGGGTGGGGGCAAAAATAGAGTCGCAAAGTCGCAGTCGCCCCAGATCTGGCGGCAATGTCACAAAGTCAAAGTCGCACTTGACAAAATTAAAGTTAGTCCCATGGGGAATGATATAGATAAATGTTCTGAAAACAAGTGAAAGCTTAGGGAAAATTATAATTTATGAAAGGTCTATAACTCCTGCATCCAGAAGCCTAGAGAAGCTCAATGGTGAGAAGGTGCGCAACTCTCCAGAATTGATCCAACCTCCCAATGATAGCAGTTTATCTGCAGCTTGGTTGCCCAATGCACACCTCTTCTTCTCTTGCTCAGAAAACACTAATTATATAGAAATAGATAAATTTCAGGAATTAACTGAATCTCAAACAGAAACTGAAGTCTGTGTAATTTTTTTAGGTCGCACTAACGAATTGAGCAATCGAAATGGCTAAATCTTTCATGTATACTACGATACTTACACGTGTGTAAGCATTTTAGAATCCATCGATGCCGGATGACTCTTCTCTTCGACGCTCCCAGAATATAGGGTTTGCAAATCTGGAATAAAAGGTTAATGAAGGATGCCTTATTTGGGGTTCTTGAAAAATGGGGTCTTTGGGGAACACAAAGACCAACTGATTCTTGGCTCACTTCTGAAGGATTCAGTGATTCATCTCTTGAATATTGATTTTTGTTGATGAAAATGAAAGAGGAATAAGTTGCTTGTCCTAGTGAACATGAGAGTGGAAATTATTCCAACACAACTTCGTTAATTGCATTATAGAAGAGATGACTATGGGAAATTATAGTATTATAGGAAGATAAAGCCATGAAAAATCAATAGGTTTCCTTTGGATCTTACAAAAATCCTGGACTCATGAGTTCAAAAGTAATTTTTATTTTATTTGATATATTATATTCACACCTGATGCTGTAATATCATGTGCCAGTGATGCAAAAATGCGTCAATTTCCCTTTAAATTTAAATTTATTTTCAAGAGTTCCTGCAAAGTACTTGAGTCAATTTACTTTAATCCCATTATTGAGCATTTAATAATAGAAAGTATGTTTTTTTCGCACTCGTTAGGATATTTTGCTAAAAAAAATATGAGATAAAAAAAAGCCCTCATCTTCCACCATTATCTATATAACCGATATTTATTTATTGGTAGAATTTAAGTACTTAGTTGTTATCAATACTCTTGCCTATCCTTACGTTTCTTTCTTCTTTTCGCATTCGTGTATCATCTTTATTAGTTTAACATCTCCCACACAATTATACAGAGATTAGAATTTATATATGTTTAAAGTCAATTTCATGAGAGTTAAAAATTTTGTTTCTCCTCAGTTGATGATGTTGACTAGTAAGAAGAGATTGTAGCAAGTATAAAATCTGGTTATCGTAGGGTGACCCCACAACTGACACCAGTTTAGTATAATATAGATGTAGTAGGGTGATGTTAGAACCTAATCTTTCCCACATTCCTAAGCCCGAGGGAGAGAGGCCCATGAACATATTAGTCCGTTATGAGCGTGGGTAAATTTATAAATAGAAATCAGAGTGCAGTTTTAGATTGGCCAATGCTTAGCTTATCTACGATAGGTTCTGGGGTAATAGAAACAGAGTACGAAATATACTTTACTACTATGCAGATAATATATTTACAAAATTAAAAGGGTTTTAATTAAGGTATATAAACATAATAGACGTACACGAGTCTCGGCTCCTAAGAGATACCTAGCTGGATCGACGGCCGTACACAAAAATGGACAACGCAAAGCCAAATGACGGAGGTATAAAGGGGGTGGGGGTCTTTCACAGGAGAGATGCGCGTTGCGGTTACCTCGAAGATTTGGTCGGAGGGAGTAGTCCTGCCTTGTTAGATACGGCGTATAGTCCACAATAATAGCCTCTTGGCAAACGATTATTACGCGAGATGAACTCAGATCTTGCTTTCGGGTTTAGAATACCGAATCAAGAATTTGATGCGTCGCGTTTGGGTAACGGGTACCAACGAGTACGAAGCTGACTCTCGCGAGGTCTAGAAGAATACACGGAACTTGACGAGTTCTGCATGGGTTCGCGCAGAACTGAAGCAGACGGGAAGGTGGCAGCTACTTGTGAGTACTCGAGACACAGGCAGTTACTTACTGCCGTCTAATTTTAGCGTCGAACGTTTTATAGGGGTCAGACAGAGAGGTGTTTCCCCGCGGCCGAAGGTGGAGGGTTCCAAAGGACAGACGCTTCGCCAGGCGAGGTGGACTTTGGTCGATTCCCGTCGTCACAGGATAACCCAAGGCTGGACCCTTCGTGCTCTTAAGCATACCTCAGACGTCAGCGAGGTCGAGCCTTCAGTCTCTCACGACCTTCGTGCTTTCGTGCCTCCCTCTCTCTCTTTCTCTCTCTGACACTGGTGTACAAAAGATGTAATGAAAATGGTCGTTGAAAGAACGCGAAAGAGAAGAACTAAATATAAACGTTGTGAGAACATAGGTACTGTGAGGCTTTCGGCTGCCCTTGTTAGTGGATCTAAGCAGTTTTATTGGGAATTTTCATGAAATAGTTAAGATTGGATTGGGTTTAGACCGTTGGGAGATGGGATGATGGTGATTCATAAACAGGCCATTGCGTCTTTAGGCAATTCGAGATTTATTCATGTGAAATAAAGGGACGCAATGATTCAATTCGGAATCCAAAATACCTTGATGTGAGTTGTATGTCAGAGCTTTAGTTCTTCAAGTGGGGAAAATGTTATAATAGGGGAGAGAGACATAGTTAATGTTCTAATAGGCTCAGTAGTCAGGTTATAGAAGCGTCCCCCTAGGGAGTTTTGAGAAATGAGTGGATGGATATATAGCTGAGGATGTTAAGTGGGACTGAACTTGGTGATTATAAACAGGATTTGCCTCGTATAAGCTTTTGGTTAGTCTTTTAAAAAGTCTTTTTCATATGTTATTATATTAAGAAACTAGAGGCTTGAAAGTTTAATTGAATTTCCATTTTAGAAATTTATTTGACATATATTTGAATGTGCTTAAGCAAGATAACTCAAGTGGAAACACGTCTATAAACAACACCTCATAAATTAACGCCTTTTTTCATTAAGTCCCCCGCATTTCCGAATTTCGTCAAAGTAGAAACCTAAATCATTTTGAGGTTTATCAATATTCAATTCGTCCTCACTTAATGATTAATGGTGCCCAGAAGGTTTACTTTCCTCTAATTTGGGGGTTTTCGTCTCGTTGACGTTTTTTTGCTAACGTGAAAAAAACTTTAGACGTTTTATTCCCTCCTACCCCAATAGCATTACCGTCCTTGTGCTTGTTCGATCTTTATCCATTCTTCACCCTGACACATCATTGAGGTGGTGGGAGCTTTGCCTTCGGCCTCCATGAGGAATTTCACCCATAGAAACGACCCTCGTATAGAGATAAATGAGGTGGGGGTAAATATTATCTAGATCTATTCATTCTCTCACCAACTCAACTATTCATTCATTCTATTTTTATTTCTTAAATTCATTTTTTACTCTGTTTTCCGACGAACTTTTCCTCATTGAAGCGGATGGCGAGGTGTAAACATTCATTCTCACATTCCATCTCTGATCTACATCTCCGGTGGAAAGCTTTTGAAAAAGATTCGTAGATAAATTTGAGAAGTTAGGAAGTAGAAAGGAGTTGAATGTACATACGATGAGTATTTGAAGGAGAAGACCAGCTCTTATTTTATTTTAAAGACCAATTTTCAAGGGATATGTCGAACAATTTAGAGGCTCATATACAATGCGAGTCTCTTGCTTAATGTGTAAATAATAATTACCTTCCCTTTATTTAAATATATTCATTAAAAAGGCTCCTGTGAAATCATTTGAACACTCATTCATTCAACGATTCATTTATTTAATCTATATTTTAATCTTTACTTCAAATAAACTCTATTTATTTGATCAGCTGTTAACTGTATCTATACAACCTACACATCTTATTTTGTTTTTAAATAGCTCTCTTCCCTTTAGTTTTACAACCTATATTAAATTACTATTTTTCATTCATTTAAATAAATATTAGATACCCATTTATAATGCTTAGTTTACACCCATTTAAATGGTATTGTACAAGCTACATAGAGCTTTAAATGGTAAAGACTTCACCTCTCCTTTGCTAACTTTTAAGAGCCGAGCTCCTTGTCATTAGGATTCATACATGGTTGCACACTGGTCTCTATTTTAGTCTATTATTCATCACAAATGCCCATTTGTTACTTTGATTCTTTGTATTTTTTCAATATTTATTCATTATCCTTTTATCTGAATTCTTTCTCTTCTATTATTTTATGTCGCGTATGGTGTTAGTATATATCCCGTTATAATATTAGGAATAGTAATAAGGCTTATCATAGATTACAGGAGGAAGTTACTGCTGAAAATCGAAATCATTATAGGTAGACTAAGATGAGCTAAATAATATAATTAAGAAAAGCAAAGGGGCACAAAAATAAATTAAGCTCAAAATAATAATAAAGATCCAAGAAAAAGGTTAAACTATTATAAAATCAATATATATCTCGCAGACATAAAAATGAACTATTAAATATAAGGATGATGCGAAAGAAACTGATGATGATAATAGTTATTTAATGATCATGTTGCTTCAATATTTAAATAAGAGAATCCGAATGGTTTAATTTCTGATAATTCTAGGTGAGTGGAAAGTGTTGAATACATTGAAGTAGCCCTTGGAAGGATAAATACTAGATCGCTGGAGTTTGGAAAATACAAATTTAGCGCCAATTTTTAGGAAGGAAAGGAAAGAACACCCAATTAACTTTAAATCAATAAACTTAACGTTTTTCAGTTTTTAAAATTTTTAAGGAGGTAGTTATGAAGGGTATTATGAACATTTAGAAATAGTTAGTTTAATAAATGATGTTCAGCATGGCTTTAGAAGAGGTTGATCATGATTACCAAACATACTGGATATTGTGGATTATATCTAACTAATCAATTATACAGGGGGTTGGGAGCGCATGTGCAATATATAACCTTAAGTTTAAATCTTAAGTCATAGAAGGTAAGGTTACTTAACCTCTGCCTCTCAACTGTTGGCGTACTACCTGCTCGTGGTCCCGCTGCCTTTAACTGAAGTTACGTCCAACGACCGAGTGCCGGGCGGTATAACCCTGCCAACCACAACGCCTTGTGAGAGCCCTTGGAAGCGCCAAGGCTTCAGGAGTAAACCTGGAGATCAAATCTGCACGGTGCTCGTGCATTAGGCGATAGTCCAAGGAGGGGCTTTTTTTCGGCAGAGCACTGCAACTTAAACCTGCTCCAGTCGTCACTCGACTCATCAGGGGAAAGTAAAGATGGTAAACTGAAGAATGCACACCTACTTTCCACCTTAAACATCATCGTGAAAGTTATCACTCCATGCATTGTTCATTCATCCACACACTCTTGCAATACCCTATCCCCAATGCTGCCATAGCCCGCCATGCAAGACGACACAAACAAATACAAGGACCCCATATCTGCGATGTCTGTGGAAGAGGCTGTGTCAACCTTCGCAGACTCCGCAGCTATAGACGATCTCACCAAAGACGATAATCATGAACCAAACATCATCAAAATCATCCATGTATGGAGTGACGTCGTTATCGACAACGGTGGACAACATTAAATAAGTAAGGAATAGGGGAAAGAATGTAGATGTAATTTATTTACATTTAAGGAAAGTTTCCAAATGTATCCACATAAGAGAGTAATGTACAAATTAAAGATGTATGGAATATATAGGAATTTTTTTAATTTAGTAGCTGAATGGATGAAAGACAGGGAGCAAAGGATGGTACTGAATGGGGTGAGATCATAGTAGGAGGGTCTTTTCAGCGGCGTAATTCAGGGATTAGTTCGAGGCTTATTATTCTATTATTTCTAGTTTATATAGATGATCTTAGGGAAGGTGTAAATATCAGGGTCATTTTTTTCTGATGGCACAATATTGGCAGCTGTAGTAAAAGAAGTTAAGGCTAACCTTAAAGTGCAGAATGACTGAACTTGATTATGTTTAACATATATTTCTTTTCTTTTACTAAATAGAATTTCATTTTCTTTAAGGTTCTTAGATACGGCCGAGTGGAAACACAACTTCCGATAACCCCGAAATTTAACCACATCTTGTGTGGTAAGTCAACGGAAAGAGTCGTGACACGGGTTCCCTTCTTGAAGAATTCCTTCCGTTTCGATGATATAATTGTCATTTTGACATCCATTTTAGAGTAAATTTTGTCATATATATGAGTTGGTATGATTAAGCTCCTAATCAGATGATGCACAGTCGAGTGAAAATCAAGGTTGTGGAAGAACTTCCATTCTTAATGTATTCATTTGTCCTTGGGTACAACATAGCATGCGTGGTCGGTGTCCAGTACTTGTTCCTTTAGTAGTGAGGTAATCGTAACGAGTAACTCTTTTAATATCCCAATACAACACATTGACTGCTGTTGAAATCTAAGTCCAGGCATAGAATGGGCATTCAGGGCA
>OZ018331.1:131552088-131624588 GCA_963969495.1 Ceratothoa steindachneri | reverse complement strand
ATTCTCTGTTTATTTCAATATTTTCCGTCTTGTGTTTGTTGATAGTTATTATTAATAAAACTCTATTATATTAATGATAGCAATATTATTATCCTTGAGCTCAGTTCCACTTCTTAAGCATATCGAAGATACATAATATCGGCCCGCCTGACATTAACGCACTCTAAAGATAATTAAGGAAGTTCCCTCAACGAATAGTTCTATATGGTATATCGTCGGGAGTCATTCTACGACATATATATATATATATATATATATATATATATATATATATATATATATATATATATATATACTATTGAAATTTGGTATGAGGTGTGTAAGGTTTAACGCTATATCTTTGCAAACACGGGTCTCAGTCGAGTAAAGCATAGTGTTATTCGTTATAATAATAGAATATAGTAGTTCCCTTTTGTTTTAACGATTGCTATCCCCTTTTTTTAAACTTAAGAAGCTGGAGTAGCTCAAGGAACTGTGTTAATAATTTGTTTGTGTTTTTTTGAGATTTTAGTCATTGGTTATTTAGATCGAGAAACCAAGTACGAATAGGTCAGTGCCCATATTTAGGTAGGTAATTTCTCTAAAAGGCATAATTCTTGTTGCAAGGAATTTTAGTTGGTTGACTACTGCGCCCCAAGTGCAAAGATGACTCAGTTCGAAATCTTTAAAGCGCAAGGAGAATCCTTGGGACTTTCCAGAAAAGAATTAATTGAGTACGTTCGAGAGGAGCAAAGAAAAGAACGAGAAAGAGAAATCCAACGAGAAGAACGAGAAAGAGAAATCCAACGAGAAGAAAGAAGGAAGGATTCGCCATCCTTCCCAGGAAAGCTGACAAAAGTTCCGAGCCCCGTAAAACCCCAAAACTTCATTCCCCAACAACAACGGGACTCCAAACCTCCCGTTAAGATTTCTCTTCCATCTCTCTTCCCGAAGCGACCCATCATATGCTTCACCTGTGGTGTAGAAAACCACATGAGCTGGAATTGCCTCCAAAATTCTAGGCTTAAAAGCGGACCAGCCCGCCAAGTTCACCAGATTAATGCAACCCCGGCTCCCCCAGGGCTGCAGACCCAAGCAGAAACTTCTCCCCCTCCGTCAGGCTACCAGGTAAATTTTATTTTTGATAAAAGTTCATCGGGAACTTTGAAATTTGAGGAGGGCAGCTTGAACGGCTGTCGAGTATCGACTCTCGTCAGGGACACAGGATGTACGTGTTTCATCGTGTCCGACGAACTCCTCCCCTCAGTGGACCCTAACCACGAAAAATTTGCGGTGGTACATGACTACCTTGGGTGGGCGAACCAATTCCCCGTCGTTAGATGTTACCTTCAGTGTCAATATTATGATGGCTGGGCTGAAGTCATTTCAGCACCCATACAATTCTGTTCTGTGCTTATAGGAACAGAGCCCCCAAGTAAGTTTCGACCCTGTGTCTCAGGCCGCCCTTCCTCGAGGCCAAGCTAAGAAAGAAGCCCAGGAGCCCTTCCCCATCAGAACCCCGATACCGTCCGATTTCTCGGAGACCCCTAACCAGGACTTTAGGACGGCACAAAAGGGGTGTTAAGGCCCCAGACAAGGACACGGAGAATGTCCGTGGACCCCAAGAAAAAAAGAACCCCCAACGCGCCCATGGAGATACCTTTGTAGACTGGACGAAACATCGGCGCTTGAAGAAGATTACCCCGCGGAGTCCCTTAATGTAATCCAGACAGTGTGCATCCAACCTGATACCGATTACCCTCTTCCTTCCCTACCCGGCGAGCCTTTTGAACCCTCTGACCTGGATATCGACGCGCAGCTGACACCACATCAAAAGGGTCAGCTACAAAATCTATTACGTCAGTTCGACGACGTTATTTCGGAGAAGCCTGGGTGCGCTACTAGTTTCGAGCATGATATCAAATTAACAACCTTAGAACCCGTCCGTTCAAAACCCTATCCCATGCCGATTCATTGACGCCAAGCCTTTAACGCCGAAGTTAATAATTTAATTAGTTTAGACATCATAGAACCTTCCACCTCTAGTTACTGTTCCCCAATCGTCATGGTCATGAAAACTGATACCTCTTATCGGATGTGCATTGACTTCCGGAAGTTAAATTCGGTAACTGTGTTCGACGCCGAGCCCATCCCGTTGGTAGACCAAAACCTCCACCTTTTCGAAAACGCCAAGTTCATCTCAGAACTCGATTTGTGCAAGGCGTATTATCAAATCCCCCTCCGGCCCGAGGGGAAAGCGTATACCGCCTTTGCAACGGAGAAAGGCCTTATGCAATTCAAGCGCCTTCCTTTTGGCCTCGTCACTGCTTGTAGCAACTATAACCGTCTCATGAGGAGGTTGTTAGATGGACTTCCAAACGTATCCTTTTACTTTGATAATGTCTACGTCGCTACTCGTGAATGGAGTCACCATTTAACCACCCTATTAGCTCTCTTCGAGCGACTGCGCGAAAATGGCCTCACCATTGGCCCCAGCAAATGCCATTTTGCCCACGAAACCATCAAATATTTGGTTTTCAAAATAGGACAAAGCCAGTTGGCTCCCCAAGAGGATAAGATTAAAGCAATAGCCGACATGCCCCTCCCGATTACAAAGAAGCAATTAAGATCGTTCCTAGGATCAGCTTCGTACTATCGGCGATTCGTTCCGAATTTCGCTGCGATTTCGGCGCCCCTCAGCTCCCTTTTAAAAAAGAATTCACCCGATCGTCTACGTTGGAATGATGTCACTATTTCCCATTTTAATCAGCTCAAGAGTAAGCTCATTTCTGCCCCCATTTTAAAGTTGCCCAACCCGGAAAAATCCTTTGGGATTAAGACAGACGCGTCCAACGAGGGCATTGGAGGTGTACTCCTTCAATACGAGGATGACGGCACGAGTCATCCAGTTGCATATGCTAGTCATCAATTATTACCACGCGAAAAGAGATATGCCACTATAGAAAAGGAAGCTCTATCAATTATCTGGGTCATAGACAAATTCAAGATGTACTTGATAGGTAAAGAATTTCAGATAGGAACCGACCACCGTCCGTTAGCCTATATTAGGAATGTGAGACACTCAAACGGCGGCATCATGCGCTGGAGTTTACTCTTGCAAGAGTATCAGTTTAAAATAAATTATATAAAAGGTTCCGATAACCAGGTCACTGACGCACTCAGTAGGAATGCGTTACCGAATAGCGTAGAGTAAGTGTATTCATAGGATTAGTATCTCCATGTAGGTATATACCGTCTTGTACGACTTAAATTAAGATTCTCTTGTAATATAATTAATTAATGTATATGTCTGAATTTTGTAACGCTCAATGTCTAATTTTTTTGTATGTATATATATTTGTACCCATTAATTTACGTATAAATTATTTTGTCTCGTATGTACTAATTTTATATCATTTCATTGTTCCATGCCTTTTTTTTTTCTTTGATTAAGTTGTATTAAAGGTTATTTTCCCCTGTAATCTAAAGATCAAAATAATCATATGTATTGAGGTAATACTAGTTAGGTGCAGGAAGGTACGGTTGGTCGAAGAAAACGAGTTCCCCTCAACGGAGCTCTATCGTTGTCCCTTCTCTCTTTTTTTTTCGAAGTGACAACTTCCCCCAGAATGGAGGGGTGTGATAGAACGAGTTGAAGCTGCGTTAATTTCAACTTCTATCACATATTATTTAAAACCATGATGTTGCCCACGTGCATCTTCGATTCGAAGCTTGGCGCCTTATCACAGCCACCGGATGTCAATGTTTAAACAAGGAGGTTATCGTCCCCCCGTTCGCCCCCATACGCCGACCTCGCCAGATTGAGTTAGGCTTATGGGCAGATAAGGCATTGTTCTCCGGCTCGGCTGTGCGTTCCCTTGAAGCTCCCACTCCATTGTCCCCCACGCCAAGGAGAAGTCCTGGCTATTTATATGGAAACTTTACCACTAAGATCAGATTGGAGATCCAGATTTTCGTCGCGAAACATCACCACGACCCTCTCTCCCTTTGTGCGCCAAGGGACCTCGACCTCGAAATTCACCATCACTTGTCCAGAAGGAGGACAATATTCCTTGAGTGCCAAAGGTTCGAGCCTTTCGTGACGCCAAGTCCCCAAGGCTTCCCCCTCGTATTCAGAAGAGAACAACGTAAAACAGCCATTGTTCTTTTGAGCTCTTCGCCAAGAAACGGTTCTCACCCTTCCCCCTTGTTGTTCAGAGGAGAACAACATTAGAACAGCCATTGTTCTTTTGAGCCCTTCACCAAGAAACGGTTCTCACCCTTCCCCCTTGTTGTTTAGAGGAGAACAACATTAGAACAGCCATTGTTCTTGAGCCCGTAGACAAGAGACGGTTCTCACCCCCCTCCCCTGTTGTTCAGAGGAGAACAACATTAGAACAGCCATTGTTCTTGAGCCCGTAGACAAGAGACCGTTCTCACCCCCCCCTTTGTTCAGAAGAGAACAACGTAGAACAGCCATTGTTCTTCAAGCCGTTCGTCGAGAAAACGGTTCTCATTTCCAAGACGCCACGTCAGGATCATTTTATTTCCCCCCTTCGGCTGGAACTCGCCAGCAGACCGAAAATTCCTTCAAGCCACCTTCCACTGCACCACTAGTGTAAAGTTACGTAAGCCAAACGTCACCTTTGAGTACTTAACCCTTTTGTCAATTCTATTCTGTGCTTTAAATGGTTTATCGAACCATCCCATCTCTTTAACTCTATATTTGTTTTGCCTTTTTAAATCCTTTAAATCCTCGGATTAGCCCGAGCCCCCACGACCCTTTCCATTCTCTGTTTATGTCAATATTTTCCGTCTTGTGTTTGTTGATAGTTATTATTAATAAAACTCTATTTCATTAATGATAGCAATATTATTATCCTTGAGCTCAGTTCCACTTCTTAAGCATATCGAAGATACATAATATCGGCCGCCAGACATTAACGCACTCTAAAGATAATTAAGGAAGTTCCCTCAACGAATAGTTCTATATGGTATATCGTCCAGAGTCATTCTACGACATATATATATATATATATATATATATATATATATATATATATATGATGAAAATTAATGCAATATCGCAAGAAAGATGAGGAATTAAACCACATTCTCCGAAGACAATTTAATTCAGATCAGTTTCGGTGTATCTCACACCCTTTTTTAACTGACACTGGATATAAAATATAAGAAAAGTGCATACAAGCATAACACAAGGTCAGGTCATGAAAGATCCCCTTTTTTTCCCCAATCCCCTACTTGTGGCTAATCTGGGGGGGGGGAGGTTAGGCCTAAACATATTGAAGGGCTGACATTTAACTATTTTGGTTATTTTCTTTCTTATTACAGGATTAAAAGAAAATTGACCCTCAAATAGATTTAAATTAGGAACTGACGATATCAAGCTCGATTCTACGATTCTGCTTTCAACATAGTTAGCCGATTTAAATACCATTTTACTTCCATTGAAATCGATCGTATGATTCAAGTCTCTAACATGGCCCCTTTGTTGAACTTCCTGCGGTAATTTTAATTATATGGATGAGTCACTTCATTTTCCAACCGGTCTTTGGTGTTCTAGTTTTTCATTCATCTACGTCGTACATTTTAGCAAAAATTATACTTTTGGAATTCTATGAACGTTAATTAAACGGATTTTTCACAGGTTTCCATCTATTTTTCCCTAAACCTTGGTATATCAAAATATTTGCGGAATGTTTAATAAGGACGAATATATTGCAATTAGCGTGGCCACAGTTTACTCTGGGTAAATAAAAAAATTAGGAATTCCAATTAGTCAGCCTTATTTATTACCATTTAGAACAGATGTACAGACGAGCGAAATTTGATATTGGAAAGGTTAGGCCGTCCCATCTTCTTCATCTGTTTGTAGTCATAAAAGGCATTTTATTTATATACTATACCAGGGGTGGGGGACCTTTTCTCTGTGGAAGGCTGCATAAAGTGTAATCCGCCTTCATAACATTTTAATTGGATATAGTGCGAGTGGTACATTATTTTGTATATAAATAACTACTCGTACCATGACTATATATCAGCTTAAAAATGAAAAAAAATTGATAAATTTTAAAGGCAACTAACATTTTAAAGACATATACGAGTATTTGTGTATAAACCAAAAAAATTATTTGAGCTGCATCATTTTAATTCATTTAGAAGGCTACACTTAATGAACAAGAAGGCTACAAGTGGCCTATGAGCCGCAGGTTTCCCAGTTCTACACTATCATTATACGTAATTTTATTGGCGTCCTAGGGAGATAAATAATCTCATACGTGGTATGCTTTTACGAAATATAATAACTTAAAAGGTTCAGTTTCCTTTAAAAGATATATGATTTGATTAAAATTAGGTACATTCCACGTTCGAATTTGTCCGCATTCGCATCGAGACTCCGCAAGGGCGTGGATGGTGTAGGTTTTTAAAAACATTTAAGAGCCAATCTGGAAACTGCCTACTAAGGGGAAAAGTCGCTGTAATCGCGCTAAATGATGTAAGTGGGCAATGCAACTGCTAAAACCCAAACCTGAAGTAGCGGCGCACCCTCTCGAATCCAGTGCTTAAAGAGAATTCGGTGCTCTCTCTCTCCCGTTAGCCTGTTAAGAACCGTAACGGGAAAAACAGGCATTAACATTTAAAAAAAATAGTAGGTTTGGGTTATGAAGGTTAATTTCCCGATCAATATCTTATAGTTTCACATTTTTGCGCTTCTTGTTGGGTCTTCTCGTTCCCAATCTTTCTTCAAAATGATCCATATCCTGCAGGATCTTGTATATCTTGAAATACTTTGCTATTTTCTTTTCCCGTTTGTTTTCTTCTGTATTCTAGGCTAAATAAATATAATTTGTTTAGTTAATCCTCTCAATTAATGTCAAATCTCCCCTATCCTTTTTTTAATATCAGTGGTGTCCTTGTTCTATTAAATCTATTTATCGAGCTTCATACAGAAATGGACGACATAATAAAAAAATACACCTAAATATCACGTCTATAGTTTTAGCCTCGTATCTAAGTTCCAAGTTGGTAAAGACTGATGAATGAATGCTGCTAGTCTAGTTGATTTGCTTCTAAAGTTAGCAAACTTTAGTTTATTGCCACACAAATGAGTTAGATCGTGAAAGTTTAAAAAACAACCATGACACACTGTTTCCATAATGAAAATGGCTGTTGAGGAAGAAGGAAAAAAACCGCAAACACTATCAAACAAATATTGAAACTCGCCCGCGAGCGTTACTTAGTCCGACTCATAGAATTTCAGGATGGGGTCGTGGAAGAATTATTATGTTTCAGCATCAGGTTGAAATAATGTTTTTTGTGACTTAATAACGTATGATAGGCCATCTCTGGCATTGAAATATTACTCCTAGTACACAATTAAACGATACGAAGCAGTAATACAGAGTTGACTAGCTCAAAACTTGTACGCTACTCTCATTCATAATTACAAAAGAATGAATTGTTCACATCAACACAAATTACTAATGAGAATCAATTTAGTATAATTTCAATGAAAATCTCACTTTACTTTAGGAACAGTGGAAACAAGGTAATTAAATAAGAATTGATAACTATGCTTTTCACCAAATGGTAAAGTTAGTGATAGGGCGCAGAGTGAATTAAATGTTCTTTGAGTTCATTGTAGTCATATAGAGAAACAAAGTTGTAAAATTGCAGAGCAATGGAGAATTAAGCTTTCAGATGGATGGCCCCTCGGCGCGAGAAGAACGACGACCTTTCACTTTGAAACGCATCGAAATGGGTTGCTACTTTAATCTTGGATTCAAGGAAAGATGGAAGGCTTTTCAAGGCAAGCATTCTTTCATGTCTTCTTAGCGTGTAAACGAAAATTGGTTGAATAGCTGGAAATAGACTGACTGCCGTGAAACTTGACTGGCTAATTTCATTATCCTCTAATTTGAGTAATCTAGTGTTTCAATTGCTTGGGAGAGATGTGTTCTCAAAACTAGGTCTGCTGACCAAAAGGTCGTGTGCCCTCACTTATTCTGATTTATGTCCTTACGACTTTGAAACCTTTTAATAATTCCTGGAGTAACCATGGGAAGGCCTTGGGAATTCTATCATTTGAAAGAGAATGTAAACACCTTAAGGGTTTCAAATTTAGTTAGAATCAGCCAAATAGTTATCATGTTATTGCCAAAACCAACTAATTCCCTGGCTAACCTTGGGTGACTGTGAAAATTATATTATTTGAAAGGGAATATAAAACAATATTAGGGTTTCAGATTTCATTAGAATCAGCCTAATAGTTACAATGTTATTGGCCCCCCAAAACTAATTCCAGGGTTAAACTTAGGAAGACCTTAGCAATTATTTCATTTGAAATAAAGTGTGAAACAACATAATGGGTTCAAATTTCGTTAGGATCGACTAAATATTTATGATGTTATTGCCAAAACAAAATTGTTTCCTGGCGTAGCCTAGTATACCCTAGCCTAGTATAGACTTGCATATTATATAGCCTAGCATAGTAAATATTAGAATAACCTAGCTTAGTATAGTATACCTGAGTCTATCACAGTGTATCCTAGCCTAGCCTAGTTTATTAAAGTATAACCTAGCCTGCCTAGCAGAGGTAGAAGGATACCACCTTTTCCCTTCTGCGTCCGAGAGTCACATGACGAAGCAAGCTCATACCATCCAAGCGAGTGTGGAGAACATCCTGCACGCCTTGGGAAACTCCAGTAGTTTCTCCCGTAGATATAGAGAGACAGTTGGCGCCTCGAGTTGCCCGCTGGAAATTCCTTAAAGTGATGGTTATTCCCTAGCTCCCGCTTGAAAAGACTCTGCATATTTAAGCCTTTTTTCCGCCTGGGAAGGGCAATAAAGACAAGGCTCGCTCGCCGCAGACATCACTCGTCCCAAGTCTGTGTGTACCCAGTCGAAGTCTGGACACTCTCTCGCCGGTAAGGCATCCAAGGTCAAATGGAAGCCTCTACTGCCACCGTATTCTCAAGCAGCTGCGCCGGATTACTCCTTCGAGTCCTGGAAGCATCCAGCCCCGTCGAAGTTACTCTGAGGTAACTATAACTCTACCGAGAATCTCCAACGATTCCAGCACCCCCCTCGAGAACCAGCTAAGGTTATAATTTACGTCCTTACCGCCCTGGAAGTAAGGTGCCGGCCATATCCTTCTTTCTCTCTCTTTTCTTGACGAGGATCCCTCCTTTGAAGACGCCGACCACATCGTCTCGCAGAGCCCCTACTTTTTCATCAAGTCTCCTGTGAAGTCGCCGTTGCCCTCCGACCCGAAGCCCCTTTTATCTGGTGAGCCAATTTGGATCTAAGCAGGTAGCTATAAACTAATTAATAGAATTTAGATTTTCCCACCAGAAACGCTAAATCATTAGCCAATCATTAATTTCTCTTTTATCATTTTGATTAATTTTAATTTGTAAATAAAATTTATATTTTTTTATGTTTATCTTTAATTAACCTGAACGTCCCTCTCGGCCTCGTTATTCAAATCTCGCCAAACTCGAACTCGATCTGATTAGTTTAGTAAATTGACCCTACTTCTCAACCTGACCTTTATAATCTGCGCATCAACGTAGCGTTTAGTCTTTGGATGGTTCGCTTTAATAGCCTGACTTCTCCCCCTTAATACTAATAATAGATTTTATATTGAATAGTCGGCTCTACTACGACATAGAGAATAATTTAACCTAGCTTAGCGCAGCCTACAATTGTATATTAGATTTTAGTCAAGCTTAGCTTAGCTTACCTTAGTCTAGTATAGCCTAGCTTAGCTTAGATCACTGGAGCCTAGCTTAGTGTATTATATCCACTCTTAGTCTAGGTAGAATACTCTAGCCTAGACTAGTATAGTATATCATAGCAAACATTACCCCACCCTACCCTAGCCTAGTTAGTATAGTATAGTATATCATAGTATTGCCTAGCCTAGACTAGACTATTATATTTAGCCTAGGTTTGCATAGCATACATAACATAGCTTAGCCTACCCTAGCAAAGCCTTGCTTATCTTAGCCTGGTATAGCGAAGACTAGCCTAGTGTAGCATAGCTTAGTATATCATAGCCTAACCTAGCATACTATAGCCTAGCCTAGCATAGATTAGACTTTCATGCCATGCCTAGCCTAGTATAGCTTAGCCTAGCCTAGTAGAGCATAACGTAGCCTAGAATTTACTATCCTAGAAATGTATAGCCTATACTACACTATTATACCCTAGTCAAGCATAGCTTTTTATTGCCTATCCTAAAACATGTACTATATGCTATCCTATCATAGCATATTATAACCTATATTAGCATAGTATATTTTACACTTGTACATTATATATTAGCATAGTAGAGCCTAGCCTATAATATCCTAGCATAGTATAGCCTATTCTAGGCTTGCGTAGCAGATTATAGCATATTATAGCCTAGTCTACTCTAGCAGAGTATCGGCCGAAAATTATGATGTTATTGCCAAAATAAAATAATTCCCGGGATAACTTTGATAGGACTTTGACAATTATATCATTTGAAAGAGAATTTAAAACAACATAACAGTTTTAAATTTCGTTAAAATCGGCCGAATAGTTATGGTGTTATTGCCAAAACAAAATAATTCCCGGGCTTCTCTTGGGAGTACTTTGGCGATTATACCATACGAAAGAGATTGTTAAGCAACAAAAGGGTTTCAGATTTCGTTAGAATCGGACGAATAGTTACAATTTTATTACAAAAAGAAAACAAAAAAGCAAAACAGGGACCAGCCGACTGAAATAGTGAGATGTAGAGACGCTCGCGACCTGACTCGCACGCGACTAAAAAGTTGCGTATGCAGAGAAATAGAGAGAAATACGTTCTCGGGGAAAGTTGCTTCTCGCAGAACCGCACAGGAAATATGATCCGTTCTATGAGGCGTAAAACAGAGGTGCTTCCATTCTATTTATTTCAGTGACAGCATGAAGGTTTTTCCGGTCATTTTAGTATACCATATCCTTGTGTAAAATTCGTTTGAAAAGCAGGGATAAGCGTTCCTTATAAGATAGTATATACGTATAAACGAGAAAGGCGAAACGCACAGTATTTTCCCTTATCTCTATCTCCCACAGGCACAGGTGGAAGTGAATTCCCGGTCATTATCGCATACAATGTCCTCAAATAAAATTCGTGTGGGGAGCCTGGGACGGCGTCTCTTAGAATGTAATAAAGGCAGGGTCACCCAAGGCGGTAAGGTCGTAGATGAGGTTCCAAACTAAACTCAATTAACAACAAGACCTCAACGGTGCACCATGCAGCCATATATCATATAAGTTTCCTATGTTTGGTTACGACGGCGGAGGGCATCGCCCAGCGAGCAGGCGCGACAAAGGCAGGCCTTGATAGACCAACAATCCGGCATCCAAATGCCACCAGCCTCACCAAAACTGCATGTCTCAATGTTTTGAACCGCAGTGACTACGTTAATAACCAAGTGCGCGCCCGTGGCCGTCACGCAGCCACGATCGCTCAAAACAAAATCCTCAGCGACTAACATTCGTCTTTGATTTCTTTCCGGTAATCTTTTTTCCCCGGAAAGGACCCTCTCCCTTCCAAAGACCAATAACGATGGCACCGCGGGCGTCGGGGGCAGGCCTGGATAGCCGGAGGCCTCTAGTTCGCGACCAAAAACATTGGCAGTGGGTATTTGATGTTCAATCTCCAATGATCACGCCGTAACATTGGAGTTTGGCAGCTAGACTCGCGACTAGGCTGGCCTTTTTAGGATCCCCACAGCTTACCCCGCATGAGGAAGCCCCTAAAAGAGGCGGTGCGAACATTGGACACGGAAAACTTGTCTATTTCCCATTCAGCGTTCGGAACTCAAATATTGCTAAACCATCGACTATTCGCCCTCCCGTCTCAAACCCCCTCATCCTCGGGGCTTGAAACATCCTTACCATCCAGATTTGAACAACACTGACCATCTTGAGGTACGTACAGCCTCCATCTGCAAAGAGCTCGCCCGCTTTAACATCAACGTGGCGGCCCTGAGCGAGACTAGGCTTCCAGGAGAGGGCAACATCAGAGAAAGAACCCCGACGAACCACACATCCATGGCGTCGATTTTGCCATGCAATCCCAGCTCGTGAACCAGCATAACCTTGTCGCGACTGCCATCAGTGAGCGTATAATGTCTGTTGGATACGGCTCACTCTGGATAGATTCATTAATTAAACTTATATCTGTGTAGGCCCCTACTCTCACCTCTAAAGACGAAGTCAAAGCCTCCTTCTACTACTTGCTCGACCGAACCATCCAGGCAGTCCCAACACACGACATAATCGTTGTGTTAGGAGACTTCAACACTAGAGACGGCAGTCACCATCGCTTGTGGGAAGGCATACTCTGCCACCATGTCTTTGGGAACAACAATGGCAACGGCCAGCTTCTCCTGGACTTCTGTGCTGAGCACGACCTCGTCGTCACTAATACCCTATTCCAACTCCTCACGGACAGAAGACGACCTTGAAATACCCTCGGTCGAAACACTGGCACATACTCGACTATATCTTGATCAGAAACAGAGACAGAAAAGAGGTCTGCATCACCCACTCTATGCTTGGGGCAGATGACTGCCGGGCGGATCCTCACCTCCTGGTCTCTCCCCTCGCCATCAAGATCCTTGGACCAACAAATCTGGTCGCAGCAAACAAACCCAGTCACCGCTTTGATAGTGCCAAGCTCCGTGATCCTAGGACATCTCAAAACTTCAGGGAGGCCATTGAAAGACACCTCACGGATATCCCGTAGTCAGCTTGAAAGAAAAAAGAGGATTGGTTCGACAAAGAACGACATAGACAACACACGTCTCATCGAAGCTAAACATCGGACACGCCTCACCTTGGAGAACAAACACAGGATGATAAGCGGAAACACCGACAGGCATTCCTAGAATGCCAAAGAGGGATCCACGAGGCTCAAAACACCAGGTGGCAGACGAAATCACAAGCGCGATCCAAGACTACGCTGATCAACGCGACTTGCGCCGCTTCTATGCCGCAACCAAGGAGGTATTTGGCTCTACAACGTCATCAGTGCATGGGCTAAGATATGCGGACTGCTCTACTACCATCACTGATAACGAGGGAATCTTTGATCGATGGAAGTCTCATTTTGAGAGCTCCTTCACGATCATTCGCGCCCTTTAGGATGATCATCTCCATATGACCCCGAAGTACCCCGTCCATCATTGGGTGTCCCTTCCACCTACGATCAAAGAATTCAACAAAGCCATCGGGCGCACAAAGCCGGGCAAAGCTCCAGGACTGGATAACATTCTGCTCAAATTCCTCACTTACGGTGGCCCTGAGGAGAATAACCTCTTAATGCACCTCATCCTCAAGATCTGGGAAACTAAGGGATTACCGAGAGACTTCTGCGACCCGAATATCATTACTGTTTTCAATAAGGTGGATCGAGAGAACTGCGGCAACTACTGTGGTATCTCACTTTTAAGTACTATGGGCAAGATTTTCGCCCGCATTCTCCTCGACCTCATCCTTGTCTTCGCGGAAGACGTCCTCTCTGAATCCAAATGTGGCTGCAGACCTTTTTGAGGGACAATAGACATTATATTTTGCGTCCGCCAACTTCAGGAGAAGAGTCAAGAACAACAACTAGCCATGTTCATCTTCTGAGATCTCAAAAAGGCCTTCGATAAAGTTTCTCAGCGTCCAATGTGGGCAGTCCTCGCCAGGTTCAAATGTCTATCTGACTTCATCACCCTAGTCCGCTTCCTTCACGAGGTCATGTTTGGCAGAGTCTGCCACCAAAACCTCTCCTAGAGCCATTTGCAATCACTGGCGGTCTTAAACAAGGGTGCATTTTAGCTCTGCTTGTTTTTCGCTGTACATGGCAGCCATGTTTAACGAAATCCCACTGGGGACCCCCACCATTGACATGAGGTAACGCATGGACTGCGGGCTATTCAATCTCGCACGATTTCGCGCAAAGACTAGGACATCTACAATCTCAGTCCGCGAAATGCAGTATGCAGACGACAAAGCCACCCCGAGCAAGACTTCTGATAGCCTTCCTAAGAGAGTAGACCTTTACAACTTTTCCTACTAGCGTTTTGGGGTGCATGTGAACACCGAAAAGACTAAGGCTCTTATCCAATCACCGCCCGGTGAAACCCTCCCAAGTAGCAACATCACTATTAATGGCTAACTCCTGGAAGAAGTGGATCACTTTTCATACTTGGGGAGCATTCTCTCGAAAACTCCCACGTGCAGAAAAGACGTGGAAGACTGGATCAGGGCAGCCCATTCTGCCCTCGGTCGCCTCTGCAGCCGCGTTTTCAACAACATGCGCTGACAATTCGAACCAAGATCATGGTCTTCCAGGCCTTGGTGCTCTCTACCTTTTTCTATGCCTGCGAGACTTGGACGCTCTACCGCCGTTGTATCAAACACCTCGTGCGATTCCAGCAATACAAGCTGAGACAGATTCTCAAAATACGATGGAAAAATTTCTTTAGCAACACCGAGGTACTCAACCGAGTTTTGCTACCCAGCGTCGAAGCGACCATCATCCACCATCGTCTTTACTGGGCAGGCCACGTCCTACAAAAGGACCCTATCGTTGTATACGGACAAGTATGTTTGTAATGTTTGTTCCTTACATAAATATTTCCGTTCCTTTTTTCTCTAAGATTGCTATGTTGTTTATTTATTTATTTGTTTTTGATTTTTTTACCATGGAAGATTCGTAATATTATATACCTATTGTTATATGCAGCGTTTAAAGGATTTAATCAAACAACTAGGTTATAAAGATACTTGTAATTACATAAAAAATTAAATATTAAAACGTTAAATCTACTAAAGCTATAATAAGAGGATATATAAAAAAAATACTACCAATGAGTAATACGCGATGGTTGACACAAAATTTCACTTTAATACGGCATGTGAACTAAAGAGAATAATTAATTTCGAATCCTTTTACCTTTAAACTAAGTGGAATCGGGGGGGGGGGGTGATGACCTTGAACTAGACTCTCGTTGAAGCGGTGAATCCAGGCGTAGGTTAGCGCGGATGTGAGGCTGATGGAGGAAATAGCTAACAGTCTCTTTGAGCATGGTAGAGGTTATTCGCGAATAACGGCTGACTTCAAGGTTAGTGAGGAGGGGCGCGTGGCTATGCATCTTGACTTGACGATATAAGCAAGGAGATAGTGGATGTAAGATTATTTAAATCATTAGGTTACACTTGTGGGGTTTCTCGATGATGAGACTTGACCAAGAAGTAAATCCTTTCTCGAGTGGAACTTCACTTTGGTATTCCTCAATGGTGAGGGATATCTGTTTTATTCCACGACTGAAATAGGGGGTTTCTCTGACGTGATTGGTATGAGAGGGATTCTCTATACCGATGGTCTACTCTTCAATGTGACCAAAAGGAACAGCCTCGGGAAGAAAAATCGCCCTTGGTTCCACTTCTTCTTAATTTCCGGATTGACTCCGGTACTCGTCTTCTCTCAATCGCTAACTCGATTCTCTCCACTTTTCTCCAGATCGATCTAAATATACCTCAATTATCCCCTGGGGAGAGGCGAGGGGAGGAGAGATGAGTGCTCACCTTTAAGCCTCTTTCCGAGGACATCACTTTTCAACGTTGGAACCTTTAGCCTTACTGGTTTCTTCTGTTTTTTGTCGCAGAAAGTGAAATTTCCTCTATTTGACGAAACTAAACTTAAACAATAGGAAGGGACAGTGATCCTGTTGATACTTTCTTATTCTAAAGGCTATACCACACTCATTTGTTTATACTAACGGGCTACGGAATCGGCTGATGGTAATACTTCTTCGCGAGCCATATCGAGGATTGTTTTTGGACAGCGGGGCACCGGGGAAGGGATGGGAGGGTTAAAGTATCGGCCTATATGCCACCTCTCTGTTGACGCTGTGTAACCGAACTAACGTCTGTTTGGTCCTCTTGATATTTATTTGTCCACAGACCCCGCCTGACTCTCCAGGATTATGCTCTAGGGGTAACTCACCACCGGAACAAGACCCCGAGGAGGACTGAAGTGCCAATACAAAGACCAGCTTTAGCGCACTCTGGCCCAAACCAACATTGAATCTTAAACGTGGGAGCAAACTGCCGGGAACAGTGGAGCCTGGAGGACAGCTCTCCGCGACGGCACTGCGGTCTTTGAAGAGAACAGAAGACAGCATGTTGACAAACGTACAAGGAAGAAGGAGCGACTGGAAAAACCTTGCCCTCCTCCTCCTGCCCTCCCATGTGACTTATGCCTGTGGCTCTTCCACAACAGACTGGTGCTCCAAAGTCCTATATGGCACAAACATCAAGCGAAGAGAGCGGATAACTGAAGACAAAACCAATGCTCGGACAAGAGCTGGAGCCGACAACGATTTTTCTGGAGAATTTAAGAATGACCGCCTTAGCGAATGATCAGATTTTAATTTTAGCCAAATGGATTCGATACTACAGGAAGAATTGAAGCAAGAAATCTAATCTAAGAAAAGGTATTGCCTAGCACTAATAGGTTTATATTAAGAAATTTGCAAAATATCCTTGGGAAAAATTATATTTAACTTGGCTAATATACAGGAAATAAGATTTGCCATACCTATAAGTGAATTGAATAATATAAATATTTTTATTGGAGATCCTTAAAATCCTTACAACGTTAAATTTTTAACCTAAAGTTTAAAAAAATTAGTAATGAGACTTTTCATTGAATTTAATACAGCAAAATTTGAATCGAATTTATTCCACTCTTACTACTATTTCTTGACCAAGAATTTTTTATTGGTTAATCGAAAACCATTTAACAAATTCGTAATTTATCAATGTCGCATGTATTGTGTGTTTTTCTGCATAGCAAACTAAAAGTACGATATAAGTCATTAATTTATTTCGAAAGATACCGTCGTAGTTCTTTAGAGAAATCAAAAAGATAGCAAATAATGGCATCTCGAAAAAATCTCGAAAATAATTGAAGACAAACAATAAGATTTGAAAGCCGTGCTCTAAGTAAGAGTGCGGGCTCTGGTCCTTTCTGAAGACGAGACCGCGAGGAGAAAGAAACTGTAAAGGAGTGAAAGCTCCAATAGACAGGATCACCAGTGTTGAACAGATGGTTACCGGTGGTTAAATTTAGCCCAAAATGTGACCAAGGATTTCTCATAAAATATAGTAAAATATAATACATTATAATAGAAGCTTATTCTTTACATTGCTAGTTATCGGTGCTTCGTCTTATGCATTTATGGAGAATGAGACTTTGAATTTTGAGCGGTTTAGAGATGAGAACAAAGAATCCCTTGTAGGTACCTTCTAGCCATGGAAGATACTGATATTGAGTGGGTAATGCGTTGAGTTAGTTTGAAATGCCTCAAGTCTGAGATTATTAATAGAGTGAGAACCCATGCCTGGATCTAGCCATGAATCCGGCCCTTTAGGGGATGAATATATTTAACGACCACGTTACACCCATTCTTCTACTCCCTAATACCATTAAAGAAAGAGAACAGATGGCTTATTTATAATTATCCAATAACGCTTTATTTTCCTGTGACGAGAAAGGTTATGAGGGTCAAATGAGGCTTTATTTTAACAAAGGCCTTCGGAGAAGATTCAAAATGACTGATTTCGTAAAGCAATCCCTCTTCGTCAGTCTGAATAAATGCGTTGAGATATGTTTTATTGTTAAAGTTACAAAGTAAAGTGCAATAGACAGTTCGGTGTACAGACACAATAAAAAGAGGTTAGATTTCTTCTTACTCGAAAGAAGTAAAAAAGTGCCTTAACGTTCATAACCAAAATAAACGTTCTTTTGTATGAAAATTACTGAATTTCGCTGATGAGAAATTATTCATTTACTATGCAAATACCACTAATAAGTCACGAAACAATTGTAAACTCTTCGCTAATAATGTTAAAACGTTACAATTTTTCAAGGGATTTATTTCAATGTCTGTAATTTATTTTACCCGTAGACTTTAGCTCATGGTTTAAAGGCAAATTAGTTGTGGGAAAGATATTGTTTCGTCCTATTACTTTAATGTTAATTAATTAATTTAACGAGTTTATTGTTGTTAAAGAGTTTCTGTGTGACATTAGCGGTAGCTTGTGCGACTGAGTATGTATGTTTATAAAATATTATGAAATTGCTTTAGTGTCATCAAAGTTATAGTAAAAATTAGATGGATTTATAAATCTTTTGCTGTTATGAGACTAATGCGGTATCGAGGGATTTTTAATTTTTGAATACTTATTTTATTCTATCTTTAGTTTTTATTTAATCAAAGAACGATTTTTAATTATTTAGGGGAGGGTTAAATCAGAGACTTTTCTATAACAATATTTAAAAGTTGATCAATAAAATTGTGATGGGTAAAAATTATTTTCAAATCAAATATCTCATTAGGTTTTTATTATGTAAATTTAAGTTATAATATTTAATATAATAGGTATGCACTTAGACAGCTGATGGAAAATAGTGAATTGTTATGCCAGAAACATATCGATATGTGTAGAGGACAAGTACGTAAAATATTTTAGATAATTTTTAATAGCGATAGTAACATCTTAAAATCTATACTATTGCCAATTCCAGCCGGTTTTTTTCTAAAGTGCCAAATTTAATAAAAAATTTATAATTACTTATTGTGCAGTGGCAGTATAGTTGAAGTAAAACATATTCACTACACGAAACCGTTCGGTGCAGCTAGGTAGCAAAACTGTACAAGGAGAGGTTGCTTTAGCAGAAAAAAATGCAATGGGAAGGGAATAGAATGATATAAAATGGAATGTTATCAAATAGATAAATAATTTGTAACACAGAAGAAGAATATCTAAGTTACATTGATAGCAACAAACATCCGAGATATGAGTTGAGTAAATGAAAAATTTTATTATTTTGAAAGATTTCGATTATCTCTTTTTTCCGATTACAGTTTAACAGGAAAGGTAAATAGCTTTGAAATAACGAAGGTTTCTAAGCTAATTTCATACTGAAATCCTAGTTTAAAATGCAAAACTCTATTAATAACAGTACGCAAATATCTAACCAGGCAATGGCTTCGCCACCTTCCCCTACGGGTGAAGCTTGCGCTTTGCTACTAAGATTAAAATTTAAAATCTAAAAAAAGCCGCCATGGTTAAATTTTTATAAATTTTCTGAACTTTGCCAATTATAATAATTTTAAAAATGAACTCTAAACTATTTCCCCCCTTTTAAAATATCACGTTGCTAAAATATAGTTATCATCATCTTCATCACTAACTCTATAATTCAAGAACGGGATTTTTTGGTGTATTTGAATAATAATTTCATCTTAGTTTGGTTATGACTTAAGTATATTTTAAATTTTTATCAAGAAATTTCTAAGAATTTCTTTAGAGTTTGAAAAAACAAAATAGTTTAGTTCAGAAAAAATAAATAGGATTATCTAATGCTTTATAATGTTTTAAAAGAAAATTTCTTAAAATTTTCTGCTAAAATATAGTTATAGATAAAATAAAAAAGCAGCCTTACTTAAATTTTAATAAATTTTCTGAACTTCACCAATTGTAATTCATTTTCTTTTAAAACATTAGAAAGCATTGAATAATCCTATTTATTTTTTCTGAACTAAACTATTTTGTTTTTACAAACTCTAAAGAAATTCTTAAAAATTAAAAATATAAAATATAAAAATTTAAAATATACATAAGTCATAACCAAACTAAGATGAAATTATTATTCAAATACTCCAAAAAATCATGTTCTTAAATTATAGAGTTAGTGATGATGATGATGATGATGATTAAGTATCAAAGTTTATACAATCGGTTCAATTTTGTGCTCACGAAAAAGAAATCGTATGTCTGCTAGTGAAATCTCTTTCAGATAAAAATATTTAAAAAAATGTATTTTTTTCATAAAATTAAATATAATACGAAATTTGAATTCTCTGGCTTGAAACCTTCCATTAATATTTATTTAATCTAGAATGTTTCATTCCATTTTTAGCTAAGTCGTTATTGCTATGATTCTGAAAGTATCAAGTCAAATATATACCCATTAGAGCTTATATAAAATTTATAAAATTTGTTTGTTTCGGTTCAAATGAGTAAAAAGGATGATACATTGTATTTTTCCCTTGAACCACAGTTGAATATTCACATAATTTAGGAGGTTACCTTATCTAAATAAATAAAATTAGGTCTAGTATATTGGAAACCTCCATAGACCACAGATAACCTTCGTAACTTTTTAATGGAGAGCCTTATTCAAGGATTTTCTCCATCTCTTATTTGAGCTCTTAAGAAAATTTAAAAGAGTGACTGAATTTAATCATAATATTGACTAAAATCTATTATTTCATTTAAAATTTGAGATATCGCTATACAGATTATAATTTGGATATAAATATGATTTCAGTGATTGAAATCGAGAAGTGAATTTGCTTATTCAGATTGATTTTTCCAGCCTATCTAAATCTAAACATTGTTTCGTTTCTTTAGGGGATTAGATTTACCTTCTGACTAGTTCCAAATGGCTAGAAAAAGTAGTTTTTGTCTATTATTTCATCTGGCGACTGCCTTCTAGGGCATAAGTCGCCGTACCCAAGCTAGCTTGTATCTAGGCTATATTAAAAGCCAAATTAAAAAACGAAAAAACAAACCAAAGAAAAAAAAAACACCCCCACAAACAAAAATACAAACAAAAAGCCCCCCCAAAACAAAAAACAAATGAATTGAAAAAAATATAGAGCGAGCTCCATCGACGGGGAAAGGCCCGCCCTTCCCCGCCGAAGAAGACCGCGATCCATATTTGAATATTAAATAACGAGGAGAAGGCCAGCCTCCTCCAAAATGTCTAAAAGTCCACAAGTCGGTGTGTACGAACTCGTCCCGAGCACAAGGAACAGGTGGTAGCGACGCCGCTCATCCCGGTACTGGGACAGGCAATTTGCGCGAAGATCACCCAGACTGGGACATTCGACAAGAATGTGCCGAACAGTCTGGGGGATGACGCAGTCGTTACAATAAGGCACAGGCGAGCACTCCATCAAATGGCGATGCCTCACACGAGTGTGCCCGATTCGGACAAGAAAAAGTATAGAGCGAATGTACCCTTTAGTTAATATAAGACACAATCTACAAATGTAGGAAAGCTAATGACAGCCCATCTTTGTGTATCCGTCAGGAATTCAGGCTTTCTACGAGTTCTATTGCTTCGAGAATTTCTTCCTTCGACTTCATAGGTGTTTCGGCGAATTACCCCAAATGAGGTAAAAATGAAATATCTGGGGTATTTAGATTAATAAATAAAATTGCAGTAAAAAATTAAAGTAGTTAATAATGAGCCAAATTAAAAAAGTAATATTTTATTCAAACAAATAATTTTCAATTCCTTAATAAAAATGAAATATAATTTGCGGGGACCACAACATAAGTTGCAATAATGTACAAAGGGCAAAGATTGTAGCGATTGGTCAACTACGGGTGTTAGTACTGACTTAGAAGGTACGACAACTGAATCTACCATTATTGTCGCTACCGTCACGTAAATTGTGGGCTCGATTCCTTTGTTGCTATCGACACCCGAATATTCGACTCATACTCTCTGCTGACTACCTACGAATTGAGATTTTTTACTTGCTTAGTAACAGACTTTGAGCACCGCCTACATGGAAAAGAGCCTATTCTGGAAGTATTTTGGTCAATTCAATGAGGGCTTAAGTACCTCACTGCTCCCGTCCATCGCCCTGCGTGGGAACCCGCTCGGATGACTGCCATTCCTTGATTTGGTCTTAACTATGTCGGCCACTTGGACTGACATATTAAGGACTTATGTGAAAAGTGGTTTGAAGACTAGCCTACAGCGGAATCAGAAGTCAGAAATGATCAAGAAACTGGGGCATACCTGTGAGTCTCGGACGGAGGAGAGATCCACATCGCCCCGGGGACCCGGCCAGAATCATTAAGGAAAGTAACAGCCGTCTCTATATAGTTAGATGCAGTTATGGCGTAAGTACCCGATAAGGGGGGGGGAGGGGCAAAACTTTAGCGGCCGTTGATTCGACTGCCTCTGCATCAAGTCCACCATAATTCACCCCTCTTGAGGTTCCCAATAGAGATCCATCCCATCCATCCATCACCCATCATCCTGGCATCAAACGAGCGGGGGATCAACTAGCTAATGGACGGGGGGGTTTCACCATTTTTCAGATTTATACACCGACCTACCCGCACTAACCGCTACCTCCTTTACTATCTCATAACCTCTCTTTTCACTCTAAACACTATAATTACACGTTGGTTTCAGAAAAAAAGACATCACAAGAGGACTTAGAGGAAGTCGTGAAAGATCATGGAGACCCTTACTAAGAGGGCCCCGTTCAGGACCATAAAAGGAGGAAAAGCCCTGGAAAAGAGAAAAGTTTGCGAAACCCTCTACCTTGAACAAAAGGTGGCACTGGTGAAACTGATTGAAGTTTCATCTGGTTTTATTGCCACCTGTGCAGAGACAGAAGATCTGGACCGGCTCCTGACTGCAGAAGGAGCTAACACACTAAAACGCAACGGGCTGGAGGCAAAAACCCCTGACAAGTGGCAGCGAATCGCAGCGTCATATGCCGCAAAGTGGAGAGTTGGTTGGGTGAAAACTCGACCGAAAGCCTGAAAGAGGAGATCCAGATGAGCAACCTGTGGGCGAAAGTCCTGTAGGTCATAAAATTCTGTGAACACGCCCACGTATTCAAATAACGTTCACCACCACCGACATGGCCAGAAAAGCGACATTGGACGGAATCCTGATTTTCAATATGAGAATCCCAGGAGATAAGATCCAGCAAGAGAAATTTAATAGCATAGAATGTGCTTTGCATGATATAAACTTGAGGACCACACAATGACGATATACCAATATAAAAACAAACTGTGGTGCAGTAAATTCGCCACAGAGGGACACCGATTTGATAAGTGCGAGAACACTAAGAAGAAATGTCTCAATTGTAAAGGGTACCACAGGACCATGGCCCTGAACTGCCCAAAGCGCTGAGCCATCATCGAAAGGAAGAAAGAAAAAGAGAAGAAAGCAAAGGAGTTGACCTACCCGAACGCCACCAAGAAGAATGGAGAAATAAAAACTGCACAGATGAATATCTCAGAAGATCTAAGTGCAAAGATACTGATCTGCATTACTCACGCAAATGTGGCAAATGCAGTGAAGCTTAGCTGCTACAACCAGGTACTCAATGCACTCTTAAAAGCTAACAATCTTCCGACAGTAATCATGCCTTTAGAACCTGTTTGCTCCAATGTATTCAAGAAATGGTTCATCAGAAACAACAGTGTCAAATATGAACTGGAAGAGATCGTAGAAGCTCCCTCATCGGAGGAATCTGAAGAGGACGATGAAGCGGAAGATGAAAAGTCTGAAATTGAGGAGGGATCCTCCTCTTCTGACAACGACGAAGGCCCTTGTAACCGTACACGAGCTACGAAGAGCAGGTCCAAAACGCCAAGTCTACCTCCAAAGAAGGAAAAGCATGGGCACAGTAAAACCATCCAGTCAGCCCCCAAGAAGAAAAAGAAGAATAAGAAGAAGCATAGGTAAAAACAATTCATAATGTTACGGAACGCACTGAAGATACTGAAAATTAATACCAACGGCTGAACGAAGAAAATAACTCTTTACGGAAATGTATTCAGGGAAATTGATGCAAACAGCATTTTAATTTCGGAACACGAGATCGACACGCGTAGTGCAGAAATGAAAATCTGGAACTATGACGTCTTGATTACAAATTATTCGCAAGAGCAGTTCGACGGTGCCGAAATTGCAATAAAGAAAGGGAATAAATACACGCAAATAAAAAATCTAGAAGAATCTTATCTTGCGATTGAGGTCGAAATCGACATAGGAAAGTTGGTCATTGCTATCGGATATAAACTGCCAAGGAGAGACGTGTTACCAATTCACACTCTCACTGGCCGATTTGGCAGAAGAGCCCCCACTATATTAATGGGGGATCTGAACGCCAGATGCAGAGAATCTGGTTACAGGACCTTCAACGGTATAGGAAGAAGTCTGAACCTATTTGCTGGACAGAAATATTGCCCAGCGAATAGGCCTCGACTTCCCCACCTTTGTCAGAGCAGGAAGTGCCACAAAACTAGACATCTGTCTGGCGAATCGTCAGCTGCTGTTCAATTACTACGTGGAACCAGTCCATGTACCATGTAGTAACGATATATGGATCCTAATCACTATCAACAGGAACCCTATACAAGTTCCAGCTGTAGTCAAAAAGAACTAAAGAACAGCAGACTGGACACGGTATGAGCGCCTTCTCGGAGCCTACGATCCGCCCAACTTGGACGAGGCAATTCTCAGGGAGATCGACGATGCACTCGATGAGGCACTCGACGACCTCAATAACCATCTCATCAACGCAGATAATGCTAGTATCCTTAAGTTAGACTATAGGACCATCCCTACTTACAGATCGACTGAATACCTGAAGGATTTATACCGTGAGCTGAAATTATTGTATATAACAACATCATCAATGCATCAGTTCACTCAATGCAACGAAGTAAAGAAAGCAAAGAAGAGCTGAACAAGTTGATCCTCGAACAACAATCGAGACAGTAGAATGATGCGATCGATAGCCTGGATCACGAAGCAACTCCAAAGATTTTGGGAAAAAGATCAGAAATATCAAAGGATTGACTGGGAAGAAGAAGATCGAATTACAAAAAGAAAATGGAAACATCGAAACGGAAGAAGGAAGAATTGAAGAGATATTCCGAGTTTATTGGGAAAAAATCTTCAGAATAACTGAGAAGGAAAACGAAGACTATGACATAGAGTTTGAAAGCAACATCATAGACGAGCTTAATGAACAAATACACAAGACACACCCTCACCACCAGGTGGATAGACAGCACAACGAAGACGCCGAGATTACCGCTAATTCCGACAAAATCCCAAGGACAATCGGGGCTTTCAAAGTTAAACTTTGAAAAGGCACCAGCCAATGTCATCGAGGGGATGAGAAGAATATATAACGCCTGTCTGAACATGGGACAATTTCCAGATGCTTATAAAACGGCTAAGGTGATTTTCTTCCCTAAGCACGGAAAAGACCCAACGTTGAAGGAGAGCTACCGGCCAATTTTACTTCTATAATTTGGCGGAAAGCTCTTCGAGAAGATTCCAACCGAAGACTGGTCTTTCATCTGGAGGAAAACTCCCTCTTCAACCAACATCAATTCGGGTTTAGGAGGAAGCGAAGTGCGGAGATGGCGATTAATGTCATCACAAAAAAGCTAGCCCAAGCAAAACGTGAAAGAATTTACGTGGAAATTGTTTGTCGAGATATATCAAAAGCGTTTGATAAGGTGTGACAACGGAGGATGCAGTACAAGATCTTACGACTGGGCCTATGTGAAAACTTAGAAAGAACTCTCTGTGACTATGTCATTGAGAGAGCGGTGTAAATCAGTTTACGGTACACGGACGGACCAAAGTTTCAGCTTACTGCGGGCCTCCCGCAAGGGGAGTGCCTGTCCCCCACTCTCTACTTGATTTACACTGTTGATATCTCAACCCCTGTAAGCCACACTTGCCTCAACATTTAGTTCGCCGATGATTTCACACAGATAATCACTTGTCCATGAAGGAATGCTCCTCGGAAAACTCGTATGACAGCAGCAGAAATTTAAAAACTTACCACCTACGAGGCCCGGTGGAAGATCCGGAACAACCAGGAAAAGTTCAAATTAGTTACCATAGGCCAGAGACTACTTTACGACGTCAGGGTGGGGGATAGATGTAAACCTTACACCACGGAGTGCCATGTACTCGAAATGAAGATTACTTCGGCTAGGTACAAGAAGCAGGCCCAATAGAGAATTACCAAGGCGACGGCTGCAGTCAAAACTCTATACATGCTCAGAAATCTTCGTGAAAGCAATAAGAAAAAGATCAACAATGCACTTGTAAGATCGACACTACTATACCCCGCTTTCACCCTCTCGTGTGTCTTGACCGCATAAAAGAGGAAACTACAAGCCGTGCAAACTAAATGTATGTACCTAATTACAGGTATGTACAGGCGAGAGAGTAGACGCCAGGAAGAGCTGCACCGGGAGGCGGGGATAAGTTCCATTAACGTTGTCATATAAGAACGGACAAGGAATATGTAGGAAATGGTTAATCGAGAATTCTACGATTATATCGTCCAAATGATTAACCAGAACAGAAGAGGCATAAGCTGCGCCAGATTTCCAAGCTCCGCTGGGCTTTTAGCTGGCGGAGCAGAAGTGCCGTTCTACGCATGAAAAGAAGAATGTTTTTACCCAGCCTAAAGAAACCAACCGAGTAAAAAGATTACCCAATTATGAAACCTCACCAATTTATACAATAATTCACCGATGAAGACCCCAAAATAAGGAAGAAGCCATCCAAGAAAAAAACAAAAGACACAATTTACACTCACTACATAATATACCAAAAATCAAAAACACTAAGCACAACACTGAAGTGATTAAAGTAATTTATTACCGCAACAGCAAATGAGAATATCACCCAAGTACATTAATTTATTTTTGAAGACAAATGGCTCGAACGCCATATTATATAAACTACTAACTCAAAGACAACAAAGGAGCCACAAAAGAAAAAATATTTAAAAAGCGATAGGCCTGATCATCAGGCCCTTAGCATCTCTTTGCGCCCTAACACACTTCTTTCTCTTTTCACCACTTGTCTATTTTCCGATATCTGTCCCTACAGCTTTTCTTTATCCCCTTTCCACGCCTACACTCTTACATCAATTGAATTGAATTGTTGCTATCAATAATTTTCTCTGCTTGACTTCAAAAGAAGTGCATTATTTATGCTGATGCTTAAGACATTCAACGACCAGAGTCGGCTATTGTTATAAGGTTTGTCGTAAGAATTATGTGTGCACAATGTAATATTTTAATAGTTTATTTTGTGTCTGAATTTATTATTCAATTTATAAATATTTTAAGGGGCTTATAAAATAATGCAAAAGTTTGACAGTTTTCTATTAATTTTATATTTAATACGATTTTTCGTAATTTCATTTTTGTATCCCGATATTTATGAGTATCAATATTAGCTATATGCTGCAATCATATTATGCAGCCGTTTTTCAATAATTTTCACGTTTACTCTTCTGGTGGCATACAATAGGAAACAGAAATACAGGGATGAGTTTCTCAATTATGGCCTAATAAAAATAGAAGGCAAAGGAAATATTAAACTTCAGTATTGTCTGTTTGAAAGTACTGACGTCAACGTCTTTCAAAAGAAGTGAACTGGACAATTTGATCTCAGATGTGTGTTTCAAATTGTGGAAATACTTTATGAATTTGGAAAGGTGTTTAAAAATGGAAAGATTGGATAGTAACATGAGAAGTGCATTTAATCAATGTTCTGCAACAAGAACTAGCTTTGAACTAGCCGTTTGATTGCTCCAAACTAGAAACCTGCGCCTGTAAAAATGACAGAGATCATTTGTGGTAAAAAAAATCTAGGAGACTGAATTCGTCCCGTTATCTGCAAAAGTTGTAAAAGAGAAAATTTCGTGAATTATGTGAGGATGGAGAGGCTGAATATTCAGGACTACTTTATCACACAGCAGTGATGTGGTTTTCACAGGAAAATGTTTTGAATCGATTTTTGCCTCTCTAAAGAACTTGAATATTTTATGGTTGCAGGTAAGTCAACAAACTCGTCTCGTGTTGCAAAACTCGCATATTTAGATAATATCTTTGGTTATGTGAATACATTGAACAAAGTATTGCAAAGGAAAAGCATCTATGTTATTACATTCAGAGAAACAAATTCAGCATTTAGGTCAAGGCACCTTTCTCTATTGGAGCCATAAAATAGACCAAAATAAAATAGCTTAGTTTACAAAATTATCTATGTTTTTGGGAAATTGCAAAGATAATTCTTTTGGTGACATCAAGGGTAGAGTTAAAGGGGGTCTTATCAAACTCTGATAGCGTTTCTCCGATTAATTCCCAGATGTCGATTAACATACTGTCTTTTAGGGTGTAACTCATTTAAACCTTGAAATTGGTGATGTGTCAGAAGAGCGTTAAGGATTGGTAGAGGCACTCCTTGAATTTTGCTCCAACAATGAAGCACGTATTGAATTTCAGATCAAGAGTGCAAAGGCTTTCAAAATTGTACATTAACAATTTTAATGCTCTTTGTGCATCTCGGGTTCCGTGGACTTCCATGTAATTGAGGATAATTTTGATTTACACAAATTTGTTCTGGGTTAATACCTCTAAATATTTACTGACTTCTGATCCAGGTCATACTTTCTAAGACCTATTTAATTTTTTAGTTCTTAAGTAGCATATGATCGCTATCTGATTCTGAGTGAAATCACGAAATTATTAACCTTAATGTAATTCTAACCGATGCGTGTAAATTACCATCTGAGAATAAGGAAACCATACTAAAAATATTATTGAATGTTTGTAAAGAAACTGGTGAAGTTATGGGCAGTGGATGAGAGTAAAAGAGCATTAGACAGCTAGGGATGATTTGAACCGAGATAGGGCATATATCATATCTTTGCCTAGTTCAGCACCGAAGGCAGTACCTTTAGTTGAGTGTTAGTACCATTTTGATTGTATTTCACAAGGAAACTTAAACTCTAAGAAAAAAAGAAGTGATAACAAAAATGTAGGCTTATTAAATACATCCGGCAATTTTATTGATTAGGGAAAATTAAGGAAGAAACAATGCAACGTCTCCATCAAGTAAATAATTTTTGATAAGTGAAATTGATAAGTGCAATTATTAAACTTTGCTTTTTCTCTATGAATTGAATGCTATTTTGCCATTTACAACATAAAAAGTAATAAAAATGATAATATTATATTTTTGTATTGGGCTGCGAGTTGTCAAAAGGCCTTTTTCGCTTTTGATTTAAGGTTTCTCAGGATCAAAGTGAAGAGGAATAAACAGCAGGATTTTAGAGTGAATCCACTTTTATTCCTTCCCGATGTTTCCTTCTTACTTCTTGCTTCTTCGCGGAATTGAAGCTTATACAACCCTATGAGTAGCTCTATGTAAGTGTGTATGTGCATATAGGGGGTTGTGAAGAAATATACTAAGAATTCATGGTATGAGGCGAAGGATTAATTTGAAATAATCTTTTGTTCTTATAATAATAATAATAATAATAATAATAATAATAATAATAATAATAATAATAACAAAAATAATAATAATAATAATAAAAATAATAATAATAATAATAATAATGTTTTCATGTTGATATGGATCCTCTCCCGTCTACTTCAGCAAGGAACTTATACCTCGTTTAGGAGGAAGACAGGGAAAGGTGAGTTGGGAGTTCAGCTACTCTCTAGCACACCTAGCAATCTCCTCTTTGATCTATTCGAAATTTTACCTTAAAGGCATTTTCACTCACCCACTTCACCATTTGCCTTTACTGGTTGAAGCGATGATGGCATCTTAAATTTATACAAATTTTATACGAAAATCAATCTGTGTAGTTAAATTGGGGTTATGCACCTGCCTTGAGAGCTTCAAAGAGGAGACTAATCGGAAAAATGTGTATCATAACGGCGCGCAACTCTCCAATACCGAGTATCTCTAAGAAAGTATTCCTTGTAAGAGATGAAGTTCAGGACGTTGCCCTTAACACCTGATAAGACGTTTTAATCCTAACCTAAATTTCTCTTCCTTCACCGATGAGTAAAGAAATTGTTGAATTTAAATGATTTCGTGATCCAAATAGTAATTTAAATCCTCAGGATAAGACCTTGGTACTAATCCTTAAATTACCTAGTATTGATTGTTTGTGATTAATTTTATAATCCAACATTCAGAACTTTAGGGCTAAAAGTAGGAAAGAAAAGGAGTTCGGAGGATATCCTGACAGAAGTTATGTGTATGTGTGTTTGTTTGCGTGAGTAAAGAGCAATTCTCGCGAGATTCTTCACTAGGTTTAAAATCTCCTCGCGGAAGAACCAAGGGTGTTCTAACACACTTTTCTCATTTCGTCAACACAAATATTCTCTCTTCAGGCCTTAAATTACACCTTAACATGGACACGAAACTCCCCCGTCGAAAGACCCATTCCAAAACGTCTCCAGTGAGGTTGAAGTCTTGATATGTACATGTTTATCGTTCGTCTATACTTAATTTTCATTGGTTCAGCTTGTGCATAACGTCCACTCACTTCGTTTTTGAATAGTCAGATTATCACTACCTGTATCGAACTACCAATCCTTTCGAGTACGTTTCTTAGCAAAACACATGCGAGAAATTAACACTATAACATTGTATTGGATCTCGTTTTGACCATGTTAAGAAGAATCAACAGAAATTATGAAGAGAATACATTTTTATCAATGCTTAATGGCAAATCTTCCTACTTAGCCTTTCTCGGAAAATAGCTTGGTCTTGGTCGAACCAGCCTAACTGAACCTTCTCTCCTTCACGCCGCTGTGACTCATCTTTTGAAGGTCAAGAATAGCTTAATTTTCACATTTCATCGCCATTTGAAATCCGTGTGGGTTCAAAGCACAATATCTCAAAAGTGGACAAACTATCGTAACTTAAGATCTACATATCTGAGAGAAAATTTTAAAATACTTTTGTGATACTATGGAAATTATAAGGTTATCTTTTTAGCTCTGAAGGGATGAATCTTTTGCATATAGGATATAATTGGCCGATATTTCTCAAAATGTTGACTGTCCCTTCGATTGAGGAGTTTAATTTGCATGAAATAGCTAACAGGTTAAATAAGACTGGCTTTGTTTATACAAATTTAAAAACTTTTGAATTAGATTTTTTAGCAGGAAAGCCCCTGTAATCAGTTGTTTTCCCACATCACCTATGGCAAATTTCTGGATAATTTAAATGATAATTTAGGTAAACTACAAAATCTGACCTACCAACCTTATTATATATTTTCACTAACTATTCAGCCGCTAATCGAAGTGTAGAAAAACTGTAGCGGGCAAAAGTTTCAGGAAGATTTATCTTCTAAAACAACCACAAATCAGACGTGAAACATTTAACTATTTAACGTCTCTCTGTCAAATTCAAATTTCCTTTAAAAAGGCCCTCTTCCAAATTTCCAATTAAGCCTTGCTACTTCAAATTTCAATGTTTCCTCTCAATTCAAACTTTCAACAAGCCTTTCAAATGCCAAGAAAGAAGCTTACAAAGGCCAAATCTAGTATTCAAATTTCATTTCAAACGAGAACTCTGAAATTCCAAGTTTTATTTGTAAAATGTGTAGAGGACTCCACTCTGTCTTGCGCTGCTCCGTTTATCATTGATTTCCATAAAGATAAAATGTGCATTAAATTTATTCTTTGCAAAAGATGCAGCATTTTGCGCCACGTTGGTGATGCTTGCATTTTTTAGAGTGACCCATTATCTTATGAATGTCGCGTCTGCAACACTTGGACTCATATTTCTGCCCTGATTACTGAGCTTATAAAAAATGAAGCCTTACATATGACTACAAGAGAGTCTGTGGCAAAATTTGGATAGGGAGTCAGACTCGTTCAGGTTTTAATCATACTTCCCTCCAACTTCTGCTTCCTACTTTGACGGTAGATCTTGGATTGCGGAGTAAGTTGGGATCGGTGAGATGCTTCATTGACTTTGCATCTCAGGAGTCTTATATCTCTAAACCCGTGACTCTCTTAGTGAATATTAACTTGGGGTAGTTTATTACTCACACATGCACATCAAAACTTTCAACGACATTCAATCCTTTATGTGAGAATTGGAAGACAATCTCTTCTTCGGCTCTCTCAAAATATTGGCTCAGTTCTTGATCGATCAAAATTTAAACAAGAAATTTTCATAAGACGTCTCGAAATTGGAATAGTTGATATGCAGATTAACAGTGTCCTCTTAGCAGGTAGAGCATTCAACCTCATTTTGTGTGAAATATCAAACTGGGTGAGTGAACTATTTACTTGGGGTCAACGTGATCCAATCCCTGAAGTCATACCCTTGTACGACAATGTGGGAAGGAGCCTTTATGACACTGATAGTTTACATACCTTTTGACCGTGTCATCTAATTCCATAGGATCCATAAAGAAGGGGAGTAGGTTGGCCTAAACTCCTCCGTTTGGTACCCCACTTCAGGTATCAGTCGTGAGCCTCTCTCGGAGGAAATAATAGGAAACATAAAATGGAGCTGGACAGGTCATAGGGCAAGATTTAAGACGATAGATGGACCCAAAAATTTACCGATTGAACTCCAATTAATAAAAGACAAACGAAAAGACCATAAACAAGATGAATAAATTGTCTTCAAAATATGCAAAAATTCGGAATCACTTTGAAAAAAACTCACAAGAGAATATGTTGTATTCATGATTTGTTAAAGTCGTCAGCGATGGCTGCTTGATTGAGCGTGAGCCACGACGTCTTCGAACTATTTCAAATACCCAAAATATGTATCGGCAAAGCCGCTTACTTTGAAATAATTACACACAAATTCGACTTCATTGTGGAAATCATGGTAGGTTGAGCAAAAGTTGTAGGTACGGAATATTAGTGTTTTTATTGCACTGATTTTGATCGAAAAGTCACAGAAGCTGAAGAAGTTTTTTGTGTAATTATTTCAAAAGAAATGGCTCTTCCGTGTTGTTGGTAGAGAAAATTACGTCAAGATTTTTAAACAACCTCTACCATCCTAAATTACAACTTCCTACTGTATCCAAAGACAGCTGTTATATAGTTTTCCAAGATATGGGTTTTTTTAATCAAAGACTCTTTAAAGAAATAACAATATTATAGAAATTCATTTATCAGACCGAATTTAAGATCATTTTTCAAAAGAATAATCATCTCTTTGGAGATTATTCTAATTGTAAAGACAGAATCCAGCCGGAACTCAAGCGCTCCGTCATTTACAAATTGACTTCCCCCGGATGCAACTTGGGGAATTATACCGAAAGTATGGCGCACTCGCTGAAGACGAGATTCTGTTCTCATATGGGAAAATGTCCTATCAAAGAAAGAGTTTTCACATATTTGTCTATATTCTATCCAATGTAAAACTGATGTATCCATTGAAGAGTTCAAAATCCTAAAGACCATCTCTGCCCCATTATTCTTACGGATTCAAGAATCAATGTTTAGAAAATATTTTTCCCCCACCTTAAATTCTGTCTCCTCTTCCCACCCACTAATTCTTCTCTAAAATAAACCAACTCCCTAAATTTTTTTTTTCCTACACCCCTCACGCATTCCCCGCAAGTCTTCGTTTAACAACTGTTCGCAAATGGTTAGTGTTTTTTCCCTAAAATGTTTTCCAGTGTTATCTCCATTTATTATTGTTAAATTATATTATTCACTAAATTATCTAACTTTGAAAAAACATTTCTTTAACCTGTACAACTCTACATTCCCCACTCCCCGCCCTTATTAAAAGTCAGACCTATCTACTACAACCTCCCAAATTTTTAAAATTTTTTGGAAAGTTTAAATTATTAACGTATAAGATTAGTCTTTCAAGAATATTTTTAAAATTCTCCGGTACCAGAAGATGGATGAAACATTTACCCGAAACGTTGTACAATCAAGTAAACTTAATGAACTTCCCGTTTTTCGTCATATCCTTCCTTCATCCTGCAAACTTAATTACAGCTCAATAGGAGAAGCCCTTATCAATATATATATATATATATATATATATATATATATATATATATATAAATATGAGACATGATGAATAGTATTCAATTAATAATATTCAATTCGGTGAAATTAATTTGGGAAAGTAATATTGCAATAAATCCTAAATGCATTGAATTAGATAATATTAAGGAAAGATATATTCACAGAATATGGCGTTTTCATGAGGACTGGTACACATTTTGTAGTCACTTACTTATGACACCTCGCGAGACATTTTGCGCTGCACTTCGTCAATCTGTCCTTGGTTCGTCTGTCTGCCAGATTGCTTTGTCGTTGGTAAGTCGAGTTTTTTTATCCTCGCCGACGACTGGCCTTTTTTATGATTGTGTTCAAGTTTATTCTCCCACGGTTGCATTTTGCTCTCTGCAATAGGAATGCGAGGTGTGGCGTATGTGTGATACATTTAAAAGTTTCTTTGCCCTATTGGTTTGGAAGTAGCCGTAAATGAGCTTTGGGCTGCCCATCTGATGGTCATTTTTACCAAATAATTAACCTGCCTACACGAGATCCGAATATTCTAGACTTAATCTTAATCTCCTCCCTAACATGGTAACCGACCTTCATGGTGACTACTTTTTTCCAAGAGGTGACCACAGACAGGTGGAATTGAGAGTTAACTTCAAAGTAAATGCTAACTACTACAGAGAAGATGCCAATGCTTCACTCATATCAAACTTCGCAAACGCCATTTGGCAACTTATGGTTGACAAATTACAAAATCAGGATTAGTCTCCCCTAACCTTTCGACAGTCCCCAATAATGTTGAAATGCTTTCTTGCATATAATTAACACAACCTACTCAAGGTACATCCCACAAAAAAACGAATCCAAAAGCTACAACTGCAAAGCCAAGATGGTTTGACAGAGAAATTCAAAAGGTTCCTGGACATAAGAAGGTGGCATACATTAAATTTGGAAAACAAAATTAACTGTAGATGAGAATAACTTTAAAATGTTAAGAAAAGAAATTAAGAACCTGATAAAATCCTCTAACAAAATTAAAAGAATCTATTGCTCACTAAGTAAAGAACCAATCCTAATTTATTCTCCAGCTATGCGAATAGTAAAAAGACAACCTCCCCATCGATTGGTCGGGAGATGGCCCAAAGTTTCAATAAATTTTCGCTTCTGTATTTACTACTGAAAATGAGACCATCGTTTCAGTTCCAGGGGATTTGTTCGACAACAATGAGTGTCGTAGAATTCCCTCCTTTTTGTTCTATTCTAAGAGTGCTAAGAGTGTCTAATATATTGATATTATAAGAATATCTTAACGAACAGAGCCGTTACAAAACACGTAAGGATATATAAGAGAAACGAACATTAATCCCGAAATAACCTTATATTTTACCTTTATCAATTGAATACATAACATTTATACATTACCTACAGCAATACTCTAAATATTCTTATAAACAAGAATTAATTAAATTAGTTTACCCACAAAAATTGGTTAACGTTTTCTCTACACACAACAATAATATAAGAATTAGGCTTACGGACTCATCTAGAGTTTAAAAGGCCTCAAGAATGTTATTGACTCTCGACGCGTGCCGCCGGCCAGATGTAGATGAGCGAGATCACACGGTTGTTTTGGCGAGGGTGGCAGCTGGGGGTCCACACGTTCTTCCGGGGGGGGGGGGGTTCTTCAAGGACGAGAACCAATACGGTGCTTTATGCAACACCTAGGCAGTCGTGGTCTCTCTGGCGAGAGTAAGTCGAACTTGGTTCTTAAATCAAGTTAACTTGGAGTGCGGTGTGACCACCGAATAACGAGCTCGAGGAGGAGCTTTTCTCCTTCGTTACTAATTTCCTCATGGACGAGGACTGAACTCGGGAAGGGTCTTCTTCAAGAGCGAGGATGACGGAAGGGGGGTTTCTCTGGCGAGAATAAATTACTTAACGTTCGGTTTTGGTAACCCAGAACTAGCTCGAGGATGAGCTTTTTCTTAATTCCAGTCTTCCTCAAGGGCGAGTATAATGGAGAGAGATTTCTCTGACGAAGAACAAGTTGAACTTGGTTCCTCACCAAGTTAACTAATAGTTTAGTGTGGCCACCGAGTAACGGGCTCGAGGAGGGAGCCTTTTTCTTCTTCTTTTCTTAATTTCCTCAAAGACGAGGAATACCCCTGGTGTTTAAGGTGCACCAGGATATGAGGAGTCTCTCTGGCGAGAGTAAGTTAACCTTAACAAAGTTAACTTAACGTTTGGTTTGATAACCAGGGACTTAGCTCGAGGATGAGCTTCTTCTTATCCCCTTAAGGTAGGTAGCCCTGCCTCTCTTGCAGGGTACTTCTTGGTCTGGCGAGCCAAGTACACTACCTCTCCAGTCTCGGTAGTTCGGTTTGATCCGAAGACTTCGTCACCTAGAGACTGACGTATACTACCTCGATTTTCCTTAGAGTTCCTCATTTATACCTCGTCACCCCACTGGGAGAGTGGTAAAAGGGAGAGGGGCTTGAGGACGGCCCCAGGAGAGTTCTTTTGGCCAACGGTTTTTCTCACGAAGTCAAACATCGGCTCCTCGTTAGCCTTCGAGATTGGGAGAAACACGTCTCCAATTTCTTATTTGACGTGAAACTGGATCTCACTCTCCTGGGGGAGATCTTACATTTTGACCTTTAGGGTCTTTCATGGCACCGAGTTGCGCCACGCTGCGGTTAAGCACTGAACCCGCCGATGCCTTCGACGGATGTCTTTGCGGTAACCGCCTTGAGACTGCATCACGAGTGAACGGGGGTGGGAGGGGAGGTGAAGGGACGATTTACCTACATACCTCCCATCGAAAAACTTAATGGGGAGGGGGGGACTCCTGGGAACTCAAAACAACTTACCTAACCTAGTCGAGATTAGCAAAGTTGTATTTTTTTGAGCCCTCTCTTACATTGTTTCCTTACACATGCACGCCCTCGCGTGCGTTTACACAGGCATTGTGTCAAACTAGACATACTCGATTTGCAATTTGACATAAAATTAAAAAAACCTTAATTCGTCGATTACCCACAAAAAAAACAAAAAACAAGCTACTCCTTTACATTTCTAAGTTTTTGAGAACTTAAATCCTACCGATAAATATTAACACGTACAACAAATGAAAGCATGGTTTCACGCTCATTAGGTACTGAAATAACCCTAAATGGTTTTTCGTCTCCGCCTATAGAGCAGCTGTACTTTATCGGCTCCTTTGATGTAGCTGATCCTAAAATGGTGCTCTAATACTAATACTTTACCGCGCCTGAGTCGGCCGTTCGGGTTATTGAGTCTACCCCAGTATGTTACTAAATGGTAGCGGTATTTCAACCTACTCGACTTACCCATATTATGGTACTTGACTCCCTTTAAATTGAACATTATGGCTAGAGCGGCCTGTTGTAGCGGGGCATAATTGATGGGAACGTGGGTCCCATAACTCTCCTTTAACCAGGTACACGGGAAGATCGTGTCTGGGTTCGATCTTTGGGGATCGAGAAAACTTTTCCCTCCGAGGTCGTCAATGGGCGTGGCGCTCACTACGACTTGTCGTATTAGCGGTAACTCCGTGGACCTTCCGTTCGGGGAGGAGACTAATAGGGGTAGGGGATACTCATCCGCGTTTACCATTTGACTAGTCTTACCTGGGTGTATCGCAATAGCACCTCTTTCCTCCTTCCTTGATAACTCATTTGACTCACTTCTCTTAGTAGGTAGTTCCTCAGGTACACCTGCTCGTACCTCTACTCTACCTCCTACTTCTTCCCTGATAACCCCATTTGGCTTGGTTCTCCTCGTAGGTTTTCCTTTAGGTACTCCTGCTGGTACCTCATCCCTACTTCCTACTTCTTCCATCGTTACCCCATTTGGCTGTATTTCCCTCGATGGTCTTTTCTTAGGTCCAGGCCGAGCCCTAACTTCCTCGGCCTCTATGAGATTCTCGATAGGTGCTCTTTCGAGTGCGAGCAATCTTTCCTTTTCTTCTCTCTCTTCTCTTTCAGCTTGAGCACGTTCTTTTTTCCTCTGTATTCTTCTTTCATCGATTTCTATTTTAATCTTTATTCTCCTCTCTTTCGACTCTTTTTCCCTCTTCATTCTCCTGTCCTCGGCTTCTTTTTCTGCTTTCGTTATTTCCTTTTCCCGTCGAGTTCTTCTTTCTTCATCTTCCAGCTTTATCTTTAGTCTTCTTTCTTCATCTTCCATTTCTATCCTTATTCTGAATTGCTGTGCTTCTCTTTTCAACAGTATTATTCTTTCGCTTGTTTTACTTCCTCTCAGCATTCTTCTTTCCTCTATTTCTATTTTCCACTGTATTCGGGATTCTTCACTTTTCCGGTTCATCCGTATTTCTATATTTTCCCTTTTTCTATCAAACTCTATTATTTCTTCTTCTTTTTCTCTTTGTATTCTTAATTCTTCAAGGATGTAGACATCCATATCCTTGCCTTCCAATCCCAGAATTTTGGCTTGTTGGTAAAATCTTTCGACCGGATCCATTTTGTGTTGGTCCGTCGAATTTTCCTTAATATACTCTCAGGTAATTATGCCACCACTCACCAGGTAGCGCTCAACATAACTTACCCTTAATCCCACTACTATGTTGATTGAAATACAACTCCCGACAACAAATTTACCACTTAGCGTACCAATAAATTTTAGATTGTTACTACCCCTAACTCTACCAATTTTCCTCTCGTCAATTATTCTCTTACTCCTGATATGATATTCCTTTACGTGTTGGCTCTTTCTTAATTTGACAATGCTGGGTTCTTTCTAATAACAACCCCAACCCGACACCACTTTTATTTATGTCGTAGAATTCCCCTCCTTTTTTTTCTATTCTAAGAGTGCGAAGTGTGTCTAATATATTGATATTATAAGAATATCTTAACAAACAGAGCCGTTACGAAACACGTAAGGATATATAAGAGAAATGAACATTAATCCCTAAATAACCTTATATTTTACCTTTATCAATTGAATACATAACATTTATACATTAACTACAGCAATACTCTAAATATTCTTATAAACAAGAATTAATTAAATTAGTTTACCCACAAAAATTGGTTAACGTTTTCTCTACACACAACAATAATATAAGAATTAGGCTTACGAACTCATCTGGAGTTTAAAAGGCCTCAAGAATGTTATTGACTCTCGACGCGTGCCGCCGGCCAGATGTAGATAAGCGAGTCACACGGTTGTTTTGGCGAGGGTGGCAGTTGGGGGGGTCCACACGTTCTTCCGGGTGAGGGGTTCTTCAAGGACGAGAAACAATACGGTGCTTTATGCAACACCTAGGCAGTCGTGGTCTCTCTGGCGAGAGTGAGTCGAACTTGGTTCTTAAATCAAGCTAACTTGGAGTGCGGTGTGACCACCGAGTAACGAGCTCGAGGAGGAGCTTTTCTCCTTCGTTACTAATTTCCTTATGGACGAGGACTGAACTCGGGAAGGGTCTTCTTCAAGGGCGAGGATAACGGAAGGGGGGTTTCTCTGGCGAGAATAAATTACTTAACGTTCGGTTTGGTAACCTCGGAACTCGCTCGAGGATGAGCTTTTTCTTAATTCCAGTCTTCCGCTAAGGGCGAGTATAACGGAGGGGGATTTCTCTGACGAGAACAAGTTGAACTTGGTTCCTCACCAAGTTAACTAAGAGTTCAGTGTGGCCACCGAGTAACGGGCTCGAGGAAGGAGCCTTTTTCTTCTTCTTTTCTTAATTTCCTCAAAGACGAGGAATACCCCTGGTGTTTAAGGTGCACCAGGATATGAAGAGTCTCTCTGGCGAGAGTAAGTTAAACTTAACAAAGTTAACTTAACGTTTGGTTTGATAACCAGGGACTTAGCTCAAGGATGAGCTTCTTCTCAGCCCCTTAAGGTAGGTAGCCCTGCCTCTCTTGCAGGGTACTTCTTGGTCTAGCGAGCCAAGTACACTACCTCTCCAGTCTCGGTAGTTCGGTTTGATCCGAACATTTCGTCACCTAGAGACTGACGTATACTACCATAATTTTCCTCAGAGTTCCTCATTTATACCTCGTTACCCCACTGGGGAAGTGGTAAGGGGGCGAGGGGCTTGAGGACGGCCCCAGGAGAGTTCTTTTTCCAAACGGTTTTTCACACGAAGTCAAACATCGGCTCCTCGTTAGCCTTCGAGATTGGGAGAAACACGTCTCCAATTTCTTATTTGACGTGAAACTGGATCTCACTCTCCTGGGGGAGATCTTACATTTTGACCTTTAGGGTCTTTCATGGCACCGAGTTGCGCCACGCTGCGGTTAAGCACTGAACCCGCCGATGCCTTCGACGGATGTCTTTGCGGTAACCGCCTTGAGACTGCATCACGAGTGAACGGGAGGGGAGGGGGGGGGGGACGATTCCCCTACAATGAGCAACCTCGGAACGACTTTTGTATTTCTGACCACGAAGTCAGGGAAGGCCTGAAAGCAATTAAGGGAAATAGTTCTCTTGGTTAAGACGGTGTTCACTCCTACGTTTTATATATAATACGCGTAACAATCACTGTCACCCTGACACATATTGAATTAAACTTTAGAAAGGAATGTTGTACCAAACGATTAGAAAATATCAAATGTTACACCAATAATCAAAAAGGGAGACCGCTCCCGTTCTCAAAACTACCGCCCTATTAGTTTAACCTCAGTAATTGGGAAAATATTTGAAAGAATAATGAAAGACAAAATTGTGGATCACCGAGAAACGAAAAGCCTTATAAAAGATTCCCTGCATGGACTTCGTCGGAAACGGTGATTGCCAAAATTAAAGCTCATGGTATAGGAGGGAAAGTTGTTAAATGGATAGAAAACTGGCCTAGTAAAGGAAGTCAAATAGTAGTAATTTGTGGTAGCCCGACATACTAAACGTCAACATGGAAATAGATCTCGGTGTAAAATTTCCAGCGACCTTAACGGAAGTAAACAATGCATGGAGGCGCTGAAACAGGCAAACAGTCTACTTGGTCTCATAGGTCGAAAATTTTAAAACAAGCCTAAAAGGTGTATTCTAACACTTTATAATGCACTTATGAGGTCCCATTTGGAATATTGCGTGCAGCTTAGGTCACCACATCTAGACTGCAACACAGAAAGATTAGAGCTAGTTGAGTATTGAATGACTAATATGATTCCTCTCTTGGGAACAAAGAATTATGAGGACATTCTTAAAGCTCTAGATCTATTCTCTCTTAGACAGAGACGCATACGCGGGGATATGATAGTGTTATATAAAATCGTTCATGGTTTTGAAAATATAAACAAATCCAAATTTCTACTATTTATATTAAATGAATCACTGCGTGGTTACAATCTTAAGCTTGAGGAAAGTCACTTTTGGACAGACGAAACGAAATTCTTCTTCTTCAACAGAACCATAAATTTCTGGTATAGTTAGTATAGGTTTATTTGGAGACTAACTTGATAAATATATGATAACAAATCATAACCCAGACTTGTTTTACAGTTGATAAAAAATAAAAACTAATAAACTTGCAATCAGTTTTTGTAGAAAATTTCCTGCCTCAGTTTTAATTTGCCTTTACTCATCATATACATAATTTTGTTTCCCATAATCCTTCTGGTAGGCTAGTAAGGATCAGTAATTCTGTTACTATCAGTCTTACAAAATAATATCGATGTAATCTACTCTCTTCATTACTGACTTTAGCTTTCTCGTTTCACCCTTTATAGACTTTCCAAACTATTAAGTATTTTTATTATAGTGTGTTGAGAATAATTCAATTTAAGCTCGTATTAAACAAATCCGGTGTGTTCATAATTTTTGTTAAGTCATATTGTATCCATTTATCATCAAATATTTTTAACGTTTCAGGAAAGTTTGGGTGCTGTTTTAACAAACTTTCAATAACTTTAAATTAATTTTAGACTGCAATTGTGCAGACCCTTTTTAAATCCATTATCATTTTGAAATTTTATTATCAAAATCCCTATCTTACCCTTTTGTGAAACTTTAAAACGAAAATTTGCTACCTAAAGCAAACCTATTAAACCGAGAAAGTTGCTTGTATTAAACTTTCATCGCCTTTTTTTTAAACATTCAGAGAATCAAATTTATCCATTTCTATAACTAACTACCAAATGTGGAGATTATCTGGAATTCAATTCGTCTCGAAGCATTTAGAAAAATGACATTTAAACTTTTTTAAAACGAAGCAATCTGTCTATCGCCTACTTCAAAGTCCTTTCATACTTCGGAGGAGATCGATACTAACACACATCTTGATTCTACCTCTTCACATATTAACTTCATTCAATTTCATTCACATACACATTGCCATTCCTGATAACATATCAAGTATCAGCTGATGATAATCAACCATACAGTTAACGAGAGTGGATTAAGGGGGGTTACCTCAAACTGGGGTGGAATTTCTCTATTTGATCCAAATTCAATATTGCAATGTCCAGCTAGACGAATACCTTTAGAGGTGAACACCATTATTTATTCCAGTATGAGGGTTGTCTCTAATTCAAGTCCACTACCAAAATAAACGAAAAACGCACTCTCCTTAGGGAGTCCCAAATGCGAAGAAGGCATATTAATAATCCCATGAGGTATTTTTCCTCACTCTTCCTTTTAATGGCATCAAGGGAGCGCAAATCTCTACACTCTTTATTACAACCAAGGAGGGCGTTTTCTAGTTTGAATATTGTTCTGGTTCCCACTCTTCGCCCTAGAGAGTACTATTTTCCAGAGCACTTTTTTATAGTGGTTCTTTCCGGAGAGAACTTTCCATGGTACTTTTATTTCTATTATCATAAAAATATTTTTTCTCTTTCTCCTCCTTTGAATTCTTGCAAAGTTTGGAAGAATTACGTGACTCTGTTGTCCCTAGTCCATTATTAGTCTTTTCTCAGGGTATTTGACGTATTTCTATGGTTAGAGAAACGTAAAATTTCAAGTTAAAACTTTGATCCACTATTATACAAGATGTATAGTATCACAACTCTATCATATATGCGAAATTTATTAGATAACATACTTATGTGTATTTAAGAATCAAAGTGACTCGATCTGGCCCCAAGCAGTTTACACCATTAATTTTAGATATTTTGAAAACTTAGATATGTAAAAAACGTCGATGGGTATCATAGAATAGAGTAAAAGAAAGAGTGAGAAAAAATGAGAGTAATAGACAAAATTAAGAACAGAAACCCATGCTAACGTTGTCAGTTTAAATATTACTTGTGTCTTTAAACATCGACAAATAAACAGACGCAATTTTAATGTTAATTTCCTAAAGAAATCATTCGTTTGTATGTTGGAATGTTTATGCGCGGGATAATGACTGTATTCCCTCGAAGGCTTTGAAATGACTTCGCTTTCAGTATCAATATCATCAGATCATTTTACTTGTGAATATTTCTCTTATTAAAACTATGTGGCGAAACTTTCTAAGCTCAGCCAACGCTAAACCTATTTGTCTTGAGGAAAAGCTATTCCCCGTAATGCTTCAATTGACGCATTTGAGCGAATCTGAATTTGAAATCTCAAAGTTTGTTTTTTTCGATAAATTAAATTGGACAAAAATCTTTTAAAAACTATTTTTTACGCTTTAGCGAAGCTTGATTCTCTCCTTGAATTTTTATTTTCCTTCTTTATAAATAATTTAAGAAATGAGACTTAGGAAAGTTGAAAAAGAAAAAAACCCATTTTTTGAAGCAAATGGACGAGAAATCGGGTTAACGTGTGACAGGTCTTCCTAAGGCGATGAAACTAAACAGAGATTCTACTAATTTACTTTGTAAAAAATAAATGGTGAGTAAATAAATACGGAAAGTCAATATGAAAAAAGTCAAGATTTCAGGCAATAAAACGTTGCACATTGTGAGGCACAAAATTAAAAGATGTGATAAGATAATGGATCACAGATATTCAAAAGGATCATAAATGTTTCCAAATCAATGCAACTGTGCTTCAATGAATATGAAACTAAGACTTCGAGTGAACCTTAATGTCGGTGCTACTTTCCGATAGAAATTAAAAGTGAAACAAAAAGGAGAGCAAAATGTCAAGCAAGACTTCAATCACAGAGGGCGGTCGGTAAAAGATGTGAGAGGTGAGATTCCTGAACTTTCACACTCTTACCCAGCACTACCAAACTCCCTCGACCAACACGAGAGATCCAATCTCTTTTGTTCTTCTACTGGCCCCGAGTCATGGGAGAGATTGAAATTAAGATGATAATGAATGCCAACGGCAACGGACAAATGGTAGATGATTAATTAGGTGAGATTTCTTAGTTTGTAATGAATGACAAACTTGAGAAGGAATATAGAATAATGAGGTGGTTAGGAAATTACGAAGGTGGTAATTGTGTAAAGAGGCGAGCTATGATGGGAGTGGATAGTATTCTTGCTCAGGCAGAATACGGCTTTAATCTCCTGGTAACCATTCATGCTTTATCTTTTCTCTGCAGCATAATAGTGTGGCGCAATGGAAAATGGGGTAGGTTTTAAGATCACTCATCACTGGCGTCTTGATAACCTTGAATCGTCATGAACGAAATTGCTTCTGTATTCACAAGCCTTTGTTTGTGCGGAATTGCGATTCAGATCCGAAGGGAAGGACGTACGCGAAATATAGGTTGTATGCATACTAATGATTGTAATGAGAGGATCAATTGTAGAACTTTTTAATGTATTTATATCAGCATTCTCATTTGCGATCGAGAGGAAGTACGAGTATATTGGTGGTAATTAACCTTAATGGTCATATTTGTAACCTTAGATATTTAAGAATAAAAACGTAGACGTCGGATGGCCAGTATCATCAAATAATTACTCTTTGGTTTTGTTATTAGGTTTTATTTTCGGAAATGATATTTAAGTTTGTAAGATTAAAATATTAAGGTAGAAGTAAGTTCATGGAGGGCCAGGAAGTTGACCCTTGAACATCACTATTTAGTTAATTCTAAACCTTTAAAGAATAGAAGTAGTAATTTCGATCCATTTTCCGTACGTATTAACTGTATGGTCAATATTTCCGCTAATTTTCTTTACACGGAAATGTATTTCTTGGTGAATTCTCTCCTGAATCTAGTCACGTGTAGGCTCCATCCATCATTCCCTGGATTGTTGTATGGGTCATTCATATTAATTGTGCCATTCAGGATTTCAAAATGAGAATTACTTCACCTCCATTTTTCTTTTGACCCTTGTAAGTGAAATGGGAGCATGATCAGATGCAAGAGAAACAATAAAATAGTTCAAGTATGTTCCCTTAGTGAGAGAACTTTTTTTTTTTTTTTATTAAGGGGCTATCTGGCGACTGCTGACTTAGGCATAAGTTGCCGTAAACAAACAGCCTAGTTCTAGGCTACTTTAAAAAATTGAACAGGAAACAACAATAAAAAGAAATAACAATAACTATAACAAAGCAATAACAAAAACAATAAAGAAAAACAACAACAACAATTAAACCAGGTTAAATGAAAGGAAGAAGGCCGGCCTCCCCCCAAAAGTCAATAAGTCCACCAGTCAAAGTACACGCACTCGTCCCGAGTACAAGGGACAGGCGGTAGCGACCCCGCCCATCCCGGTACCGGGACAGGTGTCGTGCGCGAAGATCACCCAGACTGGGACATTCGTTGCCGTAAACAAACAGCCTAGTTCTAGGCTACTTTAAAAAATTGAACAGGAAACAACAATAAAAAGAAATAACAATAACTATAACAAAGCAATAACAAAAACAATAAAGAAAAACAACAACAACAATTAAACCAGGTTAAATGAAAGGAAGAAGGCCGGCCTCCCCCCAAAAGTCAATAAGTCCACCAGTCAAAGTACACGCACTCGTCCCGAGTACAAGGGACAGGCGGTAGCGACCCCGCCCATCCCGGTACCGGGACAGGTGTCGTGCGCGAAGATCACCCAGACTGGGACATTCGTTGCCGTAAACAAACAGCCTAGTTCTAGGCTACTTTAAAAAATTGAACAGGAAACAACAATAAAAAGAAATAACAATAACTATAACAAAGCAATAACAAAAACAATAAAGAAAAACAACAACAACAATTAAACCAGGTTAAATGAAAGGAAGAAGGCCGGCCTCCCCCCAAAAGTCAATAAGTCCACCAGTCAAAGTACACGCACTCGTCCCGAGTACAAGGGACAGGCGGTAGCGACCCCGCCCATCCCGGTACCGGGACAGGTGTCGTGCGCGAAGATCACCCAGACTGGGACATTCGAAACGAATGTGCCGAACAGTCTGGGGGACGACGCAGTCGTTGAAATAGGGCGCAGGCGAGCGCTCCATCAAATAGCGATGCGTCACAGGAGTGTGCCCGATTCGGAGACGACAGAAAGCAACCTGAAGCCGCTGCGGCATTGGGGGATAGGTCCATGGGAACAGTCGCGGCGCAATGGCACACAACTTTAAGTTCCCTTCGACCGTCTCCCATCTTCTTTGCCAAGCAGTCCGAAGAGCTGCCTGTATTCCTGCCATGTAGTCAGTGTGAGGAAGAGCGAAACGCTGGTCCGGTCGCAGAGTCCTCGCGGACTCTTTGGCGCCCTCATCGGCGCGCTCATTCCCCGCAATTTCTACATGTCCAGGAACCCAGCAGAAGATAATCTCGACATCTGCCCGGCTCGCCAAAACCGTGGCGTCACGGATTTCGCGAACCAGGAGATGCGGAGATTCCAATGCCCCGAGAGCACTCAGGGCGCTTTGTGAGTCGCTATAGATCACAATCCGGTCTCCAAACCGGGCATGTCGCGTAATGTCCCGTACCGAGTGGTGTATTGCCACCAGCTCGGCCATGAAGACAGACGCAGGGCATGGTAGAGCCCCGCTGACTTTAAACAGAGGGGATACGGCGTGGAAGCTGACCCCCTCTTGGGACTTGGAGCCATCCGTATACACTGGCACGGTACCAGCGTGACACGATGTGTGCTCCAAAAAGGTCAAACGCAATACTCCCGGCGCAGTACAAGCTTTGAGAGCAGAGGCATGGCGACAAATAGCCAAATGTGGTACCCTCCAGGGTGGTGTCCTGGGCAGAACCAGGGGCGCCACCGGCCTGAGAGCTATATCTACATCTCGAAAGAGTTTCCTGGCCCTAAATCCAAGGGGCTTAAGGTATGACTGGCGTCTCTCGGCGGCATAGGCACCATCGAGATCAGATGCGGATGCAGTGAGAGCTGTTGGCGACTGAGGGAGGCGCCGGTCTCGCGCGTACAGGCGAGTGATGCACTGCACGCGGCGCAGAGCTAGTAACATCTTCCCAGCATCGACCAACAGGCTCTCAATGGGGGAAGTGCGAAAGGCCCCGGTCGCAAGGCCAAGGCCGGTGTGGTGGATTGAATCCACCTTCCGCAATAAACGCTAGGATGCAGATGCATAAAACTCGCATCCGTAGTCGAGCTTCGAGCGAACAAAGGATCGATAAAAAGTAAGGTAGTAGCCCTATCAGCGCCCCAAGCGCTGAACGTCACAGGACGGAAAATGTCCATGGCGCGGGTACAAGAGACCCTAAGGCTGCGAATATGAGCCTCTCAGGTGAGGCGTCAGTCGAATACAAGACCAAGGAAACGGTGTGACTCAAACCACATCCAGGCGCACCCCATTTAGAAACAAATCTGGGTCGGGTTGAAGCCGTGGATGGCGGCAGAACTGCACCACCTTAGTCTTGGCCAAATAAAACCGAAACCTGTGCGCATCGGCATAGCGAGAGACGCGGTTCAATGCCTGTTGGAGTCGACGCTCCAAAGTTGGCATCTGGGCCGCGCCAAAAGAGATCGAAAGGTCGTCCACGTAGAGCGTAGCGAGAACATCTTCCGGCAGCACCGAGGTGATGCCGTTGATGCTCAGGGCAAAGAGTGTGACACTAAGGACACTTCCCTTTGGGACACCCTCTCCCTGCTCCTTTGGGCTGGAGAGGGCTCCCCCCACTTGTACGCGGAATCGACGATCTCGCAAAAATTCAGATATAAATATTTGAAGGCGTCCCCTTGCCCCCATCGTGTGGAGAGTCTCCATGATACTGTATCGCCATGCGTTATCATAGGCCTTCTCCAGATAAAAAAACATCGTGGCGTAGTGCTGTCTACGAAGGAAAGCCTCGCAGACGGCATTTTCCAGTCGGAGCAGAGCATTCGACGTAGAGTGGAACTTACGGAAGCCGCACTGTGCAGAAGACAGATGGCCTCCGCTGTCCAGGGAATAGGCTAATCTAACATTTACCAATTTTTCCATCAACTTGCACACGCAAGAGGTTAGAGAGATTGGGCGGAAACCGGTCGGAGAAGAGTGATCTCTCCCCGGCTTGCGAAAAGCGAGCACAGTAGCGATTCGCCAGGAGTCTGGGAGAAGACCCTCCACCCAGATCCTGTTGAACAAATCTAACAGAAAGGCCAAGCCTCGCTCACCCAGGTGTCGAAGCATGGCGTACGGGACATCGTCCTGACCATGGGCGGTGTATCCGCACCAAACAAGAGCGGAGCGCAACTCACTCTCAGTAAACTTGTCGTTGAAGGGTTCTCCGCCTCTGAAGGTAAAGTTCAGCCGGCGGCCTTCCGCGACATGACGACGTGCATTTAATGCTGGCGGAGCAGCATAACGGCTAGAGAATGCGGAAAAAGCGGTCGCTAAGGATTCCGCCACGGACGCGGGGTCCGAGATTGCGGTCCCATTCTCCTGGAGAACGGGAGGGGAGTCCTGCGAGAACTTGCCCCAAATCCTTTTGACTCGCTTCCACACCTCAGTTAAAGGGGTCTTCCCGTTAAGTGAAAACACGTATGCCCGCCAAAAAGAGCGGCGGGCGTGCTTCGAAGTATACCGGAGCCTAGCCCTAGCCCGACGAAATTCAGCGACAGTGAAATCGTTCTGGCGGCGCTTATAGCGTATGTAGGCATAACGCTTCTGTTTGAGGGCTGTCTCACACTCGGCTGACCACCATGGGAGTGGTCGGCCTGCAAAACGGCCAGACGTCCTAGGAATAGTAGTCAGGCCCACGGCGATAAGGTTGCTGGAGAAGAACTCAACGGCCTCATCTACCGACCTAAACTCCTCGACTGAGAAAGAGAATTCAGTCATTTCCTGAAATGCAGGCCACTGCGCCCTCACCAAGCACCACCGAAGTGGTCTCTCAGGCGGCATTTGCCCTGAAAATGATATTTGATTTGGAAAGTGATCACTACCATGGAGGTCATCGACCACCTCCCAATCAAAATAAGGCTGTGCATCCGAAGAGCACAAAGATAGGTCAAGGCAAGAAAATGAAGCGGTTCTCGGACAGTGATGCGTAAACTCATCCACGTTTAGGACACCCATCTCAAGCTCTTCGATCAGATGGGCAAGGACTTTTCCCCTGGGATTTATGGAGTAATCTCTCCAGAGAGGATGCCTGTCGTTCAGATCTCCAAGAAAGAGATAGGGCCTCGTCAACTGTGCCACGACGCGGCGGAAGTCCTTCGCGTCGAAGTCAGCTGACAAGGGAATGTACGCAGAAATCAGAGTATACCTTCTACCTAGGTGCGACTGCACAGCCACTGCCTGAAAGGAGGTATCTAAAGAGAAAGGAAGAACGGAGACATCATGCCGGGTGTAAACCGCGTATCCCTCAGCCCGGCCATCCCGCGGTGGTCAGGGCGCAAGACCCTTATACCCCTGGAGGGCGGGCAGGGGGCACGCGCCTAGCATTGTCTCCTGAAAAACAATAGCTAACGGGGAACGGGATTAGACGAGCCTCCGCAACTCCTCCCGGTTGGCCTGGAGTCCACGGCAATTCCATTGAAGGACTATGCCCTTCAGGCCTAGCTCGGAGGAGACGCGGGGGCCCTACTCGAACTAGTACGCCCTCACAGGAATGGCCGTACGCTTCCCGGGGGCAGCATTCTGGGCGCTGTTGGCCGGACAAAGCGCTGAAGGCGCTGTCGCCTTTGAGGACTTATTGGGGGAAGTTGGGTCGCCATTCGAGTCTTTTTCTCTCTTCGCCTCGAAACCTTAGGCAGGCGTTGTGGCTTTGGAGGCGGGGGGGCCCTTTTTTCGAGGAACCACCGTCTCCGAGCCACTCGCTCCACCTCGGAGCATGGGCAAAGGGGCCGAAGCTCCTTTGTTGCTGTCCTCCTTTCGGGGAACAGCTTTAGGAACCCCGGAAGATGGTCTAGCGACCATCTTCAGGGGTGTTGCCTCCTGTGAGTCTAACGACTCGGTGGACGCGCGTGGCCGTTTCGCCTTACGGGAAACGGTTACGCTGGGGGAAGAGGGGGAAGCCCTGGTTTTAGCCGGGGCAGGGTATGAACCATTTTTGTCGCTAGCTTTACCAGGGGAGCGCCTGGGTTGGGTAGAGCCCACAGAAGGGCTCCGAATGTGCGCGGAAACAACCATGCTCGTTGGCCTGGATGGGCCAGAAGCAGAGGGTGCCTTTCTATGTATTGAGCCATATGACGTCCCAGGCAGAGCCAGGCACGCCAGGACCAAGTTCTTTGCCTCGCGGAATGAGAGTCGATCCTGGGCTCGAACGGCCTAGGATTTCTTTCTCAAGGAGATCTGCCCCACATTGCTTCGAAGAAGCAGGGTGCGCCTCTTCGCAATTGACACACTTGGCCACACACGATTCGGACTTATCGTGTGCGACCTTGGAGCAATTTACACAGACTTCGGGTGACCCCGACTTTGCACGTCTACATGAGCGATTCGTATGGCCAAAGCAGTGGAAGTAATAGCACCACCGCCGCAGTGGCACGAATGCCTTCACGCGGTAGCGGTACTAACCGGCACGCACCGATTCAAGGAGCTTGTTGCAGTCGAACGTGACGAAGAGTGTAGGGGTGGGTCTCGAGGCCCCTCCCTGTTTGCTCATCATACGTTCGACCTTGACCGCCCCATGGTTGGCCAGCTCTAGGGTGATGTCCTCAATGGAGTAGTCAACGAGTTTTCTCGCATAAACAACTCCTTTCACAAAGTTCATGGTAGAGTGCGGCGTCACACTCACCCGGGTGCCATGAAGTGTCCGAAGAGCACTTATCTTGGCCGCTTCGGCGGGATTCGCCGCATTCGCCAGAAGGCTCCCGTCCGAGAAACGGGCTACCTTCGGCTCTCTACCAATTAGACTAGCCAATCCTCTCCTCTGATGGATCATGTTGCCCTCAGACAACATGGTACCATCAGTGGAGCGAATAGCGAGGAAGCGTTTGAAGCCAGCGGGCTCGAAAACGGCAGGTAACCTCTGAATGAAGGGCCCTGAAGTCATCGAGGCTCCGCCCTGTGCACTTTTTGTCTTTGTCATAGTCAGGAGCTCCGTAGCCGGGGAAGGGGGGCAGAGGGCCGGATGTGCCGGTCTTGGCCTGGTCGCTTGCCAAAGTGGCAGCAGACCCATCCGTTCCCACAGCCCCCGCGGATGGAGAGGAGCCCCGAGTCTTTTTAGTCTTTCTTGTCTTTTTCTTCTTTTTAGGAGAGGAGGGCGGGGAATGAACCCGCTTCTCTCCTCCGCCGACAGAAGCCCCTAGGCTAGATGGACCGGCCTCAACCAGGTCCTTCTCCGAAATGGAAAAGGTCCTGGTGGTCACAGGGGCACCGGTCAGAGGAGATCGCTTCCCTCCTTGTGCTGCCTCCTAGGCTCCAGCCGTTTGAGGAGGACCTTGCATAGGGGCGGATTCAGGTTCTGTTCTTGGCGCCGAGCCCGGATTCCCCCCTATGAAAGGCTCTACCCTCTGACGCTGGGTTTCCTCAAGGACCATCTCTATCATAGGAGGGGCTTCCAGTTGGCCATCCCCTCCCAGGACATCGCATGTACCCTTGGCAGCTTCACCAGTCTTTTGTGGGGAGGCACAGGCTTTGACCCCGGCAAGGTTTAAAATTCTTGCCAGCAGGTCTTTTGAGGGAAGCGACCAAAGGGGCCTGGCTTTCCTCTCCCTTCTAAGGGGGTTTGCCCTACCAAGCCGCTTGCATGAGGGGTGGTCGGCAATGGGCTGCCTGCTGGCTTTCTTGGCAGTCCCCTTAGAAAGCAAAGGAGGGACTACCGCTGGAGATAGGGAGGTGCCCGAAAGCACCTCCAGAGAAGGGGATGAGGGAGAGTCCCCTACACCCGTAAGCGTAGAAGAGAAGTAAGCCTCCTCTCCGGTTAAAGAGGTATGGAGGGTTTCCTGCGCAAGCACAGGGGGGGAGACCTCCATCTTTTCTGTGGAGCTGCCCGAGGGCGGCTCCGGTGTTTTAGAGGGAATTAAGGGGAGATGTATTTGTTTTGCATCATTGGGCATGGTGACCCTCTTTGTTTTACGGCACGCAATCGCTCACCACCTCTTGCAGTAGCCCGCACTGCAAGAGGTGCTTACAGGCCCGGCAGAGCCAGGCGCCGCCATTCGGGACCACCCCTCCCGCCTGGTGGCCTGGCAGTCCATCGGCATGGCGGCTTCACCTTAGGCACAACGTAAAATTGATAGAATGTGAAGAGGAGAGGAAAAGGGATGTGAGGAAGGTATGGGTGGGGATGAAGCAGGTTGTTAAAAAACCTCCATCCCGAACCAGAGCTCAGGGGTTAGGGAACAATGTCCCCTCCCCCCTCAGCCCCGATCCGGGGTGGTTGGCTTGAGAAGAAGGTCAGCATCTACCCTGTGAAATTAGAGGCTGACCAGAGAAAGTTGTGGGAGAGGTTGTATGAAAAGCGACGAGGTAGGGGAAAAAACAGGCTATCTGAAGGAAGGAATAGAGGCTAAGCTGGGCCCGGACGGAGCGCTGGATCCCGTCAGCACGGCGACCAGGATGGCAAATCGCCGCGCCCCTTACGGGGTAGTAAGAGGGAAAATTACTTTTGATTATAAAACGTTAAAAATAATGAGGGTACAGTTCATAGAGACTCTTTGATGAGATCTTTGCAAGAAAGTGGTGAGGTAATGGTAAATGAGAATGAATGGAAGGTAGTCAGGAAAGGTAGACTAATTGCAACGACTCGGACCGGAAAGCGCGCAATCATCTTGACGCCACAATAAAATTTTCCGCAAGAAAATTGTATATTTGATATATATATATATATATATATATATATATATATATATATATATATATATATATAATTTTAGAAAAAAATATCATTTAAAAAGAAGAAATGTCTGCGTACCTGAATCGTCTGAGTCTCATCCATGTTGTCCGCAACATCTACGATACCATTTTGTAGCGACTCTTTGGTATATCTGCTGCCAATCCTATTGCTCTTGGGCTATCTGGAAGGAAACAGAGTCCTTTTGGATTAATTATGCCTTGCTAGGGACATTCAGGCCCATCCTATACTAGCTAAGGTCGTTAGAGTGATGTCCTAGAGCCAATGGACTAACTCGTACGTCTCCAAAACATTTGAGCAGTGAGAGCGAATTTGTGTTAGTAATTGATGACACTTTAAACACAGAAGTCACTAGCTCTGTTCAGACCTTGAACGCGAATCACCGGACCTGACCACTTTCAGGAAAGTCGATTTATCCAGATCATCGTAGTTGAAAATTAGGCTGTAAAGGTGGCAAGGATCCTTAGCCAGTCTTTTTCACTCGCAGATTAGAAGCTGCAATAGTTGGGCTGAAATAGAGAGATATAAAGCTCGGAGCATTCATCTATTGCCAAGATGTGATTTCAAATATCTGGAACACCATATATATATATATATATATATATATATATATATATATATATAGAGAGAGAGAGAGAGAGAGAGAGAGAGAGAGGGAGAGAGAGAGAGTGAGATTTAAACAGAAAGTGAGAGAGAGAAAGAGACAGAATCCTTGAAGCATTAAATACTTTAATGAGATATATGTCCATTCTTAGAGAAGAGAAAGTTTTTAGTCAGCTGACAAAGGGTTATAGTTTTTGAGTCTTTTTCGTTTTCTATTTAATTATGTTTATTCTTTTATTTTACATCGTTATTCTCAATTGTAACATGTCACATTTTTCGGGAGTGGAGAAATACGACAGCTGCTAAACTTTGGATAGTATTTTTTTATTTTGATGAAGGATTATTTTAATGCCCTTTAGAAAGCAATTAAATAAAGTTGGAATTTTTTACTTTGAAATTTTATAATCTTGGCAGAAAGCCGTTTTAAAAAAAACAAATTCTTTTTCGATTATTTTTATCCTCTCTTTAATCATTGGTTTAGTGGAATTTTGTTTCTTTTATATCTTTCTATATTCTCGGGAGCAACTCCATTATCGTACTGTGTTATTTTTTCTAGAGACTTTTATTCAAATGAACACAAGTCCTCCCCATAGCTATACATTGAAGGAAGAAGCTCAGAGGTAGTATACTTCACAAAGTTAGGAGCATAAAATATTCGCTTAGTCAATTTTAAACATTATCGATTGCAGTTAAATAACTTTTTATCATCGGTAAACTTCATAGGTTCGCTGATGTGACGCAGTTGAGGAAGGATTGTTTCAAGATATTTGAGTAGTGGAAGATGAGGGAAATGATATTAATTATTGGTAGACTCTTGATACTTAATGTAAAAACAAACAGAAAAACTTATGGAAGATCATTTTGGTATCTAAGTTCATGTTTATTGGCAATTCCCCAAACAATCTAAGAAAGTGAATGTACTTGAAGATTTGAATCGTAATTTTTTTATCAATAATTTATACGAAAATTTGCACTATAAGTTCATAGGTCGATCAGTTTTGTAGTTTGAGAAACTTTAAAAAGCTCGAAAGAATGAAGAGTATAGCAGCATTGATAAGTCCTACTGGAAGAATCATGAATTACAAAGAGCCACTGAAAAACTAGAGCTCTCGATTGTTGATGATCACGTAGTGAACTAAAATATATTAAACACTTTTAAAGAGGTTGAATAACACTGATTTAACTTTCTTTTTTACCTTTTATGGATTTTTTTTTAATTCTATAGGGCTTATCTGGCATCTTTACCTTTAAAAGGGAGGTATAACCCTAAAAATGGGTTTAAATTAAAAAATAAATGATGACACGCTAATGTTCTGTATATAGTGCTCCATAATTAAAATGCATTTCATGCTCATGTTGATGAAGTGTATACGATTTAATCTTTAAAAAAAAAATGATTGGATAAATGGTTAATATATGCTTTATTGTTCACAGACATCTCAAACATAAATGTACACCGAGAACTTATGAAAGATTCATTTTTAGAAACAAAATAATGTTATTTAATGCACTTAAATACTTAAACTAGTATTTAGTAGATATAACCTTCACAGTTTTTAATGTATTAAACTTTTCATTCATCGTAATAATGAGTTCATAAATTGTCTCCTGTGGAGATTTTGCCTAGGCTGCACACAGGAAAAATTGTTCGTTTGATTTTAGTTTTCGTGGCCCCTTTTGCACTATTATGTCTACTTTGCCTCAAAGGTGTTTAATATGGTTTATATCAGGAAACTGGCTTGGCAAAGGAAGTCTTCTAATCCAGTTTTGTAGTGCCAGTCCCAGGTACGTTAGGCTGTGTGGCACGAAGCACCATTCTCCATAAATAATCACAATTTTTACCATTTGAGCACTGGGAAAAATTGGAGAAGTCCGTTCCGAAAGATGGAGATGGATTTTTCCGTGTTTATGTTGCCAATACACTCGCCAGTTCTGAAAACCACACAACATTGAAAACCCACGTTACTTTACAGTTGGTAGCAGCATATTTAAATAAAACTCTTAATTATGTAGCCTCCAGCCCCACACATGTACACTCTCAGCAAATTGTGCAAATTTTGATTCGTCCCAGAATAAGACACTCTGTCAAAACACTATAGGTCTTTCTACCATCTCTTTTGCGTAATCTTTTCTTCTTTGGTTTTTATGAGATCAAAGAAAGTGTTTCCTTCAAATATTTGGCCATAGTAGTCAAGTTGAAGGAGATACCCCACAGCAGAGGTTGCCACTGCAGAGCACCTCACTTGGAATTCCTCTGCAACATCAGCTCTCTTACAACGGGAATTATTTTCAACAATCCGCTTGATAGCCCAAAGACACCTTCCAGATGGTTCAGGTTGACCTGAGTGGGATCCAGTTGCAGATGAATTATACAATCACACTATTGCTCGTGGTAAGAGGAATCTTGAGGTTTTGTGCAATCTGACGCTGGCTAAGTCCATCTTCGGATTCGCTCACAATGCCTCCTCTTTCCAAACTCTTTTGATTCTGCTGTGCGCGGCATGGCTGGTTTATCTAGAGAATTAATATACTGTAATTTGAAATGAAAAAATATTAATTAAAAAGTTTTATCAAATTAGCGAAGACTCACATATTCGAATGGAGCAATTAGAGGTGTCTATTTCCTGTAGAAATGTCTGTATATAGTGGTTAAAAGGGATTTTGAGGATAATTAGAAAGAAAATTGAACTTGGAGCCGTAGGAAACCTTACAATGTCTGTTGTTTGATTTTGTTATAATCCTATGTTATGTTTATTGTTTTTCTCTCTCGTTACTTGAAGCATTTGAGCTCGATATATTTCCACGTCTCTAAACCTCATCATGTTCTTTAAGTTCCTGATTTAAAAAAACTTTTTAACGGAAATGCTTCCGTTGTTTTTCTTCCTTTTAATAATTAATAAGAATCATCAATTTTGATAATTAATTAGTCTGTATTTCATTCTTCTTAACTGCTATGCTGCAATCTACAATAGGATGGTTTTATTTCTGTAAAGACTTATTATAATTATTAATTTCATAGACATTCTCGTCTAAGAATCGGCTTTAAGATTTATATGGGATAATTTATGCTTGAAAAAATCATGCCTTTTTACCTGACCCCTTCCCCCAAACTTAAACGACAATTGAAAATTATGAAAATTTATTTACTGCAAATTTATTCCAAGTTTCTGAATTTCAAATTTCTCCTTAATAACTCGATTTCTTTTTTTCCATTTGCGGATTAATTTGCGCTTTTATCTCCCTCTGTTTTTGATCTGTACACGAATCCTGGACATCATTTGTACAGTTTGTCATTTTCTGACGTTAGCCATCTGATATTTATATAATAAAGAATTTATAAAAGTTTTTATGATAGAGTTGCTCATTGTTAAACTTTTATATGGGGAAGAGTTTCTTCGCTTGACAATTCGAACTAGTTCGTGATTTCTTATGTTGTTTACCATTATCCAAACAAAAGGATCTCAGGGAATGGTAAAAAAGAGTTCTTCTTGCAAAGGGGAAAAACTACATTCGGAGAAATGATGACAGCTAAATTTGTTGCTCTGAAGTTTTCGCATAAATAATGCGACTTTGATGGAGTTATAGGACCCTTTTGTTCTATTCTTGCATCTCATCAGAGTCACACAAAGTGAAAAAAGTCTGTAATTTTTTTCCTTTATCTTGACAGCAAAGTAGGGAGCATTTTAAATAGTTTTTAAATATTTTTTCAGGACATTTGGGTATTTCTTTAATAAAAGGAAAACCCACACTACATTCGAAAACTACTGATATAATTTGGTAAAATTCACTAAATTCAGTAATTAAGTATAAATAAGAAAAATAGAACATTTTTATGTAAACAAAAGGTGAGAAATGGCGTAACCGACGAGGAAATATTTTTAATAATTAATAAGAAAAATTAAGGATCGTGTTCGTATAAAGATTACATAGACTTAAAAGGAAGACGTGTGACTCCCGTTAATGTAAAAAAACAACAAAAGAAGGTGCAAATTAGAGAAATTAGGAGGGCAAGAAAAACAATCGCATAAAAGCTTAGCTCAGCGAAAAGTTTGTCGTTTTATGTAAGGCATAATGTAGTGATTGTCTTACTGCGGTTTTTTAACATACAATGTCTTCTGTAGGGTCTTTATATTCCTGGGGTCTTTCAAACATATAAAGGATTCGGGGTGTTTATCCTTCTGGGGTATTTGAAGAGTAATAGGTCTTATTTTGGGTATTTATCCTTTCGGAGTGTTTGTAACACATAAGGTCTTGCGTATGGTCTTTATCATTCAGTGGTATTTGTAACATATTAAGTCATCTGTAGGGTCTTTTTACTTTGGTATTTCCAGCAAATAATGACTTCTGTAGGATTTGTATACTTTGAGTCTTTGTAACATTTTGGTCGCCCCTCGGGACCTATCATCCTGAGTCTTCATAACAAATTAAGTCGTCTTTAAAGTCTTTATCATTCTGTGGTATTTTTTTCATGTCTTCTGTAGGTCTTTAGACTTAAGGGGCTCTTTAAACCTTAAAATGTTTTTTGTTGGGTAATTATCTTTCTGGGGTCTTTGTAATATAGAGAGTATTCTGCTGGTTCTTTTTCTTGTAATATATAAGCAGTAGAATGGTCTTTATCTTTATTGGGTATTTGTACCATATTGGGTATACTGCAGGGTATTTGTCCTTTCGGATAACTTGTAAAATATGTATAAAGTCTTGTATATAGTCTTTAATACCTCTTGGTCTTTGCAGTATATATCATTTAGTGCAGGTTCTTAATACTTTTGGGTCTTTTTAACATATGAAGTCTTTTGTATAGTCTTCACCTTCTGGGTTTTTGTAATATATAGGGTCTTCTGTATGCTTTTAAACTTTCTTATACTTTATAACATATAAGGTCTTTTGTAAGGTACTTTTTCTTCTAAAGCATTGTTTCCCAACCTTTTTTGTTCCATGCCTCACCTCAGCTTCTTAAAATTTGTAATGTCCCCATTGATGTAAGAAATTAAACTATATTCTGTAAATGTAAAGTTTATTACACCGATAAATCCTTTGAAAAAAGTATACAATCTTTCAAATAAAATAGTATAATCAAAAAAATCAAATCATTGAAACAAAGTAAAATCTACTATTAGTAAAAAAATGTAAAGGCTAATATATTAAGTTAAATTAATAACCAATTGAATGAGATGCTTGTGCTTGATATTTAGCGCAAAGTGCATTTATTTAAGGCAAGAAATTTGTTAGTTTTAACCTTAAATCTCCTTATTTTGTGGTATCAAATCTATTTCTTTTTTTCAGTAACAAATCATTTACCTCACTGAAACCACTTTCTATCAAATATGAGGATGGAAATGGCAATAGTAGTTTTCTTGCTAAACTTGTTGCATTTGGGTATTTCGTCTCCATCTCATTACAGAGCCACATCATACTACCTTTTATTTTGAGGAGATTTTTAACAGAACCAACATTTTGTATTCTTGACACCATTTTTTGATAGTGCATGGCTACATAAGAGGGGTCCACTAGTAATGGTTGAGTTATCCAAGATGGAAAATTCTTCTTTTTTTTTGTCGAAGAATCTGTACTTGAATTTACATACTAGTTTTTTCAAATACTTGACAATAATAAGACCAGCAACATCAGTTACATCGCGCTTATTAAGCCAAGAAAATTGGTCAAATATTTTGTCAGAAAAACTTTTCAGTGATGATTTTAAAAATGTGATAAACCTTTGAATCTACCAATGTCATATTTATTTATTAATTTTTTCAAAAATATCAGCTAAATAGCTTAGATATGTTTTACCACCAATACTTACAAGGAGAATCATTTCACGTTTACTATGTAAATAATCGCATTCTTTTAATTCAATCTTACATGATATATTTTCATATGCCCACAAAATTGTTTGAAGAGACGTTCATATTTAGCATTGGTTTTTACATAGTTCATACACTTTATTATTGATTTTAGGATGTCATATAGAACAGGTGACATTGTTTTGGCCACTAAATTTTGTAGGTGAATAACACAATACACATCATAACTGGAGAACCATCTGCTGCACAAAATGTAATGTTGTCCATCGATACCTGGTGCTTATCTAAATATTTTTTAAGCTTACTATATATATATATATATATATATATATATATATATATATATATATATATATATATATCAATTGCGGTAGTGGTACTTTCCATTGATTCACAAAACAGAAATTCCTCAACAAATTCTTCATTATTGATATAACTTACATAGGCCAATAACAGTTTCACTGTTTTTAACCGTTGATACATCTATCTGTATTGAGAATTTCCTAGATTTTAGCTTTTTAACATGTTGTAATTCAACATCTGCATTCATATCATCAATTCTGCTGCAAACTGTATTATTGCTGAGAGGCATGTTTTTAACATCTCTCTCATCTTATTGCAGAAGTGTTTTGATAAAAATTGATATTGCTGGTTTAATTAAATCCTCCCTAATAATATAATTCTTTGAGGATTTTGTTATATGGAGAGAAATTTCATAACTGTCCTGAAAAATACGATTATTGTCTGTGGTTCGTGCAGAAACTTTTTTTTTAATTTAGATAATTTTTAAAACTTTACCTTTAGGGTTTTTAAATACTCTACTGATGAATTAATGTGAATTTTATGTCTAGCTTTGAAATGGACTTCCAAAACGACCTCTTTTAAATGATTCGTAGGTCAAACATTGTTGCATAAAAGATATAAAGGAAATGGTTTATCCAAACTGCAAATTTTCTTCAGAATACTGACAAACTTTTTTTTGCTCGTAATAATCATTTAATACATATGGGTGATATCTTAAAAGAAAAAGAATGAATTTCCTAAATTATTAGTAAACTTATGTGACAAAGAAATTTACGGTTTATTTGTTTTGGCTGTTGTGTATAAGTATAGTAGCCATATATAAAAATTCGAAATATCGGACGACCTTAACTCTTACGTTGATGAATTATCTACCAACCTTCTACCAAGGCAAACCCTTCCCTCCCGCATAAAATTTCATGACTTTGAAAGATCAGAAAAACAAAAATCTCTAAATTAATATTATTGAAAATGTCAGCAATTTTCAATAACAAAAAATGATGTAAAGAAAACCAAATTATGATGCTAAATTTAAAAAAAAACATCAAATTGTTGAAATTGTCATATGACGACAACAACATAGGGAGTAAAATATCTCCATACTGCATATTTATATAAATTTTCCTCTACATTTTTATAATCTTAGTCTTGATTAAGAATTTTGCAATGATTTCAGTTTTTTATAATTTCTTTTAGTTATCTGTTTTGCCTGTGTTAAATAATAAGAATACTTCTTTGTTGTCTGTATTAAATAAATATTTTCAATTAATTTAACTTTATAATTTTTTTAATTGTATAGTTATATTAAATAATTTTAAAATGATTTTACCTCGACGTTCTTTGTAATCATAATTGCTTAAAATCGTTGTTTTATATTTTTAACTTATATTATATAATAGAGACATAATTTAAAAATATAAAACAACGATTTTAAGCGATTATGAATCAGTTGAAAATTATTTAATACAACTATACACTTAAAAAAAAATTATAAAGTTTAATCAATTAAAAATATTTATTTAATACAGACAACAAAGAAGTATTCTTATTATTTAACACAGGCAAAACAGATAAATAAAGGAAATTCTAAAAAAAAATTAAATCATTGCAAAATTCTTAATCAAGACTGAGATTATATAAATGTAGAGGAAAATATTTTGAAAATTATTATTTAATAATACAAAGAATATACTTAAAATTTTGTTACATATAGATAATATAAAAAGAAAACTGAGTAGTTTATTGCAAATTTTCTTAACAGACCGAACGAGAATTGGACATGTACCTTTAGTCATTCCTAATGTTACCATAAGTAAACATAAATATATTACAAAATTTGAAAATGAACTAAATACTGGATGTCTTGAACCTCAATGTATAGGGCCTAGGTGATTTTAAAGATAATATATAATTGTTTCATTCATGTGAGCAGTTCAGCTCAAAAATGCTTTCCAATTTTCCAGAAAAATCTACTCAATTTACAGGAAATATCTAAAAAAAAAAGGGAAGAGTTTTTGCAAGATTCACCTCACAAAGGGTACTACGCAATAACCATTTCAAAATGAGTAGTAAAAAAACAGCGTACCTTTACCTTGAATACAGTGAACCACTTCTACACATTGCAAAGTGTGAACGATGAGCATGTGACTGTCAGATTGTCGCATAGTCTGCCAGTCACACGATGACGTGTGGAAGTGAGATAATGGGAGTTTTCCGGCCGTGATAATTGGTAAGGTTATATATATATATATATATATATATATATATATATATATATATATATGTAAACATTTAAAATTTAAAAGAATAAAACTGAATTTTTTTTTTTAAACTATAATTTCAAATTAAGGGTTGAGGAACTCCAGGCGACTTCTATAGCGGAATTTAAGGAATTCTTATAATTGCCCTTACCTAACTGCATTTATATATATATATATATATATATATATATATATATATATATATATATGCGGTTAAAAAGCTATTTTTTGGCAAACCAGTCTTCTTCAAAGCCTTCGGAAGGAGCTCTTCTCACATACACGAAAAGGTAGCACTTAAAATAGGCGTTCTCTCAGATAGCCTATTTTAAGTGCTACCTTTTCGTGTATATGAGAAGAGCTCCTTCCGAAGGCTTTGAGGAAGACTGGTTTGCCAAAAAATAGCCTTTTAACTGCATAATTAATTGCGTTACTGCAATAATTTTCTTAATATATATATATATATATATATATATATATATATATATATATATATATATATATATATATATATATATATATATATATGTACACGAGTATACGGGGTGTTCCAAAACTGACTGCGTATTTTGATGAAATTGGTTGAATTATGTTCATCATGTTCAAACTGTAATCTGCACAAAATTGTAGTGTTCCAGGTACAGGGTGTCCCCAAATTTTAATTTGTTTTTCAATCCTTTTCAGAACCCTTTAATGATGAGTACAAAAGAGGAGATATTTATAAATATTTAGGTCGTCCCTCTGTCAGAATATATGTATAACGTAGCTCCTTCTGAATCTGAAGGGTGGAATCTATTTATTTAAGAAATTATAACGAGAACAAATGAGAAAATATCACAAAAGTTATGGCAATCGAAAATCGTAAAAAGAGTGGTAAAATTAGGGATAGGAAAAATGGATCCATATTCAACAAAGGTAGATGTTTCATAGGTAATTGTTACAATACCAGCGGCGCCAAGTTGGGTGGTTTAAAACTGAGTCAATTTATGGGATCCCGTTTAATTTTGCCACAAAGGTAACAATTTGATGGCGGAAGGGAATGGTTATTTACATTTTAATAATTACATAGAAAACAACTAATATTACCCTTAAAACACGCTCCCTTGGTTTGCAATCTTTAAAAGAGCAAGAGAACTTGAGCCGTGTCATAGCACTCAAAGAAAGAGTTACCACTAAAGAAATTTTAAGATTATTTTGAGAAGCTTTCTGCATAATTGAGAAAATGCAAATAGGTTATTATAAACATTATATATATATATAGCTAACCCCAAACAAATAAATTCTAATAATAAGTCAAATAGTTTAATTATACAAATAATCACACAATCGAACTTGGTGAGGATCCAGGAAGGGGGGCTAGTGGTCTGAAGCCCCCCTCCAAATTTCAGACTCGTTTATGTTTATATTCCTTTTTTAGGCCATACTTGTATCTTGCTATTCAGAAAGAGTTATATAATAATATAGAATATATATAAATACAGATTTTAAACCGTTGCGATCGAATGTATCTAATATGATACATGTCTAAAATACAGATAAATCTCAAAAAATAAATTTAAAATTCCTTATTATCCATTAACTGACGTACAAAATCTACAATAAACCACAATTCATAATTTTCTGATGTATATGAAAAAATTCGGATCTGAGAGAGTTAGTGCTCACTCATGTATGATATACTGTTATTTATTAATTATCAATGCTGTGTAAGATAATCACTATTAATGTTTAATGACTTTTTCTTAGACATCTCAGAGGGAGCAATTCAGGATAACTCACCCCAAAGAAAATAATTTTAATCCTCCGTCCGCCACTCTACCCAACCGTAAACAATCTGAACTTGGCCATGTTAAAGAATTCTTTCCATCAAAACCTTACTCCTTGGACACTAATACAAAGATAAGAAAAGGTATGCGATGATCTAGTAGCCTCAATCGAAAACAATATTATTGTATGATGTTTCCGTTACATGGTATGGAAAACACCAGAAAGCACCGCCAGTCTACAGAATTAACCTCCATTGAGCTAGAACTAGGTTCTCTTGCGTTTTTCCATAGTGTTTACCTTACTAGGCACCGTTCCATCCCACAAATTAGTTAATAAATGAAAAATATGGTCTAAGAACCTTCTATGTTTAGAGAGTAAATGATGGTTTGCGTTTGCGACCCATGGTGTCATTCGATACTATTTACTGGCCTGGTTTATATTTTCTTATTTTCGCTTTTTAATTTTCTTTCTCTTGTATTTTTCATCGATTTCTTAATCAGTCAATGAGAAGAGGAGACAGTAGGATTAGTAAATTTATTAAACAAGTCAACAATTCACCGAAGAAGAGAAAATAGGATTTTAGTTTTAGTTTCCTCCTAGTAGAAATTTGTTTTGGTCTGTGAATAATAATATTTTAAAATTTGTGTTAAATTATTATTATTATTATTATCAAATCCATGAAGGCGAGCTGTTGGAAGGCAACAGCTAAAACGTCAGAACAAAAAAACCTACATGGTCCAACGAGCGGCGTAACAACGATAAAAGTAATAAAACAAAAATAAGAGAAGCAAAGCATTCACTCGCCTTTTAAATACCAAACCCCACAAATAACGTAGGATACTATAGTTTAGCGTATGTATGTTTGTTCTTACCAATTTGAAGAAAGAAGGCATGTTGAGAAGAGTTGCACCCCATTCCCTTCTCAACCACCCTAAACGCTAGACTAGAGTAAGGTAACTTCCTCCTCATCTACTATAATCCTAACTTCAAGACTTCTTTACTAATTAATTTTTCCCTAAACCTTCTATCATTGATTTCCTGGTTGGTGTTTGCTTAAACAAATAATAATAAAGAAAATGTTTTTGAGTGGTAGCTTATAATTGGTCGATGACTGCCCGAGCATTGTTAATTGACCGACCGATCATCAATCGCTCCAAATGGCCATTGGCCCTTTTTTCAGATATGGCGAATGGTCGACTTTGGCAGAGTTCGGGTGAAAATCATTATCTTTACCAACTTTCTCTTGTGGAAATAAGTGACAGTAAAGTTCAAGAAGTGTCGCCATTTCCGATCAAATTAAATGCTAAAAGGTTGGCAGACAAGTCCTTCCCCTTTTGTTCGTGAGAGCTGACGTGTCTAACTTCCTTTGTAGGCGGAAGTCACACACACTAATCGAATGGCAAACTTTTCAGACGAATTGAAATTTCTCTTTCCCCATGAAGTATACGCTAAATAACTTTACTCCTTGTTCTTTTATTTCTTTCATATATATATATATATATATATATATATATATATATATATATATATATATATATATATATATATATATCCTTGGCTCAAATTAGGGGGCAGGTATGAAAAAGTGAAAAATATTTTCTACCACTCTTCAGGAATTTTAATGTAAATTCACTTTTGAGGAACATTTGTGCACCCTCACTCTTGTGCCTAAGTGTGACCACAAATGCAAAATGGGGTTGAGGTTTGGAGATTGAGGGGGTCATTCCATCAACTTCACCCCTTTCTTTTCAAACCAACTCTTTGAGACTCTAGATGTGTGGTATGGAGCATTGTCTTATTGGAAGATTACACTATCTGGTATGTCATCACTGAAAATTTGACCTAAGGAAGGTTGATAAACTTGGTCTAACATGATAGTGTAAGTGTTGAAATTCATTCTGCCCTCACAAGTGAACAATAATCCTGGACCTGAGGACCATATGCAGCTCCAAACCATTACACTGCCACCTCCAAATTTGACTTTTAGGAGAATACATCTCGGATAAAAGCTTCCCGAGCTCCTAAACGAACATAAACAGCTCTTGAGGTTCCAAAGGAGGAGAAATACAAGTTTTACTGATCACTTTCGGTATCCTCCTTAAATTTTGGTATCGAATAAAAATGTTTACAAGTGTAATAGATTGGTGGAAAAAATGTGGAGAACCTACTTCAAAGTTGCTTTCATCAGACCAAACAACTCTAGCCCAAACATCACCAATCCAATCTTCATGCTCATTTGCCCAAGACAATCGCGTCTTCTTGTTCACTTGAACCAGAGACGGCTGCTTTCTAGCCTTACAGCCATTGAGCAATGCTTCAATAACCTCCTTCTCACTGTGCGTCTTGATATCTCTTTGTTTGTTGCTGCCCCAAACTCAGCAGCTACATCAGAAGAGGTTTTTTGTCGAGGGCTACTCTACATTTTAGTATTTTGCTCGGTCGCCGTTTTGCTTCTTTTTTTTTGTAATGACATTGTAACTATTTGGCCGATTCTAAAGAAATTCAAAGCCCTTATGTTGTTTTACATTCTCTTTCGAATAATCATATACCCAACCTACACCACCACCACCTACACATTCACTACCACTACTACCACCATCTACACCACCCCCACCTATAACACCACCTACGCCTACACCACCACCACCTACACACCTACTATACCACCTCCTACACCAGCACCTACGCCTACACCACCACCTAAATCACCTACACCACAACCACGTAGATCAAAACCACGTACACTACCACCTACACCACCCTAAATACACCTACACCACCACTGCTACCACCTTAACTACCTACAACGCCACCACATACACCACCACCTAGCCCCGTGCCGCACCATCATGTACACCAGCACCACCTACAACCACACCACCACCATCTACACCAACACCACCTACACTTTCTACACCACATACTTCTTCTACATCACTACCACATAAATCACCAACACCAGCCATATCACCTACCTACACCACCACCACTTACATCACCACCACCTAAGCCACCTCCACTTACACAACCTACACCAAGACCACCTACACCAGAACCAACTACACCGCCTACACTACCACTATCTACAAAACCTACAAAACTACCATCTCAATCATCTGCACCACCTGCACCACAACCTATATCACAACCAACTACACCACCACCACCACCACCTGCACCGCAACCTATACCACCACCAACTACACCATCACCACCACCACCACCTGCAACACAACCTTCGCCTACACTACCACCACCTAGACCACTGCCATCTCACCACTTACACCACCATCACCTACACCACCTTCACCACCACCACCCACACTACTCACACCACCAACACCCAAGGGTATCCCGTGAATTATTTTGTTTTGGCAATAACATCATAACTATTCGGCAGATACTAACGATATTTGACACCCTTAGGTCGTTTTACATTCTCTTTTGATGATATATTTGCCAATGTCATTCTAAAGTTAGCCGGGGAATTATTTGGCAATAACATCATACCTATTCGGCCGTTCTAACGACAGTTGAAAACCTTATGTTGTTTTATATTCTCTTTTTATTGCTAAAGTCCTCCCAAGGTTATCCTTGGAACTATTTGGCAATGCCTTCCTAACTATTCGGCTGATAATAATAAAATTTGAAATACCTATTTTATTCATTCTCTTTCGAATGATATAGGTGGCATGGTCGTCCCAAGCTTAGTTCGTGAATTATTGAAAATAGTGGGGGTCGTAAGGTTATAAATCAGTATAAATGAGAGCACGCGAATTTTGGTCAGCAAACCTTTGCTCTCAGAGTTGTACACCTTTTGCAACCTTAAACATTACGGTTTTTAAAAGAATGGGTCTCAATTTACCTTTTGATGCTTCTTTGATCACCGTTTATCGAGCATTTTAATTTTTTGCAATTTTGCCTCGGGATATTTCCTCTCTGGCCAATACAATGATTTGAGCTCTTTACGCATTGGAATTTGTTTCTTCAGAGCCATTCTTAACATAAAATTACCACTTGTAATTTAACAATAAGATATTCAGCCGAAAAATAGGAATAAGAAGGATGCCTTAACTATTTATGCATAATATGCATAACGCATTAAAGCAGTTATAAAAGAAAAAGGGGGACACATCAAATATTAATTATTGATAGAATATACGCCTAAAGATTTATTTGTATTAGTCAAATATGAAATATAATGTGTTTCAATCATATTCTTCACCCTTTCATACCTCCCTATAATTTTTGACAAGGCTGTATATGTGTGTATATATATATATGTTTTATATATATATATATATATATATATATATATATAGGGTCAGGTGGACAAGGATCGTATTGCTAGTGTTTTTTTTGTCATCAAAAGAAAAGTTTTAAAGTTAGCAAAAAACCAAAGTACCCAAAAGGTAGTTTATTTTTCCCTTAAAAAACTTTGAAATATGTTTAACATTTCAGATTTACGGAGTTATTTTTGAAAAAGTGTTTTTGTACGGAGGATTTTGACCATGTAGGACACGCTCCGTATGCCCGTGGTACCATTTTTTAAAGTCATTTTTTATATGCCACAACTGAAATTAAAGAATTTACTACTACTACTAAATGATACACAAATATTATGAAAAGACATATTATATAAAAAAAATGTTAGCATTGTTATTTTACAACATTTGTATCAGAAATAATATACAAAATAATAAATCTCTTAATTTTATAGAAAGCTTTTGAGCAAGTAATGCACAGCCCTCATTGTTTATCATTGCATAAAAATATTAATAACCTCATCAGGCATCACAAAATCCCATCTTACAGCAAAAATGCCACTGGAAAATTAAAAATCACAAAATAAAATACAAAATAGCCTTTAATTAAAATGCTAAATGTAAAGAAATAGAATTAAAATTAGCCTACTAACCTACAATTTGATAAATTTATCAAAAATGTGGAAAAGAAAAGAAGATAACTCTTGTTTATTTTTTAAAAATATAAAAATGTGACGCTGGGATTAGCTTAGGATAAAAGAGTATCCAGTGAAAATTCCATTTTTCAAATCACTCAAGTGGACGGCCTTGTTAGTATTATTATTATAATTATCATTATTAATATTATTATTATTATTATTAAAGCTCTCTTTCAATTTTAGCATTAATGTAAAGAGGAAACTTTGTTTCACTCAGTTTAAAATTAATTAATATTGAAATAAATGTCTCTTTCCTTTTTTACTTTGAAATTTATTTAATTGTAAATTTACTTTCCTGAAATTGATAAATCTTCCTCATTTCAACCGCTTGCCTGCTATGAATGGCCACTGTTTTCACTTTCAGGTCAATAATTTATAAAAAAAATTCTAAATAATTTAACAATAATTCATCAATAAATTACCAATACTATATCAAGAAATTATCAATAATTTCTGAATAATTTGTCAATAATTTATTAATGATTATCCAAATAAAACACTACAATTCTTGTATTCATGTGTTTTAATTATTCCAGACTAATAACGTGAGACGCTGGATTTAGGGCATAAATTGGTGAAATTATTGCCCTGTTTATATTTATGAACTTAGCTTCATAAAATCTAGATCCATAACCAAGATATTTACGAGCAGAATATACTATCGTACTCGGTTCGATTGCAGGGTTTCTGATCAGTTTCAAAAGTTGGACAGTAGCTAATTATTTGATAGTAGTATATACTCGTATGTATTCCAGCTTTTAAACATGAATTATAATATTACATCTAACGTTTTTTGCTGTGTTAACGAAAGGATTTTTATAATGACGATTATATTATAATTTCTTTTGTAAAAAAGAAAAGTAACGGTGGAACTAAGTATTTAGGCATCTTTAAAAATATTTTTAGCTCGCCTATTTACAGATTTTTTCTGTCTAGAACTTTCTAGAAAAGTGGTGTGAACATTTTTGCACAATGGTGGAAATAGAAGAGAGTATACAAGAATGAGGATCAGGGAGTGAGGAAGATGGAAAGCTGCCTAAAATGAGAGAGAAACAGTGCTACCGACGAAGAAGTGGATGATTTTTTGGATTAGGTGTGAATGGAAATGATTTGTATTGGAAATGTACATCGAGCATTCTACCTAAGGATGAACCTGACTGAACAAGATGCTAAGGTAGTGCATAGGACCCTAACCTTATGAAGTGCCTCCACCGTAGACAAAATGAGGGACGAATAGTCCACTGGTGTTGAAGAGCGATCACTCCACTTTGAGGAAAATTGGTAGAAGTTTGAAATTTTCAAGAAACTTACAGTTTTATATGTCATCATATAGTTTGCGCGCACATAAATATTTAAATTTATGAATAAACTCATATTTCCCGTAGAATTTATTAGTATGTCGAGAGATTAATATAACCTTATAGATGCAAAATAATTTTCATTATATAAGAATATTTATTCAGAAAGTAATTTCCATTACAAGTGACAATGGTCTCGGTTCCTTTAACTAAGCAGTGAATAATTTACCTGAAGAATTCGTTCGGTAATGATGAAATAGATGATTTGATAACCTTTTCACCTCTTTATTAGGTTCTGGAGAATGAGGAGGATTAAGAAGAATTTCCAACCAAAGGTATTATTTTTTTCTTTGGTCAAACTCTTCCGTGTGGGTGCTTGCAATGCCATATAAGAAGAGGACACCGTTTCCGTTGACTGGTGAAGGAAGTCTTTGTTCCAGAGCTTCATTTAAACGTCGCCTTGTTGGAATGTGCTTTGTTATACGATAAAATTATATTTTATGTGATAAATATTGCAAAAAAGAATCTAATCTTCATCTACCGTAATAATTTTTTGAAGGCATTTCAATGACATAGAGATGAAGCATCATTCACACGTTGTAAAAGTTGTCATTCGGACAACCCCTATGGCATAGGCCTTACTAGCTTAAAGAGGCCTGGATATTGTATATGTAAAAAGGTCTATGAAGTATGCAATATAAATAAATGTATGTATGATACGTTTTGGGAATCATTTAAGACTTAAAATACACCGTTTTTATATGTAACATTTATGGGAATTTAATACATAGCAATTCGTGTATTTTGTGACATTTCTAAAAAAGATCGAGTCAGAATTAAAGAGAATAAATGGTAATAAATTTAAGTGAAATAAAGTTTAGTAGATTAAATCATAGGTAATTTTTTACGTTACGACAAAATTTTAATTCTTTTGCCTCATGAATTTAAAAATTTCGTTGGTGTACCTAAGAGATTTCGCCCCCTCAAAAAATAATAGCTCATAAATAAAGGTAAATATAGATTAAAAAATAATTTTAAAGAAAATTAGTAAAATTTTTATTGCCATTAAGAAAATATTTAATACTGAGGAAAATGTAGACTAATATTTTTGGATGAATGAAAGAAAGTAATTTTTTTAAATATTTTAAAGTAATAAAAATTATGTCTCACGATGTCTAAAAAAAATATATATATATGTAAATCCTATCGCATTTTGACTAAATAATGAAACTCAGATTGTACTATTGTTGAAAATGTAGGGGCCCATAAGAAATAATCAAAAAGTAAAACCAGTTTGGAAATGCTAGTATTTAAAAGGATTACCATTGATAACATGAATTAATTCCCGCAAAATCTATGGAATCCACGGAGCGGTAAATTAACATTCCCTTTTTTATAATTATTATACAGAACGAATCTTTTATGCGTTATAAAATAATCCGCAACACTAAAAATACCACCTAAAAATTAATTCTTGCATATTACAATCGAATTGTATATTGCATGCAATCATTCGAATACCTTTGATACACAAACGAACTTTTCCAGCAAAGGAAATGTTTAATATCGAGAAGATATTTAATTTCCGAGGTAAAATCACGCAAAACCTTTGAAGTTTTATAAAATATAGGAATTTGTTAATTACCATTCGTAAAATGAAGAGTGGGTTTAATTCTTAAACTGAGAAGATTGCCTGAGTGAGGGGATTATGTACGAGTACAAGAGACACCAACTATAATAATACATTTAGTAAATACCAGATATTACAGACATGACTTATTCATTTACCAGAAAGAATAAATCATCCATAATTTATTATTCAATATATTTGCCATCCTGCTCAATACACTTCTCTCGACGATGTTTCCAGGTTCTTCACCCTTCTCTGAAGAACGTATTAGGACTCGCTCGAAACCATGTATTGGCAGTATTTTAAGCTTCTTCGATTCTAAAATGGGTTATTTATAGCATTTCTTTGAGCTTTGTTAAGAGGAAGAAGTCTGTTGAGGTTAAATCTGGGCTATAAGGTGAGTGAGATAGAATCTCCAATCGAAATTCTCGGAGAACATCCCTTGCACCCCCAGCAGAACACACTGGTGCATTGTCATGGGAGAAGATTCCACCATGGAGTTTCGATAGTCATTTTTTTACCAATGCTTCTCTTGAGTTTTCTTAAAAATTCTGCATAGTAAGCTCATCCAACAGTTCTTCGACCTTTAAGATAATCCATCAATATCACTCCGTTTGGATCCAAAAAAATGGTCACCATCACTTTTTGAGATGTCTTTTCCGATATGAACTTGGTGGCGCAGATGATCCACGTTAAATCCATTATTTTGACTGCTGTTTAGTTTCAGGATCATACTGCAAGATCCAGGTTTCATCTTCGGTGATGATTTAATTCAGAAACTGATCCTAATCAACCTCAATTTTGTTCAATATCGCCAAAGACAGATCACTTCGAAGAACCAGCTGATCTGAGAGCAACGCTTTTGGAACCCATCGCTCTGAAAGCTTGCTAACTCCCAAATCATAATGCAAGATTGAATTTACTGGACTTTATGAAATGTATAAGGACTCAGTTATAAGAATAACTGTCATAATTTGATCTTTCATGAGATTTTAAAGAGCCCCGATATTTTTTTGCTCTTTTGATGTTGTTGGTCTCTAATTACGAGGATCATCTTGCAGATCTCTGCCCTTTCGAAATCCCTGCAATTCACTTATAGACCGTAGTTTTGTTTGGAGCATTAATGCTAT